>CP138605.1:0-600000 GCA_033807795.1 Monosporozyma servazzii | reverse complement strand
AAGAGCAAGAGCAATTTGTCAAAGATTTCTGGGAACAAGTTGATGGTAAATTGGATTATTCATCGTAGTATTGCTATGTATGTGCATATATCTTTATTTTTAATGAAATAAATAAATAAAAAATTTAAATCGTAATGAAAAGAAGAAGATATCAAGGTCACGTTAAGATATTAACTTTCTATATATATATATATATATATATATAGAAATAAAAAGCACGTAAAGAGAGACATGTCTGATTTAGAAACTGCTAGACCCGGGTCATCGGGAGAAGAAGAAGATAGGGTGGACATTTACGGTACTGGGAAGATCGTTGTTGTTGCCCGTTCTGCAATTCGTTTCTTACTTTCACAAGCAGAGGCTTCTAACACCGTGATCACTAGAAGTAGATTACAATCTGTGATTAAGGATATCTCACGTAAGGAGAATTGTTCGCGATTCCCATTTAAAGAAATGTATGATGTTATCAATATGATTTTGATGGATATTTATGGATATTATTTGCATGCATTACCGCCCAGATCTACTGGTCAAAGGAACCAAACTAATCCGGTCACATCTGCCGAGGAGAATCCGAGTCATAGATCTGATCATTTTATCTTATTGAAGAAATTGCCAGCGGCTCATAATTTTGATAAATTTAAATCGATTCAAAATAGCAGTGTTTATGATGAGACGATTGTTAATGAGGAATACGTTGGGGATGATATGTCTTTACCCAGTAATAGCACTTTAGGAAACCGATTGGGTGTGGATCAAGATATGGTCATGCAAGGTTTGTTGGGTGTCACGTTGACTATCATCCTTTTCTCGAAGAATAATATTTTACATCAAGAATTAATGAATAAATTAAAATCATTTGGTATTCCCATTGATGGCACCAGAATCCCAATTTTGAATTTAACCATTGACGAATTCCTTAAAGTGATTGAGAGGGGTGAATATATTGTGAAATTAGCAGAGAAATCAGACCTCGAAGAAGAAAGTATAGTGTATAGTGTTGGTAGAAGAACACAAGCAGAATTTCCCTTGGAGAGCCTCACGGGGATGGTCAGAGAAATCACTGGTTTGGACTCTCAGCAGGCTCCGACGCTGATGGAAGATATCCAATTGAGTATTGGTGATGCATACACCAAGAGTTAAGCTGTTAGTGACAGGTCGATAAGATATCATTATATGTTATGACAGGTCAATAATATGTCATTAAGATGTTAGTGAAGGTCAATAATATATCATTAAGCTGTTAGCGACAGGTCGATAAGATGTTGATTATCGTTTCTTGACTGTGTTACTGCTGATTTAACAATAGAGCATGCAACTTGAACAATGCAATATGCACGGGAACAATCGAAAGATCGACGTTTTGGAGCTTTTATGCACGCTATTGTCTTGTTCCGCTATTGTATTTTTAGTTCCGCGGAAACGAAATTTGAAATTTTTTTGAAATTTGGTAAATTTTGATAAAATGGACGTATCGGGTAACTGCCGCTGTTTTCAGTTTTTGTCGTTGCGAAGTTTCGGCCGACGGATATTTTGTGGGTTGGCCTGAAATGTTTCACAGAAAGATCTGGCAGTGGGACGCTACGAAGGTATAAACGATGGAGCCAGTATAAGTAGGTGCACGTTTGGATAAACGATGGAGGTGAAGTGCAAGGGAGTATAAATAGACAACGGGTTTGAGTGAAACGTTGAAACGTTGAAACATTGCAACATTGAAACATTGAAACATTGCAACATCGAAAAGAGCCGGACTTTATTCTTGAGAACGGATCAAATAAGACCATAAATATACGAAATACAGACAAGCAGAATAAGTAAATAAAGAAAGAAAGAAATATGAATGCGACCGATCTTTTAGTACTGGGTGTTATTCTAGCTGGTGCTACTGTATATTTCAAATTTGACACTTTGAAGGAGTTGATACTGTCCAACGATGATGATATTTCTGCCTCTCAAGGCGGTTCTAACGATATAGTACAAATGATGGTCGATAATGACAAGAACTATTTGGTGCTTTATGCTTCTCAAACTGGGACCGCTGAAGATTATGCCAAGAGGTTTGCTAAAGAACTGAAATCCAAATTTGCATTAAACGTGTTGTGTCAAGACGTTGAGAACGTTAATTTAGAAAATTTACATGATTTACCTTCCAATATCGTCGTTTCCTTCTTTGTCTCTACATATGGTGAAGGTGATTTCCCAGATGGTGCAGCAATGTTTGAACAATTCTTATCATCTGCACATTTACCAAATTTAAATTTTACCATCTTTGGATTAGGTAATTATACATATGAATTTTTCAGTATGGCTTCAGAAAAGACTTTGAAAATGTTACTTGAAGCAGATGCAACTTTAATCGGTAACTTGCGTTCCGGTGATGATGGGAAAGGTACCACTGAAGAAGATTATTTGGCTTGGAAAGAACAAACTTTGGAAGCATTACACGATTATATTAATTTATCAGAAGCTAGCACTGGTTTCAAATCATCCTTTAAATTATCCTTCGTGGACGAAATTTCTAATGATACTTATCTTGGTGAATTGACTTCTGATTATTTACCAAATCATAACTCTGCTTCATCTACGGTGGATGCTAAACATCCATACGTGGCTCCAATTACACAATCAAAGGAATTATTTAAATCTGTCGGAAGATATTGTATTCACAGTCAATTTGATATTTCTAATACATCAATTAAATATGAAACCGGTGATCATTTGGCTATTTGGCCATTTAATGCTAATGAAATAGTTGACCAATTTTTATCTACTTTTGCTTTACAACCAGATAAAATATTTGATCTGGAACCATTAGACGCAACTATGGAACCACCTTTCCCATGTCCAACCACTATTGAAGCCGCTGTCAAGTATTATCTTGAAATTACAGGACCAGTATCAAGAGAATGTCTTTCTGTCTTATCTGAATTCGCTCCAGTGGAAATTAAAGAATATGTCATTCAGTTATCCAAGGATAAAGATGCTTTTGCTAAAGAAATTACCGATAAACAATTTAATTTAGCTGATGCTCTATTATATCTATCTCAAGGTAAACCATGGTCTCAAGTACCATGGGAATGTCTTGTTGAAGCTTTGACCATTATTACACCACGTTATTATTCCATTTCTTCTTCATCAAATGCTGATCCAAATTCTATACATGTCACTTCTATTGTCGAATGCAATACCAATAAATATACGGATTCTTTAACACTTGGTGTAACCACAAATCTTTTAAGAAATATCTCATTGAATATAAATGATCCACAATCTACAAAGGTTATGCCAGTTCAATATGATATCATGGGTCCACGTAATTTATATGGTGGAAATAAATTACCAATTCATATTCGTCATTCTACTTTCAAGTTACCTGCCGATCCTTCTGTTCCAATTATCATGATTGGTCCAGGGACCGGTGTGGCTCCATTTCGTGGGTTTGTTAGAGATAGAGTCCATTCAGTGGAAACCGGTAAATGCAACAATATGGGTAAAATGATGTTATTCTATGGTTGTAGAGATGAAAATGATTTTCTATATCAAAATGAATGGCCAGAATATTCATCTAAATTAGATGAGAATTTTGAAATGATTGTCGCTTTATCTCGTGTTTCAGATAAGAAATGTTATGTTCAACATAAATTGAAAGAATATGGCCAACAAGTAATGGCATTATTGAATCAAGGTGCTCATGTTTATGTTTGTGGTGATGCTGGTAGGATGGCTAAGGATGTTCAACATACTATTTGTGAAATGATTTCGCAAGATAAAGGTATCTCCATCGATGACGCTAACGAAATGATCAAAGCCATCAAGGTCAGCGGCAGGTATCAAGAAGATATTTGGTAAGTTTGCAATACAAGCATACTCCTTTACGACTATTAGACACGCATATATATATATATATATTGTTCTGGTTAGAATTATTTAAAATTGTTTAAATATGGTATTTCAATCTTCATAATACAGTCATGAATGTTAGTTAAATTATTTCTTTTGTCTTTTAAAAAACCCATCAATGGCACCTTGGCCAACACTAATTTTCTTCTTCACAACAGTGGTTTTCTTCACAATCTTTACTGGTTTCTTCTTATCCATAACATCATTGGATTCAAGACCAACTTTCATGGCATTTTCTGTCAATGCTTTACGATCAAGAATAGCTTGTTTATTCACCTTGTTATATTCATTATATTTTTGAACACATTCGGCAATGATTGGTAATTTAATCAAATTTTTATAAGCAGACATTGGAATTAACGATATTAATAAATTGCAGGCCATAATATATTTTAAACTCTTTTGAATTTCCTCTGGAAACTCCAGCGATATTGGTAGACTCTTAGGGAAGTTGGCTACTATCTTTTCTACTTTTGTTAAAAGATATTCCATTATCTTTTCTTCATTTATCTTGAAATATTTATCACCACCTTCTATCATTGATTCTGCTATTTTAGACATTCTCTCCTCTAATAATTTAATTGGGATCATATTCCATTCCGAAGTATTTGTATCAACTAAAGTGTCATGTACATCTCGGGCCGTTAGGAACCTATCGTCTAATTTACCACTGGCTTTTAGATCAATTGTTTCTTTAGCGACATATTCTTCTTCACTCTTAGCTATACTCTCCTTATAAAAAACAGCTATCAAGCTGAATGATAGATCATATAATGTACTCACTTGAAATATATTGGTGGAGATGATTTGACCATCAGATCTATCTGATTCATTAATCAAGAAGGCAGATTTTATTGGCTCACCATTGCTATTATAATGATACTTTTCAGTGGCTAAATTTTCAGTCTCTTGATATTGGCAACTCTTACTAAATGAATAGTCTTGTAGTTGATATAATTTGTCGTTGTATATAAATAAGTTTAAAGGTTCCTTAGCTGTATTGTTTGATGGAGATGGGAATTTAAATATTTCAATTTTATCAGAAGTGTTTTCATCTTTGGGTAAAAAAACGATTTTCTTTTGTGGGATGATTGTCATTGTCAAATATAGAATCGTGTGATCTGTTTTATTCACTTAAAATGATTTTAGGATCTGATTAGGTTTCTAATCACGAACAAATATGGCATGTAACTAATCCTTTTGATAGGCTTTTATCTCATCGAAATTTCAAATTTCATTAAATAAAACAATTAAAAACACGAACTTTGACGCGTCACAATATACAAATGGTAATACCAAATATATATATATATATATATATATATACTGGCAACTATATTAATGAATGATACGAATACGATAATATTGTTAGTTTAGATATGAAAACATAATGATAACTTTTATATAGAAAAGCATAACATATGCTTAATCAACCGAAATAATCATTTAATCCTTGTAATATCCATGTTCCTTCAAGTAGGAGATAACAACATCACGATCTTTGTTAACCCATTTTGCTTTAGAGGTAATGGTATCCAGAGATTGTGCTAAACTTTGGTCAAAACCTTTAGTAGATGTCTTGTCAAAGAATTGTTTGATTTGCTTCTTTGAATCAAAACTGGTGAAACCAGAAGTAGCGATGACAACAACAGAGCCTAACATGGATAGCCCAGCTGGTAATCTCTTGGCTAACTCATCCCAGTTCTTTTGAGTCCAGCTCCATAAAGCTTGGATACCTTCTTTATGAGCCCTCATACCTTGCATTGGGATGTATATGTCTTGGTTCAAGACTGTTCCATCGAATAGATAACCTAATGTTCTTTCTAGTAATTCTGGTTCTTTGAATCTACCAAGAGTTCTTAAGGCAGCCAACTTTTCATCAGTAGATGTTGAATTCTTGTAAATAGAATAAATTTGTTCATAATTATCCTTACCACCAATTCTAGCTATAGAATTGAATATAATTGGTTTAATTACTGCTGGAATAGCATTTTTGTCACCGGCTTTATACTTTTCAAACATTTCAATGGCAATCTTTTCCACATGAGATTCTCTAGCTGCACAAGCAGCGCCAAATAAGGATACTTTCAAACGTTGAGTAGCAAAATCTTCACTCTTAGTGAAATCCCAGCCTAATTCATTACTCTTCTTTGACACTAAATCTCTTACAAAAGAGTTAAGACCATCAGTGACAGATTGTGGTTCAAAAACCCATGTAGTTTTCATGGAGGAAATACTGTTTAAGATTTGTTCCCAAACGACAAAAGATTTTTCATCTTTCCAATTTGAAATCAATTCAAGGAAGTTGGTAGTAGAAGTGTAGCCAGAGGTGGACAATGCCTTAGCATCTGCAACAAGGCCGGTACGATCTTCGACAGATAATAACTCCGCCTGTTGGCCCAATTTTTTCCATCTTTCATCAGAATAAGAAGTGATGTAAATACCCGATTGTTCGCCGTTAACCTTGAAAAAATCAGCATCATCTAGTTTAACAGTCATGGATCTTTCCTTTAATTCTAAAGAAGTGTCGACACCCTTCTTTGATTTCAAAGCTAAGAATACAGGATATAGAGTTTGATCTTCTTCAGGTTCGGCATCACCAGTGGAAAAATAGCGGTTTTGAGTGAAAGTAACTTCATTGCCATCTTCTTTAACGGTGATCACTGGGAACCCCACCTTTTTGGTCCAAATATTCATCACACTAGTGACATCTTTGCCTGAAGCAGCGGCTAAAGCATCCCATAGATCTTCAGTTTTGGCATTACCATATTTAAATTTCTCTAAATATCGAGAAACACCTTTAATGAAGACGTCTTCGCCTAACCAAACAGAAATCATTCTTAATAATGAAGCACCTTTAGAATAAGAAATAGCATCAAAAATTTGATTGATTTCATCTGCTCTTTTTACTGGAACTTCAATAGGATGAGACGATCTTAAAGCATCTAAAGATAGAGCACTTTGTAAAGTGTCTGTAACGTATTGTTCCCAAACTCTCCATTCTGGTTCAAATTCATTACACGAATACCATGACATCCAAGTGGCAAACCCTTCATTCAGCCATAATCCTTCCCACCAATCCATGGTAACTAAATTACCAAACCATTGATGAGCTAATTCATGTTGAACCACTTCAGCGACTCTTTGAACACGATCTAAAGTGGAATTTTCTTTATCTAATAATAGATCGACGACACGGTAAGTGACAAGCCCCCAATTTTCCATGGCACCAGCAGAGAATTCATGGACAGCGACATTATCCATCTTTGGTAATGGATATTTAATATTGAATGATTTTTCGAAAAAGGCTAACGTTTTGGCAGTTAAATCAGCTGCATATTGACCCAAATGTTCTTCCCCTGGGGTGGCATAAACTCTTACTGGAACACGGAAATCTTTATTTTCAACATACTTCAATTCTGCAACAATAAAAGCGACAAGGTAAGTTGACATCTTTGGAGTTGGGTTGAATGTAGTAAACTTTTTCCCATCTTTCACAATTTCTTTGTTCACATCCATATTAGATAGATGAGTCAATTCAGGAGTAGACACTAAAGTAACAGTGAAAGTGGATTTTAAATTTGGCTCATCAAAACATGGGAATGCACGTCTAGCATCGGTTGGTTCCATTTGTGTAGTGGCCATGTATTTAGTCTTGCCACTAGCTTTATCTTGATATTTAGCACGGTAGAACCCAGCCATATTATCGTTTAATATACCAGTAAATTTGATAGTCACTTTAATAGAACCGTTACCCTTTGATTGATTCTTCACGGTTCCCTTAGGGAAAGATAGGACAGTAACTTGTGATTCTTTGTCAGTCTTGATACTGGTTGCATCGACATCACCAATAGAAGCAGAATGGAACTCAAGCTCAATAGAGTTGACACTAACTTCATCAATTGACTCATCATTGACTTTCAATTCAATAGTATTAATCCCATCAAATTTAAAGGTTTCAAAATTGGGTTCCACTTGCAAGTCATAATGCAAAGGAGTAACATTTCTTGGTAAGATTTCACGGCTCATGATAGTTCTGTTTCAAAGGACAATTGTTGCTTGTGAGTAATCAGTAGGATGATCCAATTAATCAAAATGTTGTTAGTATCTATGTGTTCTTCTTCCATTGAGTGATGAGTAGTTGAAATCAGGGAAGCAAAGAGGATTTAATTATATTTCACTAGTGGGGGGCCCCTCAAGCGATCACGTGGAAGTCATGTGCTGGAGCTGTTCCCGCTGCCAATGGTTCCAAGAACCATCAACAAGCGTCTGAATGATCCGTCTGAGTTCATACTGGTCGACTGTAGAGTCATAGCAAACAGTTATACATACTTTAACTTTTCAGGATCCCTGTTGCATTTGGCACAGGAATGATTTGTCGCAGTCATTAAGGATCTGGATATATTCCAATTGTATCTCCTGATGATGTTGATGTTATTATTGTTCATTTTAGTATTTACAGGTTGTAGAGACATACATTGGTGTATTCTTCTTGTTTGAGGTCTTTGCCCCATTTGAATTCGATGTGAGGTCCATTTGGACGGGAATAAGGGCTTCAAAACTGTTCTGGACGCAATCCTCATGGACATCATCCCGTTAGGTGTAATTGCCAACATATTTATTGACTTTGACAATACGAGCCTTAACGATTCTATCTTGGCTTTCTTTTCACTTTGCTCTGTGTGAACTGAGTCCTCTTGATATCTTTTACTGGTAAGGTCCTTAACAATTAATCAAGATTGAAATTTATACAACAATAAATATAAGACAGTTCGATTGAAAAGTGTTAATGTTTAAAGGACATTTTGCTCTTGGAAACAATGTATATAGCAATTGATCACTAAGAAAATATTGGTAGGCTTTGCATCAGTGGCAACAGCTTATTAGAAATTAACAAGTTTGTAGGTTTGTGTGGTTTTCGTCAAGTAGAAGTCTTATATATAACACAATGGGATTGGATAACGATTTGATAACAGATACTATTGTGATTACATCGAATAACCCTGATAGAGATATCACAGCTGATAAAACAGTAGAAATAATTCAACACTGGTTTGGAGAGACGATTTTGCTGAGCCATGAGGTACTGGCCGCAAACCCAATCCAAGTGATTATATTACGAACGTTTAAAAGGATTCTAATCATTTCCCCGAATGTAGAAACGTCTAAAGATATTATGAGTTTATTCCAATTGAAACAAGAAATAGTGGAGAGAGGGTTACAAGGTTTACAATTCAATTACACCTTAACAAACACCCATGGTAGGAATTTTAATGAAGTGGAAAAGGACTATTTGCAGTTGCCACCTGCTGATAAATTATTCTTAATCAGTCCTCCAAGCTCACCTCCACCTGAATTTGATTATTCTAAGTGTGAGGATATCCCCAAGATTAATAACAGTAACCATTTAGGGTCTCGTCGTGATTCTTTGCAGGATGGTAAAAATGTATCTACCCCAGGTACTTACACGTTATTAACGAGTAATGTGGCCGATATTGTCATTGACAGCTGTGCAGATTTGGGTACTGATATTGATGCAGGTACTACGGTTAATAATATAAAAACGGCTGCTCCACCACGATCCATTTTTGATACCGATGAAGAGGTTGAGAGTGATGAGGAGCACTGAACAATATACAAGTCTCTTTCGTAGCAGCAAGAGTAAGTGTAAGGTGATTGTTCATCATGATTTTAGCACAGTCATTATTGATGGATATATGGCCAGTGCAATTTGAAGAATAGAAATTAAGCACCGAATACTTCGTTTCTAAATAAGACAGTGAATATATATATATCAAGAATATGGTATTCATTCTATGAATCTAAATTATTTCTGTCCTTGTTATTATTCGAATGATTGTTTAGGGGGACAGTACGATAAATTCAACAAATATATGATAGCTTATGTGTTTGAGTAATAAAAATATCAAAAAGGCTGTAATAAAAAGATCAAGAAGACTGTAACAGTTATCGATAACCTGATTAGCATAGTGGGCATTCGGTTTGACAATCAAGTTAATCTACATATAGTAATAATAATATTTATCATTATATTTATTTATGAATTTATATTTTAGTTAATAAAATGTTATTACAGTCTGTCACACCTAAATATTAATTAATCATAATAATGACTATAAACCCACAAAACAAATCTGTCTCATTTCACCGTAATAATATGCTATATATTATACTACGATTGCTACTTAATATCAACATATACGTGCACTGTGTAATAATAATCAAAGTATGTTAAATTATGATGTTGTTTGTTTTTAAAGAGAGTAATGAAACCAAGAAAAAGGTTTCTTAATGAAGCAATAACTAACTCTACAACCGTTTATCATATTTCTCTTCTGAATCATCATAGACCTTAGATCGAACCATTCTAAACAATGATACACTACTCTTTCAAACAAGGAAACATTGAAGCTATAAATAGCAAGAATTGATTGGAAACCTCCTTTGTTCCTATTTATCAAATATAAAACAGTAATGCCAAAAAAATGGGAAGATTGATGATATATCACATCATTGCATTGCTTGTATAATCCATTTGATTGAAAAATCAACTCCCAATTTTATGTTGCATTCAAACAAATGAGAAAGTTTCAAAGCATTTTGTTGTACACTAGGACGAAGGGGCTATGTGAGTATTAGGATGTGAAATATGGTTGACAGTTTAAGTTCATTAACCATACGTGAAAGTATTATTACTAGATTAATGTGACAAAGTATATGTTTCAAAGCATATTAATTAAAAATTCATATAACGAATGGTCCTTTTCATTTTTTAAAGCAAAGCCATGCTCTGAGGTGTACTAATGATATCATCAACACCAAATACAAGCAACACATCTAGCTGATTAATATTCATTATTCAAGCTAGTCACTGCATTCGCCCAAACTACTAGTCCAAAAATGATAATTTAATAGTTGAAAAACTACGAAGATGGTAAACTCTTTATTATCATCACCACTTTGTTTGAACCTGTCAAATAATTACGAATAACCAATTTCATTTCACTACAAATAGTATCTTTATCCATGCTACTGGAATGCATCAATTCAAAAATACGGTAATTTTATGCTATTATTTTTGTTTGTTTTCGATGTTTTCGCCCAATAGCTATAATGATACTTTGTTTTGTAACTGACACAACTTCACGTTAGAAACCAAATGACGAGTATTGTCATCACAATCCATAGCTAGTATGTATTATTGAGATAATATATGCTATTCTTTTTTGAAAAAAACATCACAACCTGTGTTGTAGAGGAGAAAGGAGTGCATGGGGTAAGGAAAATCATTTATTGATAATATCAAGAAACTATACCGGATCAATACCTAATTGATCTATTGATATATTTAACTGGGATAGTCTGATAGTCGGCTAAGGATGTAATCCGTATATATCAATATCGTAAAGGCAGCATATCCTACAATGTCAAATGGTTAATAAATCTCGAAGAGCAAAACAATACAAATGAATGAAAAAAAGTTTAACATATTAGCCAATGAACTAAGATAAACTATCAAAAGTTGTTAATCACTTCTTAAAGAGATGTTTCTCCATTTAGAATCTCACAATAAAAAGTCACTCTTTATATGGGGGAAAAGATGACGTTGACCAAAAATAGTTTAATTTAATAAAGCACATAATAAATCATTGCACACTACCAGCCATCAATATCGGATTTGCTTTTATTCTATCATATAGACGATACTTTTTAATTCCTTTTGATTTTAAATGCGATTTTAATATGACTGCTAATAATATGACAAAAATTGTGGGCGAATGATTCATTACCAGGATAATTAACACACACATGATCTATAATAACACGATCTTTGAATAACAAGTATGCTAAGTAGTGTATACTTTTGTCGAAATTGTGTGATTATAATTATTCTGGATGATTCAAATCGACCAAACCCCGCGTAATATTGTATTAAGAACCATCTTAATATGAGAAATTTGTTCCAATGCTGAACTATCATATTACGGGTATCTTTGGACTCCACTGGTAAGCAGTAAAATATTTGGTGTATTACCGCGTTCTAGCAATTTATTTCAAACAATTCAACCAGGGGAGGGGGTATGGAGGGATATCGAGTCTCAAGAGTGCGATTTCTACATAAGTAGTGGGGATTTGAAGCAATGGGAAGAATATTGGTGCAGGAAACTTTCCTACTCGCATACCCAGCTAGAGTGTATGTGACTAGTGTATCCTGTACTTGGTGTTTTTTGCCACCACTAGAAGTTCTTTATTGAAACTTTTCAATTCCCTAATATCAATGGGAAGCATTTCAAAGAAGACACACTACTCTTTGAAATAATTAATAAAAGTGGATGTTTTATTATAGATGATTAATTAGCGGCGAAATGCGATATTTCATTTTAGATCTCGAATAACAATTCATCTTTGGTATTGGAGAGAGAGAGAGAGTTATTTCCAGTGACTTTAACTCTCAACTAGCATCCCAATTTTGTTTTACAAAAGCACCATGAACACATTAAACTGATATCTCTTTAACATGCTCTTTTGTGTTTTTTTTCCAAATAAGTATGCTATCATGGTATAATTGAACTATTGAAGTTATAAATGTCAGGATTGTTCTTGCTAAATTCAATTTTACCAAAACAGTTATCGGTGAGAGTATAATCAATTATGCAAGGAATTCTTTAATTTGAATAAATGAATGGATGAGATAACTCTATGATATATTATCAATTGATGGATTGCATATTAGAATGCGAGAGTGATCCAATTGATAATTTATTCACAGAACATTTTAAGTAAAATGATAATTACGTCTGGGCGATAATTACTTCATACGGAAAGTGAAGAAAGATTAAGAAGAGGCATACATTACAAGATACGTTTGAACTATCTTCTCTGTTTTATTTTTTGATGTCGTCGTCCTTTTCTACATCTTCAGAGAGAGAGAGAGAGAAGAAGAGAGAAGAAAGTACTGTTGAAATAAGGTTACGCCGGTCTATTATTATTAGCATACCAGATTGGGACAAATATTACTTTGCTGCCTGCAGGTATACCATCTGGGACACTGGTGTCTATTTATAGCATGCGTTTGCTGGATCGGACTTTATAAATAGAATACCATCTGTCGGTGCAAGGTGGAGACCTTTGTGCAGGATGCAATGCTGGTTCCCTGCTGCCCATTCGAGCACTCGTTTTATGTCAGCGCAAGGCGGCGATCTGAGATCGAACCGCCCTGAAGCTGTCCGGGCCCAAGATCAGAAACCCAGTGCGGATCTCGGCAACTGCAGAAAAACCATCGAGATCAGATGCGTTTTGCTATTGTGCTGCGTTCCTATTTCGGTGGTGCTGCTATTTTTAGCTCGAGTTTCCCGCATGCGGAGACCAGCCTTTCCAATTAATATAGTGCGATATTCCATCAAGTAGTACTACAACCACTAGTGGTCGCTATGGTAATGTGATAACCTCACCGTACATGGAAGTAATTACGTTTTGCATATTTCGGTGGCTTCGAGTTGAAAAAAAAAAAAAAAGATTCCAATTCTATCGACGAAGTCTTGACCATCTTTGGTAGCAGAAAAAAAAACATTATTAATAGAGGTGGTGTAGAAGGTTTCCTTGTCGATTGGAGGGGGAAGTATGGTACCACTCAATTATTATGGAATCTACTACATCCGTATCTCAAAGGTATACATTGAATACTTATAGCAAGTAATCATTAATCATTGTAACAAATTCTCTTTAGACAATCGACAATCAAAAAAAAAAATATACTGTTTCAGAATTAGTAGCACTATACTATTCTTACACATACACTCCGCTTCGAAGACTATATATGAAATCAAATCTCCATGTACGACAAGGTTAGTAGACATACTTTCAATATTTTACATGAGGATTTTATTGTCGATGATAAGTTTCAATTGACCAGAATCATCGGTAATGGTTCATACTCTTCAATTTGTTCTTCTAAATATGAAAATTTAGATAATTTGGAGAGTAATGGAGCCATGGTGGCCATCAAGAAGATTAAAGGTGGTATGAAAATCTTCAATGATTTAAATTTATTTAAAAGAACTTTACGTGAATTGTTTTTCTTAAAACAGTTTAAAGGCCATCCCAATATCGTTTTCTTATACGATGTGGATCTTGTCTTTTATTCAAATGGACAATTAAACGGGTTATATCTTTATGAAGAATTATTAGATTGCGATCTATCACAGATCATCCAGTCGCACCAACTATTAACAGTCGCACACCATCAAAGTTTTATTTATCAGATCCTATGTGCATTAAAATATATTCATTCCGCTAATGTCATCTTACGTGATTTAAAACCAAGTAATATCTTGGTCACAGAAGATTGTGAATTGAAAATATGTGATTTTGGTCTTGCTAGAGGGTTCTCAAAAGATCCCATTATGAATGGACAATATATGACCGAGTATGTCACATCTAGATGGTATCGTGCTCCAGAGATAATGCTGACTTATTCGAATTATTCCCCCGCGGTCGACGTTTGGTCCCTTGGATGTATCCTCGCTGAACTGATCGGGAGACAACCAATCTTTCAAGGCATGGATTATGTTAATCAATTGAATCGTATATTACAAATATTAGGAACCCCCCCATCCAAAATTTTGAAGAAGATTGGTTCACAGAACGTCAAGAGTTATATATCGCAGTTGGGACATTTACCAAGACGAGATTTTAAAGATTTGTATCCTAATGCTGATCCCGATGCTTTGGAATTACTTGATAAAATGTTACAATATGATCCAATGGAGAGAATCACTGTGGATGAAGCATTAAACCATCGATTTTTATCGATTTGGCATGATGTGGAAGAAGAATCACAAATGGTGCATTCGCCAGTGGAGATATCGTTTGAAAAGATCGATGATCCGGATATTTTGAAGACTGTATTGATCGAAGAAGTATTGGATCTTAGACGTAGTGTAAGAGAAGCCAACGAGATGAATATTACTAATAATAGCAATAATACTAATAATAGCAATAATACTAATACTAATAATAATACTGTGGGGCAATACTCCAGCGAGATAGATGCAGCGCACAATAATAATAATGATAATAGTAATAATAGTGTGGGGCAATACTCCAATGAAATAGATGCAGCTAATAATAATAGTAATAGTAATAATAGTAATAGTAATAATAGTAATAATAATAATAATAACCAAAATACTGTGGGCCACGACTCCAATGAGATGGATGTAATTATTAATAATGAGAGTAATTTGAACCAGGAATTTAATGAGATGAATGCAATTATGAATCACGATTCAAGTGGTGACGATGATGTACGCAGAAGTTTAGAGATTAATTACGGAATGGTTCAAGAACATGCTCCAAACAATATTTTGGCCCCACCTGTAATGGTGGTTCGGAATAATGCATATGAGCATGATTTCACACATCATTCGAAATCGTCGTCATCGTCGCTTGAGAAGGATTTGGAGACTGGGTTGGATGTTAGATCGTCATAATGAGATATATTTGTATATAGTTATAGAGATTTTAATACACACTTGTCAATATACTACATTTATATCAATGCAGATAACAAACTCATCAGTCTAGTCTTGTTATTTACCACATCACTGATATAAATGGATCATCAACATTGTCTTTTAAAATGTGTCAGGAAAAACAAAGAAGAATGGGAAAGTCCTCGCAAACAATGGAAGATCAAAAGAGTTGGTAGCATCAGTACTTGAATATTTGAATGTTGGCATTCGGAGTTCCCTTCAACAAGAAGATTTGCATGAATACTTGTGTGCAATTATCTCTATGCAATTATGCAATTATGCAATTATGCAATTGTCTCTATGCAATTGTCTCTATGCAATTATGCAATTGTGTCAAAATGGAAGGTGCATATTACTGTGCTGAGAGTGTAATTGATATGAACAAGAATGCAGAAATACAACTGTATACGAGTGTAATACTAGTAGTGTCTTATCAACAAGTACTGTCTGAGAATTGCTAGCAATCAACAAGTACTGCCTTGATATTTTAATTATGTGCTGTGTGTAAATGTGCGAGACTGTTTTTTCACTGCATCCGGACACCCCGCAAACTGCAAAACTGAAAAAACAAATTGTTTTGCGTGCTGCGCGCGATGAAATTTTGCGTCCTGCAAAAATTGGCTTCTCCCGCAGGCTGCTGCTGCTGCCGCTGCCGTCTGCCGGCCTGGCCCGTCCGCCTGCGGCCTCTGTCTCCAACGGGCCGTCTGGCTGTTCGGCACTCTTCCCCGCCACTCTGCTCTTCCCCGCCACCACTCGTCCTGCCCACAGGCTGGGCTGTCCCTGCCTAGCCCTCTCTCCAGCCCAGGCTGGCTCTTCTCCGGCCCCGTCTGTCTGCTAGAGCTAAACCCAATTTTCATCGGAATTCAATCAATCCATCCAGCAAAGCCTGATTATTGTGGAAATATTACCATTATTATTCAAATAATTATTCAACTAAAACCACTATATATCAATATATATATATATATTATACGTTAAATTTAATAGATCTTAATATATCCAACACATAAAGAGCATATACACACAGGATGGTATGTACCCCTCCCCATTCCAATACTAGAGTGAAACTCGGCAAGACCTAATGACTTTTTGCGATTAAATAATACCAGCAATACAAATATACTGATATATTAATAAACACGACAGAATATACTGCGGAAAATAATAATATGAATCCACCACTGATGTATCTATAAATTAATGATCAATAACTGACATGTCTCTCGCCGTTGCAACCTCACTCACACCCATATCCACACACCCATACAAAAAATAGTTTACTAACAATATCTCTCTAAAACAACTATGATATACATTGGTATGCCATATTGTTTTTGCATTTTTATTATTACAGGTTTTAGTTCAAGATTTATTACACCCAACTGCTGCTTCTGAAGCCAGAAAGCACAAGTTAAAGACTTTAGTTCAATCCCCAAGATCTTACTTCTTAGATGTCAAATGTCCAGGTTGTTTAAACATCACTACTGTCTTCTCCCATGCTCAAACTGCTGTCACTTGTGAATCTTGTGCCACTGTTTTATGTACTCCAACTGGTGGTAAGGCTAAATTATCTGAAGGTACTTCTTTCAGAAGAAAGTAAATTATCAATTAATTCTACTACCTTTATATAATTAATATAATATATATATTTACTATACTATAACAAAATATATCATCATTAAAAAAAAAAGCATGAACAAGAAGAAGATCACAATATATATATATATACAAGCTATGTCTCTAAAAGAAAAAATTATTTACTAAAATGACTGAATATCTTTGCACCTAATTCAATAGTCTCTTTCGTAGTCTCCACATCACCATCTAGTTCATGCAATTGATTTATCATCTTCGTATCACGACTCTTTTCTTCAACCTTCAACCGTCTGATTCTTTCCACTTCCACTCTTTTCAATGAGCTTATATCAATTTGTTGTCTGATGGGGATCTTACTCTTCGCACCATGCGGCCATAAATCACCCCACTGTGCCTTTCTTGCATCGTGATAGATTTCTCGAGACATCGAACGAGGTATTATCCAATTCTCAATCTTCACTTCAGGTTCCACCGTACAAACATTCAATATCACATGGCCCTTTTTCTTAATAGGTGGAGATATGATTCGTGGCCATTTATCGATCTTATTCAATAATACATTCTTACCCATTACCAAATACGTGTAATTGATCATTTCATGGTCATTCCCCTCAGGTCTACCTTTACCTCTTAACTCTAATAGTTTTTTCCTATTAGTATTATTATTCCATGATAACGATAATAATTTACCACGTTTCAATTCAAGAAGATATTTGGGTCGTTGTATCATCTTTTGGAACGATATAAATTTCAAATTATTCTTCTTTGATTTATAATAATTCAAATTATTCAACTGTAATGGATCTCGTTCCATATGTGAACATGGTGCAATGATTTTAAACTCACTATTATTATTAGTAGTATTAGTAGTATTATTTGCATTCTCTCGGATAATTAACTCTCGGGCTCTAGCAATCGTCTCTGATCCTGTCGGCGTACCTCTTTCTAACATTACAATATACCCTTGATCACTAAGCATCGGTAAATAATGTGAGATTTGTGAATCGATCTCGTACGGATATCTCTTTGGATCCCTTAACAATTCATGATTTAATATTATTAAATCATATTTCGAAGTAGTGACATTTCCTGGAACAGACGAAATCAATCTTGTCTTTGCAAGTCGAGTTTGATCCCCATTCTCTTGTGCATCTAAAAGTAATTTGGCTCTATTTAGCATTTCACCACCACCTAGTACCACAGAATCCTTTCTTTCTTGCCCCCACGCTACTGATGATGATGATGATGTGATTGTTTCGTTTTGGTCCCCTTGCAAAAATAAATCATTCAAGGCAACCATACCAGTCCCAGGACCATGACTGACCTCCAGCACAGACCGTGGTACAATCGCCGATTCATCAAGGCGTCTTTTCAATTCATCAAGTACTTGATACGTAGCACCATAATCTCTTAAGAAAAATGCACCGATAAATGCATCCGTCTCCAAAGTAGTCTTCACTTGTGGGAAAGTTTCATTTTCTTGTAACTTGATATACATATGTTGCATATGACGACGAAGATTATTCGGTAGATGGTTAAACATCATCTTATTATTGATCACATCTGCTACAATGGGGTTCAATTTGATATTGCCTCTGAGCATCTGACCACGAATGGTGTCAGGCAATAATCGAGTGGAAACATTTCTAATCTGAATAATATTCAATCCATATCTCCTCATGAACATCCTGTGATGTTTCTCTTTCTTCAAATATATATATCTTCTCTGATAAGTATTCAACTTTCTCTACCCTTTCAAGCACTGTATTTTTATAAAATGAGATTTCTTATAAAAAGATGTGAATATTTGCATTAATAGCAAGAAACTTGTCAAGAAATACAAGAACCAAACAACAACTACGACTGCTCTATCATCATCATGGGATTAGTCGCTACAAATGGTACAATGATGTATTCTATTGTTGCCACCATTGCGCTTATTGCAATCGCTGGTCTCTGGTTAGTGTTTAAATCACAATATAATAATAATAATAATAATGGGGCTATCCAAACAGACAGTAAGACAGTTGCCAAAACCCCTACGATCGCAATAATGGGACCTATGAACAGTGGTAAGACCTCTCTGTTCAACTTGTTGACCACAAACACAACAAGACCGTGTGTCACATCGCAAGAAGTTTCAGTGTGGCCAAGACTTTTAAATGGTAATATTACATTGATTGAATTTCCAGGTCATATCAAATTACAGTATAAATGGCAAGATTGGTTATCCAAAGTCACTGAAAATGTCAATACTACAAACTTGAAAGGCATCATCTTTTTGGTGGATTCGACATTGAACCCTACGCAATGGGATAAACCAGCTGAATTGCTAGTTGATATTTTGGAACAAATCGAATCGTTGAACCATCAGACAAGTGTGTTGATTGCCTGCAATAAGAGTGAGAGTTTCACCGCTAGACCACCACAAAAAATCAAGCAATTCCTGGAACAACAAGTCGGGGAAGTATTAGCAAGAAGAAAGGCCTCGCTAGCCACTGGACATAAGAGCAGTAGTAAAAGCAATCGTGGCGGTGAACAAGACGATGAAGAAGATACCACTGACTCAACTTTACTGAATACATTTGCTGATCCATTGCAATTCAGATTCGATGCTCTGGAAACCTCTGTGGAAGCATTGGCCGGTAGTGTCTTAAAAAACAACGTGGATTCATGGCAACAATGGCTAGAAGACCACGAATAAATGATTTTTTACTTCGACTAAACATTCCAAACAGTTGAATATTACATAACTATATATATATATCATTATGTGTTGATGCATTCATAAGACGTGTATTTTTTTTTTTGTCTACTAGTTCTATTCTATCTGGGCATTGCTTTCTTTGAAGAAATAAATAAAATATTTAAAGATTGAAATTTATTTTTTACAGGTGGCAAACCTGAAATATTTAATAACTTTCAAAGGAAAGAGGCAACATACCAGCATTAGTGTCGACAACTGTCTTAACCTCCCCAATTTTACGCTGTAATAGACATGTCTGAACAAAATAGCAACAACAAGAAAGAAGAGACAATTGTGGCCGATGCCAGAGAAGTTAATACTTCAAACAATAAAGAATCTCAAAATAACAAAGATAAAAAGGATAAGAAGAAACAAGACGATGAAGAACAGTTATCTGAAGAAGATCAAAAGTTGAAGGATGATCTTGAGATGTTGGTGGACACTTTAAACAAGGACGATGAGTCTCTATATTTGACTTCTTTAACTCAATTGAAAGATTTCATTAAAAAATCTACTAGTTCTATGACTGCTGTCCCTAAACCATTGAAGTTTTTACGTCCACAATATCCATTATTGTGTCAGATTTACGATAGATTGGTCAATCAAGATGTTAAATCGTCTATAGCTGATATGTTATCCGTCTTAGCAATGACTTATTCCGATAACGGGAAACACGATTCCTTAAGATTTAGATTATTATCCGACATCCAAGATATTCAAAGTTGGGGTCATGAATACATTCGTCATTTAACTTTAGAAATTGGTGAAGTTTATAGTAATCAATTAGAAAATACTGTTAGTGATGAAGATTCGACCAAAATTGATGAAAAGATTTCTGATGAAATGAAAAATAAGATTGAAGATGAACAATTTTCCAAAGATGATATCTTACGTCTCTCTTTAGATATTGTTCCATATTTCTTAAAGCATAACGGTGAAGAAGAAGCTGTGGATCTTTTATTGGAAATTGAATCTATTGATAAATTACCTCAATTTGTCGATGAAAACACATACAAGAGAGTTTGCCAATATATGGTTGCTTGTGTTCCATTATTACCACCACCAGAAGATATTTCATTCCTAAAGACTGCATACACTATTTATTTAGCTCATTCTCAATGGACTGAAGCTTTATCCTTAGCCATTAGATTGGGTGACCAGGATTTAATTAGATCCATCTTTGATGCCACCAATGATCCAGTTATGCAAAAACAATTAGCTTATATTTTAGCTACGCAAAAGATTTCATTTGAGCATGAATCCTTACAAGAAATTATTGGTAATACTAAATTATCTGAACATTTCCTTTATTTGGCTAAAGAACTAAATCTAACTGATCCAAAGGTCCCAGAAGATATTTACAAATCGCATTTGGACAACTCCAAATCTGCATTTGGTAATGCAGGTTTAGACTCAGCTCAACAAAATTTAGCTGCATCATTTGCCAACTCTTTCATAAACATGGGTTATAGTAAGGATAAAATGGTTCTTGATAATGATAACTGGGTTTATAAGACTAAAGGTGATGGTATGACATCTGCAGTGGCCAGTATTGGGTCCATTTTCCAATGGAATCTTGATGGGTTACAACATTTAGATAAATATTTATATGTGGAGGAAACCGAAATTAAAGCTGGTGCTTTATTAGGTATTGGTATTTCTGCCACTGGTGTCCACGATGGTGAAGTAGAGCCAGCTTTATTACTATTACAAGACTATGTAACAAATTCAAACCCTAAGATTAGTTCTGCTGCTATACTAGGTTTAGGTATTGCCTTTGCTGGGAGTAATAATGAAGAAGTGTTAAGTCTACTATTACCATTGGCTGCAGATACCACTTTGCCAATTGAAACTACTACCATGGCTTGTTTAGCTTTAGCTCATACTTTTGTTGGTACATGTAATGGTGATATTACCACATCAATTATAGATAATTTCTTAGAACGTGGTGTTCTAGAATTAAATACAGAATGGATTAGATTCTTAGCTTTATCGCTTGGGTTATTATACTTGGGTCAAGGTGAACAAGTTGATGATGTTATTGAAACCTTGAGTGCTATTGAACATCCAATGACTTCTGCTATTGAAGTTTTGATTAATTCATGTGCTTATTGTGGTACTGGTGATGTCTTATTGATTCAAGAATTATTACATCGTTTAACTCCAAAGGCTATGACCAAGTCTGGTGATGATGAGGAAGATGGAGATGATGAAGAATCAGCTGCCGATGGGTTAGAAGCTTTCTTAGGTCAACAATCTGATGCTAAGAAAGAAGGTGAAGAAGAAACCAACGAGGATAATATGGATGTGGATGCCTCTGAAGAAGTAACCACTACTGCGCCAGATGCTTCTACAGATGCTTCTCCAGCTGTCGAGGCAGTTGTAGAAAAGAAAGAAGGTGAAGAAGAACAAGATATAAAACCAAAGGTTGAAAATGAATCTACTGAAGATAAAAAATCCGAAAGTGAAGAAAAGGATAAAGAAGCTAGTAAAGTTGATGAATTAGCCTTTTCCGTACTTGGTATTGCTTTGATTGCCATCGGTGAAGATATTGGTAAAGAGATGTCTCTACGTCATTTTGGTCATTTAATGCATTATGGTAATGAGCATATTCGTCGTATGGTTCCATTAGCCATGGGTCTTGTTTCCATTGCTGATCCACAAATGAAGGTATTTGATGCTTTAACTAGATTTTCACATGATGCTGATTTAGATGTTTCAATGAATTCTATTTTTGCTATGGGTCTATGTGGTGTAGGTACTAATAATGCTCGTTTGGCACAGTTATTAAGACAAATTGCTAGTTATTATTCTCGTGAACAAGACGTACTTTTCATTACAAGATTAGCACAAGGTTTATTACATTTAGGTAAAGGTACATTAACCATGGATCTATTCAATGATGCACATGTGTTGAACAAGGTAACTTTGGCATCATTGATGACTGTCTTAGTTGGGATGGTATCACCAAGCTTTATGTTAATTCATCATCAATTATTTTATATGTTAAACAGTGGTGTTAGACCAAAATTCATCATAACGTTAAATGAAGAAGGTGAACCAATTAAGGTTAATGTTCGTGTGGGTCAAGCTGTTGAGACCGTGGGTCAAGCTGGTAAGCCAAAGACTATCACTGGTTGGATTACACAATCTACACCTGTCTTATTAGGACATGGTGAACGTGCAGAATTAGAAAATGATGAATACATTAGTTATACTAGTAATTTGGAAGGTATTGTTATCTTAAAGAAGAATCCAGATTTCAATGAAGAAGAAGTGTAAATAAACTTAATATTATAATTTTATATTGAAGAAATATATATATATATATGTATTACTATGTTATATGTAAAGAAGAGAAAAAACCAACGATCACTATTTGAATATATTGAAAGCAGTTCATAAAGGGGTGGGGTTGTAACATTTACAATCTATTCGAACTCACCAGCTTTAGCAGCCATCAAAAGCCCTGTAATTAGACCTAAAAGACCTAAGATAGAACCAAAAATTTCTACCACAAGGATCTTAACAAATAAAGAAGTGTCGGCAGCATCAGAGATGGCGGCAGTAGACCCAGTGATCCCCACGGCAATACCACAGATTAAATTCGATGCACCGACAGTGATACCAGCCCAAAATAGGGAATAACCAGTGAATAAATTAGATTTTGAGAACATGGTTTCTGGAGTGGCAACAGTCATCTTAGAGGCAAATACAATGGCAATAATAAGACCATAAATGGCGACCACTTCACAGAAAATAATAGAGATTAAATTTTTGGTAGTAATTCTTGGAGCTCTAACCCCAGCACCAATCATTGAGGCACCGGTAATGAAAATCCCCCAGGCAGCACCGACCACAGAAAGACCAATACATAGGGTTATCCCTAGAGATGCCCACATGTATGGAGATGATTTGGTTAGAAACTTCCCGATATTGATATCTTCACCATTACCTTGAAATAATTTATATAAGATATAACCAATAACGACCATAGAAATGGTGGCATTGATCCATGCTTTGATGTGTAATTGAAACCCCAAGCCCGAGTCGGCTTTGGATAAAGATGCAGTGGACATTAAGCCTTTGATGATTGAGTGGATTGGAGGTGAGTTTGGCAAGAAGTGTCAAACAGTGGTTTCTTTGTCTTAAAAGTCCATTTTTTGCATTAAACATTGCTTAAATAAAATTAAAAAATTAAAAATAAAAATAAAAATAAAAAAATTTGAAATTCGGGTAAAAACAAACAATTAAAGTGACACATAGTAATTAATGCAAAATGAATAGTGACAAATCCATTTGATGCTTAAGATTGATCTTTAAATCTGGTTTATATAAGTTCTAGTCTTTATAAATACATTATATTTATGGTTTTGAAAGGTTTTGAATTATACTAAACAGATAACTGTTCCACTGTGGCACCGTCACGAGCCACATCTAATAATTTCCAAGTACATTTGACATTTTCCTTGTTGAACTTGTTGATGATTTCATTGGCAATATCTTCAAAGTTTTCATTAGCCAATGCAAGAATTGTGGGGCCGGCACCGGATAAGCAAATACCTAGTAAACCCTTGTTGGTCTTTGGAGTCACATTTTGTAAGATTTCTGTTAAGCCTGGGATTAAGATCTTTCTGTATGGTTGATGTACACGGTCTTGCATTGCAGGATAGATCAAGTCTGGGTTTGGTGGGTCTAGAGTCAATGCGTTGGTTAGGACAGCTAATCTTTGTAGATTGAAGACAAGATCTTCAGTGGTGTATGCCTTTGGTAAGACAGATCTTGAGTCAGCGGTCGACAATTCGAACTGTGGAATAATGGCAATACATTTAATCTTTGGGTTCCAATTATACTTGACGTGTCTTCCAGTATCATTTGGTGGTAAAGGTGGGACTATACCTGTATCTTCACCACTACCAGGTAAGACCTTTGACAATGGCATGGAACGTCTTTCAACTTCTTCTGGAGTCATATCCCTTAAGAAGGACCCACAGAAACTACCCATCATGGCTGCGGTGATGTTATCTGGATGTCTTTCGATCATAAGACAGAAATCTAACATTCTTTGCTTAGAGAAACCTAATTGGCCAACCTCATTACCTAGCATGACACCAGCTACAACAGCAGCACCGGATGAACCCAGACCTCTCCCTAATGGAATTGGGTTACGAATGTGGACTTTAGTGCCCAATGGGAATTTTCTAATATTCGAGCAACGTAACACATACAATGCAGTTTTAGTGATCAAATTGTCCCCTGAGGATAATGGAACGTTACCAAACCCTTCAGAGTCCTCTGAATATGATATAAGACAGTTGTTTGAATCAGCACTTGTATCAGTGGCGCTTGAGGAGGAGTCAATGGTGACTTCCAATTCTAGGAAAAGACCTAATCCGACCCCCAGAACATCGTAACCTGGACCAATATTGGCACTGGAAGCTGGAACTTTGATTAAAAACGAACGAGACATGACAATTGCGATACTCTAATGAACACTGGCGTTGCTTCTTCTACCACTGGTGGCGATGGTTGGCACTCAAAAAGTTGTCATTTCACTGAAAAGTTTCTAAAAAGTTTTCAAATTATTTTTTGGCTCTCAGAAATCTTAATGTTGCTGTCCCAAAAGGGCAAAACATCAAATTTAAATAGATAAACTACTTGAATAATTCATTTGAACTTGATTAAAAGGTTCTTTCTCGAGGAGCAGAGCAACTTATAACCTCGTGACAAGAAGAACACGGTAGATATGTTGAGACATTCGTTGACAAGGGCCAAGGGGTCATGTAGAAAACTATCCACTTTCCAACTAAGTAAGTTGGATAATGGTATTAGAGTAGGGACTTCCAATGTTCCGGGTCATTTTACGGCTTTGGGGGTGTACGTTCAAGCTGGGTCTCGTTTTGAACAACAAACCGACTTGAAAGGTTGTTCGCATATGCTGGACCGCCTTGCTTTCAAGTCTACATTGAATGTGCCAGGTAAGACTATGGCTGAGACTTTGGAATTATTGGGTGGGAATTATCAATCTACCTCTTCCAGGGAAACAATGATGTATCAAGCATCTGTGTTTAATGCACAAGCAGAGAATATGTTGAAATTAATGGCTGAAACAGTACGGTATCCACAGTTGACATCGCAAGAGATTCAAGAAGCTAAAGAATCGATGCAATACGAAATTGAAGAAGTTTGGTTAAAACCAGAAATGATCCTACCTGAGTTGTTACATTCTACTGCTTATTCTGGTGAAACTTTAGGTAATCCATTATTATGCCCTCGTGAGATTTTACCCTCAATTAATAGATCACAACTGGACCAATATCGTAACAAATTTTATCAACCTAAAAATTTGGTGACTACGTTTGTTGGGGTACCTCATGAACAAGCCTGTGAATGGGTAGATAAGCATTTAGGTGATTGGAAACCTACTTCTTCTCAATCTTCGGCTGTTGGCACAACACAGCAGTCAACGGTTGACACCGCCGCCGCCGCCCATTATACTGGTGGTGAAATTTGTATTCCACCAGCTCCAACATTCGGTGCCATGCCAGAATTATATCATGTACAAATTGCATTCGAAGGTTTACCAATCGATCATCCAGATATTTACGCTTTGGCCACATTACAAACTTTACTTGGTGGTGGTGGGTCTTTCAGTGCAGGTGGGCCAGGTAAAGGAATGTATTCAAGAAATTATACACATGTATTGAATCAATATTATTTTATTGAAAATTGTCAAAGTTTTAATCATTCATATTCTGATTCAGGTTTATTTGGTATTTCAATATCATGTGTTCCAGATGCGGCCAAACAAGCCGTAGAGATTATTGCCATTCAATTTTATAATCTTTTCGCTAATGAACATTTACCATTGACTCATGATGAAGTTAATAGAGCCAAGACACAACTAAAATCTTCGCTTCTCATGAATTTAGAATCCAAATTGGTTGAACTAGAAGATATGGGTAGACAGATTCAATTGCATAATAAGAAAACACCAATTGAAGAAATGATAGCCCAAATTGAAAAATTGACACCAGAAGATTTAAAACGTGTCGCTAAAAATATATTCTTAGGTCAAGTTCAAAACAAAGGCAAGGGGACAGGTCAACCTACTATTGTTATGCAAGGTAAAAGAGAAGCCTTCGGTGATGTTAAATCTGTATTGAAAGAATACGGACTAGGTAAATAATAAAAACATTCTTTTTGAATTGATCAAATGTATATCAAGTATATAAAAACCAGGAAATATATAATAAATAAATAAGTAAAAAAACAATCATGTAAATAAATGAGCAGATCATTAACCTGAAATCTCTTCACCCATTGATAACCTATTTCTAGAAGTATTTAGGGAAGTGTTCCCACCACCTGCTTTTTCTTTCCAAAAATTTAATTCCTTTTCAAGATCTAATACTTTATCTTCATAATATGAATTATCACGAACAAACCTTTTCAAATCAATTTCTTGTTTAGAGATTAGTTTCTCTAATTCACTAATTTGTTTATTATATTGTAGAATATTATTTTCAAATTGATCTCTGTCTTCGTTGGCTAATCTTATCACTTCACTTTGCCTATCATTTTTATCCCTTAAATCATCAATAACCATCTCATAATTTTTACGTTTCTTCATCTCTTCATATTTTGTCTCAGTTTCTTGAGTTACTAATTCTTCTAATTCATGAATCTTGTTTAACCATGAGTTTTGTTCTGTACGATCTTCCATTTGTAATTTTAATGATTCATTCTCTTTTTGTAATTGTTCGTTGGTTCGAGTCAAGTTTTGATGTTCTTCTTGCAAATCAATATTTTCATGTTTGGTGGAATCGAATTTATCCTTATATTCATTTAATTGATCTTGTAGCTTTTCAACTAATTCATTATTACGATCACTTTGTTCCTTTTGTAAATTCAAAGTTTCTTCCAAGTATTTGATTTGTTGATTCATATCATGCTGTTCTCTCTTTGATTGATTCAAAATTTCATTGGTTTCTTCATATTTATCTTGTAATTTATTCATATCATCGATTAATTGTTCACGTTCATCAATCAAAGAGCTTATTTTTGAACTTAATGCATCACATTTAGACGATAATTCATTATAGTCCTTTTCTAATTTTTGTTCAGCAGCATCAGATGTATCTCTTTCACCACTTAGCATCTCCACCAAATGAGTGTAGTGGTCCACTTGCTTCAATAAATCGGTTATCTTAGCCTCAGATTCATTACCTAACGTTTCCAATCTGTAATTCAAAGTAGAAACATCCTTCTTCAAATCAGTTTCCCTGCGGTTACCTTCGGAAAGTGATACTTTTAACGATTCTATCTCGTTAATATATTGACTATTATCATTACCTTTAGCTAGAGCATCTTTCAAATGAACCATATCAGATTTCAATAGGTTATTGATATCCTGAACTCTTTTCAATTCCAACAAGGTTTCTTGTAATTGCATATCAATATCATTCTTAGCAGTTTCAGTTTCCCATATGGTTCTATCCTTTTGCTTTTGTTGATGTTTCAGTTTGTCTATAATATCAGCCATATTTTTCACATCTTCCTCAGCTTGTTGTAACGAGTTCATGTAATCTCTTAATTCGACTTCATTGGCTTGTAAATCACCAAGACAATCTTCATATTGTTGCTTCTGTTGTTTCATAGAGGAGATTGCAAGACTTCTTTGCTTTTCAGAATCATTTAGATCATGTTCTAATCTTAAGATTTGCTCATTTAATAAAGTTTCTTTTGAGTGTAATTGTTTAATCTCAAATTGAAGTTTAGCAATCTGTTTATCCGATTCATTTAATATATCTTGTAATTTGAAATTCTCTAATTTTTGTAGCCTAACATCTTCTTCATATTGTGAAACACTTTGTCTATTTTTAAAGATATCACCATTAGATGGCGAATGAGTTGGCGTAGTTTTTAATCTATTCTCTAAAGATTTGATTCTATCTTCGCTAACTTCAAACTTCAATTTATAAATATTTGAGGATGAGTCAACTTTCTGGATCTTGTTAAATTTACCATGTAAGGCAGATGCCACGTTTTCAGCATCAGTCCTGGCCTTAGATTCTATATTCAGCTGTCTTTTCAAATGTTGGACTTCAAGAACTAATTTTTCAATATTAACGTCAATAGCGGGTAAATTTTTTAGTTCTTTATCCAAATCAACATTAAGATTAGAATCTTCTATGATTTGTTTCAATTTCTTGATTTGACCCCTAGCGGTTTGATAATCGAACGATGATGAAGCAAGTCTTGTTTCAGTAAATCTCAATCTACCAACAAGATCCTTTTGTTTTTCAACTTCTTCATGAAGAGCGCGAGAAGTGTCCTCCAACTGTAATTTAATTCTATCATATTGATTTAGGAGATCTTCCTTTGATATATCATCGTAGGACTCTGGACGTTGGAGTTGAGAACTAGAATTGTTCAATTGGTGTTGTAGATACCTATTCAAAGATGTCTCTTGATCTAGTTTCTCTTGTAGTTCTTTCACCTTGGCAATTTCAAATTGACCAGGCATGAAACGAGAAGTTCTATTCATTTCATCTTTCTTCTTAGAGTATCTTGATTCCAAGGATTCGTATTTAGTCTTTATCGTGGTAAGTTGTTCACGAAGAGATTTTAATTCATTGGAAAGTTGAAGATTTTCTGAAACAATAGCTTCTTTTTGTTGGGAAACTTCTTTAATTTCTGTAAAATGATTTTGAATCTTCTCTTTATATCTTTTCAATTCACTGTCTTTAAGTGCAATCTGTTTTTGTAATGTGATTTGAGATTTTTTTAATTTATCAACTTGAGCTCTCAGATCTTTATTCTCACTGATCAAAGTTTCCAGTCTTTTCATTGAAGCACTCGTATTCTTTTCTAATGTAGCTAGTTTGATATCAAGATCCTTTTCAGAAATTTCTAATTGTTCTTTGATTTGGCGTATTTCCTTATCTTTTTCTTTGATTATTTCTTGGAATGAGTGTATCCTATCATCTAAAGTGTGTTTTTCCTGTATCAGTGTGTCCTGACTATTAAGTTTATCATTAAAAGAGGATTCCATGTTTTCAATACGAGATTGTAAATCTGTTTTCTCATTATCTAACTTTTTAATAATATCATCTTTTTCTGAAATGGCCTTATTTATATTGAGAATTTGATTTTGAGAACTTTCATATTTCACAGTGATATCTCTCTTGTCTATTTCCAAAGATTCAGATAATTGTTTTAACTCAGTTAATTGGTCTTCTAGTAAATTCCTTCTCCTTTCAATATCTTCTAATGATTTCTCTTTATCTTCTAACTTTTCATTTTCTGATTTCAACATTTCTCTCACAGAGGTTAATTGTTTGTTTAATTCTTCTTTATCAAGTTGTAGTTTAGTATTGTTTTCTTCACTAGTTAATAATTTTGATTCAATGTCCTTAATCTGGGTATGAAACTTTTTGGTTTTAATAATATCTTGTGTTGATGATAATAAAGGTTTGACTCTAATGAATAAATTATACCATGGATCCTCCATTAATGTGTTGTATGTACGGAATGATACTATCAATGATTTAATGGCTCTCATCCTTTGTAATTTGTCCTTTATTTTATTTCTTACAATATGACCTCTGCCTCTAGCATTAAGTCTTGATGTTATTGTAATCAACATCATTTCCTTTTCATGTTCCAAGTTGGCAAGAACACCAGCTTTGAAGAACAATTTAGTAATACCAATTTTAAACAATGATGGGTCGATATGTAAACATGATAGAATGATTTCAGATTGTCTTTTATAATTAATATTATTAATATTAAAATCATAATCCTTTTGATCTGCTAATAAATTGTATCGTTGATAAAATTCTTTGAACAAAATTCTATTTGGATACCCTTCTCTGGCAATCCTAATACCTTCAAGAACACCATTACAACGTAACTGTTCCAAAATTAATGATCTATCGAACTGTTTAGCGGCTTTATTGATATTTGGAATGATACAACGAACAAAATGTGGATGAGATAGAGATAATTGATTTAACAAAGAAATTTGTTGTTCCCTATGACGATATGATGTAGTGCTGAACGATTTACTTAGATTTGACGATTGATTATCATCATTGCCAAAGAATGATGAAATCAAACTGTTGGAAGATTTAGATAACGTTAATAACAGATCATCATTTAATGGATCTTTATTTTTGGAAAGCCAACCATCGACATTATATTCGACGTCACCAGCATAATGTTTCAAGATAAATCCGTTGGCCAATTTCGATCTTTTAAATCTATCGGATTTATTTTCCCAATTATTAATTAATTTTTGTAAGAAAGTATCATCTGTTGAATTCGATAAGATTGACTCTTCATCTAATAAAGGTAAGATCCCGGATGGATTTAATTTTTGTTCGATAAGGTTTATAGTGGATTGTAAATTTTTACCATAATCGATATATTGCCATTGAATCTTTTCTTTAACGTATTCATTTTGTTCTAGGATAAACATATGATGATTGAAGAATTGTTGTAATTTTTCATTTGTGTAATTGATACATAATTGCTCGAATGAATTGTCTTTAAAGATTTCAAACCCGGCAATATCTAAAAGACCGATATGATTTGCATTAATTGAATTATTATGATAATTCAATGAAACGTTAATTTGATTGACAATATGAGTGAATAATTTTTCATACAGTATCCGTGATAAAGAGTTTAAGATGAATCTTGCCTTCTTGGAATTTTTTGATTGTGAAACCCATTCTTTGCCCGCTTTAGATCTTGGTCTTACGATGGATCTTTGGAATTCATCCTTTGGAACGCCTAACAAAGTTGTCAATGGTTCAATATCATTGGCAAACGAAGCTTGTTGTGCTCTATCTGATTGAAATTCCAAATTACCTATTAGTAGGATAATGGCGATGATGTTGAAGATTAATTTTATTTGATCGGTGGAGAATCCAACAGTCCCCATTGCGGTGACTAACTCTTTGAAATTATGTTGATCGTTAACGCCGGGGATGATTTGATTTGATGAGGCAAGGATCTTATAATCGTTTGGTACATTGGATGGTAAATTATAAAAATTGATCAAATCATTTGATGGGATACTATTCAAAAATTGATAAAAGATATGATAATTTCTTTCGTTTGAATTTTGTTGAATAATTCTTGATTTTTCTAATAGATACCATTCGATATTTGCACCGTTGATTTTACCTCTTGAATCGAATTGGATCTTGATGAATTTACCGAATCTTGACGAGTTGTTGTTTCTAATGGTTTGAGCATTACCGAATGATTCTAGGATTGGATTACTTTGTAAGATTCTATTTTCAAAGGATTGGTTGTTCTCGTTATCGGATTGTGAATTATCATTTGGTAATTTGGTGATTGCCGCTAAATATTGTAAGATTTTTTTAGTATTTTCCGTTTTACCAGCACCAGATTCACCAGTGACCAATATAGTTTGATTAATCTTTTGAATAAGTAAGTTTTGATATGCAGTTTCTGCTATACTGAAGATATGTGGTTTCACTGAATCGTCGTCGTCGTCATGTTTGACGCCGTGGTACAGGTTGATGTATTCTGGAGAATAGATGTTCAGTTGACAGTATGGATTGATGGCTACTAGAAACAGACCAGAATATGTGTAGATCATATCGTTTGCATATCTATTTTCCAGATTGTACAGGACGGATGGTTCGTTCAAGTGGGTCAATTCAGACATATTATCGATCATGTCGAAATTGGATGGGTTGACCGGGTGTATTTCTGCCAGGGGCACTGTAATGATGTTGTTGTTATTATTATTTGCAGACTCATCATTATCATCATCATCGAAGATATTCAAGTCGCATTTGGCGAGCTTCCCGTCATCGGAGATGAATTTTGCTTTCACAAAAGTATGTTGTTGATCGGCCACCCATACCAGGGCACTATTACTTTCAGCCATGAGTGGTTGTGTATTTAATATAGCTGTATATATATATGTATATATGTATTTATGTATGTGAAGATCACTGCAATATAGTGAAATTTCACGATTTCGAGATGTAAACATTGAAATTGTAAACAGTGTGAAATTTTGAGGAAATGGAACGGTCACGTGAATGAATCGCTGCAATAGGCGTATTCCATGTTGTAACATTGTAATATTGTCAAGCAGCAGACAGTTCATAGAGTTGACTGAGAATCCGGTTTATTTGAATTAGATATCCTCATATCGGGGTGGGGTGGGGGGATGGATGCAAGGAAGAGGGGCTTCTTTCTGGTTGGGCCGTAGAGTAGCCATTGTTGTGTTTCTTCCATCAACTGATGGCAGGAGTGTGAGTACAGTGAGTGTAGTGAGTGTAGTGAGTATAATTAGTATAATAATGAGTACAATTATGGCAGCAACAATGGCATCAGTGCAGCGAGCCATGTTCCGTGCCGAGTGACCGCCGGCTGCGCAGACAACAATGGGCCTGGGGCTATTGTTTGCGGTTTCGGCTGCAGCAGAACAATGGCGGGCTGCCTGCGTCTATTGTTCTTTTCTGTCACATCTCGGCTGCTGCCGCAGAACAATGCGGTTCCTGACCCCACACCGTATTTGTTGCTCGACCTATATACAACTATAAATATATATATGGGTGTGCTAGTCAGTCAATTGCGTTTATCACATAGCAATAGAGCAATAGAGCAATAGAGCAATATAAATAGGCAATCAGGCAATCAGACATCAGACATGTCCAGAATACTGTACGACTTGCAGAGAGATGGAATGGCCAACGCACCACGTTATCTAGACAACAAAAATGCAAGGATCACGGTCTTGGGCGACTCCCAATCGGGCAAGACGTCTTTCATACTACGCTGTGTTGCAGATACATTCACACAGACAGACTCGTCTTTCCGAATGGAAGATATCTACCACACAAAGATTAATTTGTCCCATTTAGCACAAGACGTCAATAAATCAATCGCACATAATAATAACAATAAATCTAACCAGATTATCAACGTCCATATGTTGGATACAGAGGAATTCGAGATTGCAGATTTCTCAGATATTAGAAACGAACAAATCTTACAATCGGATGCCTTCATCATATGTTTCGACTTGACGAATATCGAATCGTTCTCGGATTTACGCACCTATCAGAGAAGAATAGAAAGAGTTCGCAGCCTGGACGATCCAATACCAATCATAATCGCAGCAACAAAATCGGATCTCATCATGGAACAAAGAGTAAGTATCGACGATATCAAACAAACTCTAACAAGGTTCGAAATCAATTATGAAACGAATTATTTCGAAATATCATCAAAATTGAATATTAATATTAAGCAAACCTTGTTTAGAACTGTGACCAGTATTAATCAATATAAAGAGTCGCAAAGATTGGCTTCTTCTCTTGCCTCTCCCCGTTGCCCCTCCGCTGCCCGCTCACCCTCCACAACAAACGCACCCTCCACAACAAACACATCCTCCATCCATAATGAGACAAATGATAACGAAACTATACAAAGCGATATGCACTTGTTAAATGAAAAAATAATGACAAAGAATAAACCGGTACAAACCACTGGAAACATTACAAATATTGGAAACACGCACCAGTGTTGTATCATTTGTTAGCTGAAATATTCAACCACTATATAAAATACATATATAACGCATGTCATGTTTTCATCTTTTAACGTATTATTGCAAGTTTGCATCGATGCACCAATGTAATAAGCCGAATGTGTATTAACGTAAAAGTAATAAGGCACCAATGTAATAAGGCAAATGTGTATTAACGTAAAAGTAATAATGCACCAATGTAATAAGTCAAATGTGTATTAACGTAAATTTAATAAGGCACCAATGTAATAAGGCAAATGTGGATTGATGTAAAATTGAACAAACAGGGTAGGCCAACTATGTATTCTTGTAGCGGTATATCAATCTAAAAGCGAATCGATGTAATAAGGCAATAGTGTATTAATGTAAAGTGCATTGATGTAATAAGGCAACGTGTAATAGCGTAAAAGTACATCAATGGAATGGGTCAACTATGTATTAACGTAAAAGTAACAATGCGCCAAGGTACTAATGCAATTGGGTATTAGCATAAAAGTGCAATTGGGTATTAACATAAAAGTGCAACTGTGTATCAGTGCGCCAAGGTACTAGTGCAATTGAGTATTAGCGAAAAAGTAGATTATTGGATTAAGCCAACTTTGTGTTAGCGTAATTGCTAATATGTATTAATCTAAAAGCGAACCAATGTATTAGTGCAACTATGCAGCTATGCAACTATGCAACTACGCAATTATGCAGTTATGTAACTACGCAATTATGTTACTACGCAGTTATGCAACTACGCAATTATGCTTCTACGCATCGAAACATTAATGAAACTTGCTGTATGGGCGTTTATAAAAAGAATATGTCTTGGGATCAATGTTGCAATTTAGCAATATTACACTAGATAGACATATCCCAACTGATATGAAACCAATCAAGACAAGCCATATTGGAATATAAATTGCATATCGACTTGGCAATGGGAAAATCCAATACTTATTTTCTAATTCAAATAACGGTAATAGTAACCATGCAGCATAGTATAGATAAAGCAGTATCCATAACGTAAGTCTATTCATATTTTCCGTTTCAGCTTTGTCGTGGTGTTGCTGAGATATTCTGGTTAGATGGGTTTTCTTTTCGTGTGCTCTTACGTGTTTGCTTCGTTGTGGTTTTCAAATTTGTCAAACTTGTCTAGTTGAAAAACGTTAGATTAACCACTGGTATGGATGTCGACGATGTAGTGGTACAACCGAACAATTGGCATACTGTACTCTCAAAAAGTGAAATAATGATGCCACCTCATTCAATGTTCAAACTTTTCATAATTGTACTTCAAAACCGTTTGTAAATAATTATCCCCGAAGTAACATATAATTATTTATTTTTTTTCAGGAAACTTAATTTTTTAACTTTTGTCATATATTCTTTGCTGGCAATAAACAGCATCTTCTAGTTTTAAAGTTTTAATGGCCTTCTATTTCAGTCCAGGATTAATAGTTTTGTATTGTCTACCGTGAATATTCTTAATTACCTGGTTTCAAAATGACAGCTCACCTTCTTTGTCCGGTTTTTTTCTTGCAACAAGCAGGGCGATAAATTGTTCAATATTAAATAAAATCGAGAGCTCCAAAATTAAACTAGAATGGTAATCAATTGTTATTGATATTTGTACAAAAGAAAGGATAACTCGGAATTATTGAAAAGAGTATTTTGTGTCTTTCATATATTGTCATCGCGTAATTACTTTGGTCACGGCGCAAAAAAAGTTAATGTTCTTGAAGAGAGAAATGTTTCTTAAGACTGGCGTATATCATACCTTGTAATTTGCGGGAAAAAACATGCTATTTTTTCTGTTAACAATTACTAGGATATGAAAATTTTGTTCTCTTAGTTCAAGTATATGAAACAGTGTTTTCCATTTCTGATCGAACTCAAAGAATGAACAGAATATATATTCTCGCTCATATTTATCTTTTATAGTGTTTTTATTATCAAAGGGGAATTATTAATATTTTTAAAAGCTTTTGTTTTTCTAGTATTAAACGGCTTTAAAACATATGTGAAGAATCCAAGTTGACTAATACTTGGTTGAAGCTTATTATTAGACTTAAGATGCTGTTTTTACATTCTTAAATTTTTCATTGTACGAAACGCTCAAAAGGAATAACCCTTTTGAAATTTATGTTGTCATTCGTGAATCATCATGTTTATGTATTTGATATTGTGTTGTTGTTGTTTCAGTAATGTAGGTGACATGTAACGTTTATAGCATCAAACTAATCAACACATCGCCTACTTTTACTGATTTCCTGACAGATATCTTCGCAAATTTAACAGCCAAATCATGCTAGAATATACTATTACATTCACTGAGAGTGATACTTTATCAGTTCAGATGGAATGTACAGTCTATTTTAGACAGAATATAACATGTCAGCGTGCATATTTGTATGGTTTATATATATTAGTGTATTTTCATTTTACACAAGAAACAGAGCTCGCATGGCGTAATGGCAACGCGTCTGACTTCTAATCAGAAGATTCTGGGTTCGACCCCCAGTGTGAGTGCTCTCTTTCCTTTCTCTAATCCGTGATAGTTTAATGGTCAGAATGGGCGCTTGTCGCGTGCCAGATCGGGGTTCAATTCCCCGTCGCGGAGATTTTTTTTATTTCCAGTTTTACTATCGAAGAATGGTGTCTGTTACTGTCATCTGTCCATAATATTTTTTTTATATGTTTTTTACTTTCTTATTCAAGTCTTCTATTTAGCAAATCTGTCACCTTAAAAAAGTTATTAATATTGGTAACTATTTTAGAATATATGCTGTTATGGTGACACCTTACTGTAATTTAGCTTTTCTTTTTTGAAGAGTTTGCAACTGCAGTCTTTCAATTGGGTTAAATTACTAGATTTGAATAGAATTATTGGCACTCTCTGTCTTGTAACTTAAACGTAGTGTTCCATTGCCTTTTTACCTTCGTTAATCTCTAAACTGTTCCGGGTAACTTGCTCATCTCTAGGTTTTCTAAATTTTTTAAAGAAACCAAAATTTAAATAAAAAAAGTAAAAGAATCTTTAAAATTATTCAAACAAATCCATAGTGTATATGAGAATATATCTTAAATCAATTAACCCCCATCTTCATAGTTCTCAATATCGATAAACACAAATATGAATTGGAACATAATACCGTTTGAGGTACTATATGCGTCCATTGAAAACGATGAATTCAACTCAACAGTTTTTGAAAATGTCCTAACTGATCTTCAAAATTTAAATGTAAATAACAATAAATTGAAGAACCAAGAGAGTAGGTCAATTCTAGAAAAGGGTAAAATCACCCTAAATGATGGTTCAGAATACAAACTAAGTCAAGACTTCATTGTTTCGGCCATCAAATTATCCGATGAACTAAATTTAGACGAACTTGTTATATGTGAATTAATGCTTTCAAATTTATCCGAATTAGACTATTCTAAAAACGATACTTTATTGTTGATTAATAATGGTAAGATTCAATACTATATGAGAAGACAATATATTTTACAGATTGTCTCGTATGTTGTTAATTGTATGGGACAGAATGACCCAATTATTAATAAGCTTATAACCACTGATTCCAAAGCCACTTTGTTATCAAACATTTTACCAGCATTTAAATCTGTTCATTCTCAATTGGATGATATCAAACAAATGATTAATAGAGCACAAATCTTAGAACAAAATGATATTTTATTCAAACAAGCAGTTAAATTTAGGAGAGACTTCTTATTAAAAGAATACGATATCTTGGGACAAATATTATATGGGTTGACCAACTTAGGTTTATTATTAAACAAAAAATCAATCCAAGATATCATCAATCATGTAATGGAATTTGATGCAAATGATTATTTCATCATTTATTATTTACCTGCATTATTTTTAGCATTTAATAATTTAGAACAATTTCAAAATGAATCCGATGTTAAAGATTTATATTCTCAGTTTGTTAAAGATCTAAAATCTGATGACAATGTTTCATCAAAACCAATTAAAGCAACACTGATATTTGTATTCCTAACATTTTTTATTTCATGGTGTAAAACAAAACCAAGTGAAAGAACCACTTCCATCGATTTCAAGACTGATATTGATGAGCCAATGATGTTAGCTGTAGAATATGGTGCCTTTGAACAATTATTAGCCATTACCGCAGAAACATCTATAATTGAAAAGGATAAAAGTATTGATTTATTTTATGATATTAGAAGTCTTTTGCAAAGACATATTCCAAGGTTGGTACCAAAATATTTATTAGATAATGAACTTTCTTATGATAACATTGGGAAACAAAACAACATGATGAATATGAGGAATAATAATATGAACTTGAATAATAGTTTAAGCGGGAATATGAATGGGACTGCTCATAATGCTACTGAATACGATTCAACTGTATATGATTTCCAACCTGAAAATATGCATTTTTCAGAACAAATAGAAACATTCTTCCTATCTACTACACATGCAGTTCTTCAAAAAATTATTACAGATTGTGCATTCCTGCTAACCAAGATTAAAGATGCTGAAGAGGATTCTTTATTATCTGGTGAAGACCTGGATTTGGATGACATTTGTGAAAAGGCAGATCTGGAAAGATTTTTCATTACATTATATTTCTTTTATGCATCAAGGCCAGAGTATTCTAAAGAGTTCTTAGAAGATAAAGAATCAAATGCCTATGGTTTTATTGAATGGGCTGCCAAATGTTCAGATAGTTTTATGAGATCATGTTTTTACTTATTAGTTTCTAGTCTTTCCTTTGGACATGAAAACTCAATTCATATATTCCATTATTTTGGTGATAATAACCTAGTTTCATGGAAATTGATTGCTCAATGTATTTCTGACTACATTGTTAAGATCAATAACTTCAATAACTTAGAACAACAAAGAAACCAAAATTTGGAATCTTCAGAAACAGATGCTTTAGTACTTGCGCTTGAAGAAGGTTTGAACGAGGAAACAATCATATTTTTATCATCCTTATTGACATTGGTTGGATCTGTGGCTCACGATGTCGACGAAGTAGTGAAGCAATCACTATCCTCATTGTTCATGGATATCCTATTTGAACTCTCAAAATTGGATACTCCACTAGTTGGAGCATGTTTCAAAACATTAAGTCATTTAGTGCCGATGGAGACAAAGGATAAACTGAAATTTTGGTTAGCATTAGATTCGATGATATTTAAGAGTTCAAACTTTTCGAATATCGCAAACTCTTATTCAACTCTTTTTTCCTCAATTTTTACAAATTTTACAGAAATTCTTGGTTTCTTACATTTATTCAATAAATTAATAAAAAATACAACAACAGAAGATATTTCGTTTGGTAAGTTAGAATTTCCAGTTAAATTAGGTCAAGGATACAGAAAAGTTGGTATTGTGCCATATTTTGATTTTATCACACATAATATTTTTGTTCCATCTTCCAGAATAACTGATAAATCCTGTAAAGAAGCCATTCAAGTCCCAATATTAAAAATTTTTAATAGTGCACTTCAATCCTTTGACTATAACGTCATTATAAACGCAGCTGCCACGTCTACAGATCTTAATGCATTGGTGGTGACTCCAGATTTCTTTACATATGTGCAAGAATCACCTGCAAGCATAATGATAAATTACTTCTTAGAAGAGCCTGTATTCAAAGGGGTTTTCAATATTATCAAGGCAAGTGTAAGCGACCTCTCGTACCAAAATGATATTGCAACCTCTCAAATAAATTTGATTAAACAGTCTATGGACATTATTGATAGGATTTTAGAGTTCCAAGATACATATACTGAAGAGCTACTACCAATTCTTAAGAAGCACCAAAACAATAATTACATGATTCCTAAGGATATGGGGACACACGGTTTAGGTTCATTTTATGATGCTATTTTCTTTAATTTAGATATTATAGCTCATTTTGGTCTGTATGTTGGTGTGACGAACTACAGTATTGCGTCAAAATCTGTTTCCATTCTTAACAAACTTTCATTGAGATACGCAGTTGATTCATCACAACAATATGGTCAAAATAAACTTCTGGTAATTTTCGATGCTGTTGATGAATCGGCTAGAATCAAAGATGCATTCATCTCTCAATTAGAACTTCCGATTGATTCAGATGATAGTTTAAATATTAAGCTAGAGACCCTACAGTTCCTGAACGACAATTTATCTTTCACAGATCAATCCGTCACTGTTTCCCACTTCCTTCTTGGTTTCCATGTTACAAATATCTTATCAACTGGACCAAAATTATCAACCTTCATTGCATCTGAAACTTCACTATTCAAAACCATTCTATTTCTATTACAATCATCATTAGAGTCACTTGATCCAACTAATATTGAATATGCACCAATCAGATTAGCATCCTTGAGCATGGAAATATTGCTGAAACTATGTCGTAACCCAACTACTTCAAAGATTGTCTCTGATGTTCTATTAGAATATGGCTTTTTTGAAATAGTCGTTGAGTTAGATCCGGTTGTTACTAAATATACAGTATGGGAAGGTCAATCATATCATTCCGTATCGAGCGAAGATATTGACACCTTCGTCAATTCCACTTCTATTGGTGCACTTCTGTCGTTCTTAAGCTACAGAAATCACTTAATTCAGTTTTTGAGCTTATTCATTCACAGAATATCAGTAGTTGGAACAGGCTCGCAACTTTTATCCTATGTTGATCTTTTAATCTCCAACATCATGTATTCTGCTAAGGTCTTTTCGTTCCTAAACACACTAGGATACAAAAATATTCCTGTGGATAGGAAATTAGTTGATTCTGTATCACAATTACGTAGCTTACCACTTGATTTGACCAAGGTGGACCTAGCTCAGAACTGCACTGGTCAAGTCTTTGACATTGAGAATATCAACAATATGTTGAAATTATTCAAAAGGTCACATGAACCAGTTTCATCAAGTATGATTTTAACCAATGCCGAGGAAAAGAATAAATACCATGCAGAAATGGATGCAGAAATTGCTAATGTCAAGAGATATGTGGTTCATTTTATCAGTAATTCAAAACTAAATAAAATACAGTTTTCAATCTTGCACTCATGGGTCCAATTGGTTCAAATATTGGTATCTGATGGTAAATTGGGACCATTAGAACGTTCAAACTTTGTTTTAGAAATTTTTAGTGTTATTATTCCAAAAATCAATGACTATGTTGAATTTGATATTAGATTATCTGAAGATTTGGTGTCATTAGCAGTGTTCTTGTATGACGTTTACAACCAAGATCGTCTTTTAATCAATAAAAAGCATTCATTGGATGGTAGACTCCAAAATTTGTTCAAGGTTTGTATCCATGGTATCACATCTCCACTTTCATCAGTATCGTTGAGATCAGATTTCTATGTGTTAGCTAACCAATATTTAATTCGTGTTTTGAATGATAACACCATTTCGGGAGATATTTTACAAAGCCTGAGAGTACAAAGTGAACGATTTGTTGAAGCGATTTGCAATGATGCTATATATGGAGAAAGTACAAGTCGTATTACTGCTATATTATTACTTGATTCTTTGGTTCAAATTGCTAATTCCAATAGGGAAAATATTATATTGGATGCTTTGGTTAATAATACCCAACTTCAATTAATTATACGTACACTAAAGAATGTTGATAGATTAATCAATTCAAAAACTGATTCTATAAGTATTGATAACCTATTGTATGAAATTACCGCATTTAAAGCCATTACTTATTTCTTAGTTCACATTGCTGAAACGAGAAATGGTGCTCAATGTCTAGTTCAAAATAAATTACTTCAAGTGATTGGTGACATTACCTTTCTAAAATGTGATTTAGACCTTGGACTAACTGTATTTACACAAGATAAATTGACTCAGAGATCTGGTGTTGTGGAACTTACTTTAGATGAGAAGAAGTTAAATGGGAATCCAAATAATAACCTGTCACTAAAGGAATTAACGGTTCCAATTTTCAAATTACTCACAGCTGTATTAATAAGTGCAGGTAATCAAAATCAAGAATTGATTAGGAATGTTAAGACATTGTTAATATCTATCAGAAAGTTATTGATTTGTATCTTCAAATATGATACACTAGAAGAAACAGAAGGTTCAAAGAAGGATCATCCAAGTGATGATTTGGTTAGATTGACTGTATTATTATGTTCTTTAACTAGCTATTACGGAGAAAATATTCTATAATGTGTATTCCGTTATTTAAAGTAAATACCATCATTTGTATAACCTATAACTGAATAAATAAATAAAAAAGTCACCATATTAAACTGTACTATATTATAAAAGGCACTACTTTCTTTTTTTTGGATTATCTATCGCTATTTTTTAATTTTTGTTTCTAATATATTGAAAACCATTTTTGTGGGGTAGCATATAAATGTAAACTAAACAAAAAAGAACATCAGCATAAAATGAAATGAGATAAAGACCTTTAGCCTGTCGACAATCATTTCTCAACGGTGGTACTGGCTTTGAATTCTTTCACCTTATAATAATCTAGGTATCTTAGCAATGTTAATAGGCATCAGTTTTTTTAAACCAAAGCTTGGCTTGTTAATTAGTGATAAGTCCAGGTACAGTTTTCACTGCGATGTTACTTACTTCACTACGAGATGTGGAAAACAACAACCTGAACACCGGAACCTCAAACATTATCACAGCTGTTGCACCAGTCAGCATATACTCCATTATCCGTAAGTTGGATAAAGCTTAAATTATTATCACTTGGTAAATCCCTTGGTTCTCACATGTACGTATCATTTCAATCACTTTATACCTTCCTATACTATATATCCCATGTCCAGTTTGCCATTCTCCTCTTATTTGTCTTGCATTCTTTGTATCCTTTTCTTGTATTCACATCTCTTTTTCAAAAACGCATACAAAAACTGTTATTAGCCGCTGACACAATTCAACCTTATTTGCGTTTTTACTTTTAGAAAATATATATTAATGTAAAATCAAGCTTGAAGATACTCTCTTTTGTGTCACTCAAGAACAGAACACTAACGACACAGAGAATACTTCAGATGCGGACTAAAGAAATAGAATAACAGAGGATACAATTCATCAGAAATTAATACCCAGAGTGAATAGAGAATAATGAGGCTAATGTATCCAGATATGAACATGATGGTGTAGAGAGGATTAACGCGGCCGTGGCGGTTGGAATACGGGTCGAAATATCAGTTGGGATATCAGTTGGGATACGGGCTAGAATATCAGTTGGGATATCGGTTGGGATACGGGCTAGAATATCAGTTGGGATATCGGTTGGGATACGGGTTAGAATATCAGTTAGAATATCAGTTAGAATATCAGTTAGAATATTAGTTAGAATATTAGTTGGGATACAAGTTGGAATATTAGTTGGGATACAAGTTGGAATATCAGTTAGAATATCAGTTAGAATATCAGTTAGAATATTAGTTAGAATATTAGTTGGGATACAAGTTGGAATATTAGTTGGGATACAAGTTGGAATATCAGTTGGAATACGGGTTAGAATACAAAGAATACAAGTTGGGATATCAGTTGGGATACGGGTTGGAATACTGGTTGGAGTACAAGTTGGAATACAAGGAATACAAGTTGGAATATCAGTTAGGATATGGGTTGGGATATGGGTTGGGATATCAGGTGAAATATGGGTATGGTTGGCAGTATATTTTGGGTATGCATTTAGGGGTACAATTATCGGGATGATTGTGGTATGGTTCTGATGATTAATTTTTTGTGATCGTGATAGATATATGGTATGGCCCTGGTATGATGTAAAGATCTAACATCATTTCTAAACTTGATGAGATCACTCATAATGTAACGTGTATATTATTATATGGTAACCTCTGCCTCTTATATATGATAAGTAGTGAGGAATAGGATATATACTTATACATGATGAGTATTAGATCTTTTATATCGTTGATCAGTGAAAATCTTTTCACTGATCATGTTGTACGATATCCACGTGATCGTAGGATACAGGTTATATCTCAACATCCCCCCTTAAACTGTATTCACCACTTCAGCTGTAGTGGGAAGTCCGAAGATCTTCTCTTTGAGGTAAATGAATTGAGGTCGGGTGAGGATTTTGGTAAAGATATCTGCCAGTTGATCTTTTGTTCCGACGTAGATCGGATTGATCAGTTTGTCTTCTGCAGCTTCACGAACCAAATGGTATCTGACATCTATGTGTTTAGTGTTAGAGTGATGTACCGGATGGTCGGCCAGCTTTAGTGACGATTGGTTATCAATGTGTAAGATATGAGCATCGGATTTGATGTTCATGATCTCTAACACTTGGTTTAACCATTTTATTTCCTTAGTGGCTTCGCTGGCTGCAACGAATTCCGCTTCAGTGGAAGATGTAACTATACAGTTCATCTTCTTAGAGCACCAGGTAATCGGGCCAGATGCATAAGTAGTAAGATACCCGTAAGTCGATTTAGCATCAGGACAGTCAGCGTACGATGCATCAGAGTAACAGGTCAGATGGTTCTTTTTATCCTTTTTATACACTATTTGTTGTTCCTTTGTAGTGTATAGATAATTGAAAACCCTGCGTGCTGCTTTGTAATGTACCTCACGAGGATCTTTCAAAAATCGAGATAGGAAAGACACGGAGTGGGCGATGTCCGGTCTACCAGCATTGGCAACAAATATCAATGTGCCAATCAAACTTTGGTACATCGTTATATTAGATAGCGGTGGAGATTTATCATAATAGTTTATGCTCTTTTGCAAAGGATTATGAGTTTCGTGAATATCTGTGAATGAATACTCTTTGGCCTTCTTGACGATATAATCGGACAACGATAATGAAATATATTCCTTAGTTTGAATCACGTTCATCCCTAAGAATTTACTTACTGGACCCAGATCTTTCATCTCGTAGTTATTGTTTAAGAAACCTTTTATGTTCTTAACTTCTTGAGGTGAAGAGCTAGCTATAAGTAAATCATCCACATACAGAGCAATCAGACACAATCCGGTAGAGCTGTTCCTAAAGTATAGACCGAACTCCTTGGGATTTTGTTTAAAACCCAGTTTGGCTAGAGTGCCCTTGATGTGGTTATTCCACAGCTGGGGTGACTGTTTCAACCCATATAAGGCACTCTTTAGTTTCCATATCTTTCCAGGTTGCAAATCCGCACCTGGAGGAGGTTTAACATAGATGTCGGTGTCAATCGGTGAATTTAGAAAGGCAGTCACCACATCCATCTGATGGATGGATAATCCTTTTGAAGCAGCTAAAGCTAGGAAAAGTCTTACCGAGTCATATCTAATGACCGGGGCGAAAGTAGCTTGATAGTCAATACCTTCAATCTGCCTAAAACCTTGAACAACAATTCTAGCTTTATGTAAGCCGTTGTCCTTTACATTAAACACCCACTTGCTGGGGATAACTTTTCGGTTCTTTGGTGGATCTACTAATGAGAAGGTTTCTGTTTTGACCAGAGCATTCAGTTCTTTTGCGCAGGCTTCTTTCCAGAGCCGCTTATCTGGCATGTTCTGTGCTTCTTTGATTGTTCTAGGAAGGATTTCCGATGTTGCTTGTGCGACTAGGGCGGTAATAGCCGGGTGCGCTTCTATCGCTTTTCTATCTTCACGACTATGAAGTGCGTAGACGTTATCGGTATTCATTTCTGAAAATGGAACAATGGTATCATCAATTCCAAATACTGGAATAGGGCAATCTCCAACCGCAAATGAGGTCGTTGCATGTAATGCTAAGGTGTCCTTGTTGGTTTCAGTTTTATGGTCGATATGTTGGCGTTTCGACGCTGGAGTTACGTTATGTAAAGTGTCTCTAGCCGTTATCTGACGAGACTGATGTAAGGTCATTTCCCCCTTTTTGGTGAAGCCGTAACTACGGTGGGTTTGGCAGGCGTCCGCATTGAGTGGAGACGTTTGGTCGCTGTTGGATTTATCAAAAGAACATCACTTGTATCACTACTAGAGGAGGAGGATATTGGCGACAAAGATAATGATGATAGACGTCGTGGAGTCGGGGAGGTAGGTGCTTTTAATGCGCGTTGAGTATGAGCTGGCATGGGCAGCGCAGGTCTTATCGATGGCATTTCCGATCGTGGCGCCGGTTGACCTGTTCCTGAATATCTGATCATTGTATCAGAAGAACTTGTCGTATCCTGAATGAGAGCCGGCGCAGCGGTAGGCCAGGGGGAGACGATGGTGGTGTCTCAATAGTTGTTGAGGAGGGTACATTTTGTACCGTCCCTGGTTCATGTTTAATAACAGAACTACTTCCGTTGAAACGTTGGTTGATTATCGAGTTTATCATACCACGGATATCCTCTAGGCGAGGGGAGTTTCAGACGGGGCAGACATTTGGTACACTATCTGTTCAACTAGGTCCTGTGTGGTACGTTGTCGTTCTGCCAATTGGTTATTTTGTTTAATAAGCTGACTAGTGTTGTCCTCAATTTGATCAGTTTGATCAGGAACATAGTCAGGCATATCAACATCAGTTCCCACCGGTGTTGGAGGTGGAGAAGGTATGTCCCTAGATGGAACATATTCGGGATCACGAGATGTGTCCGGTCCAGAGGAGAAAGACGTCTCTGGAGAGTTGCTGTTGGAGCTGAGGGATTTAGAGGACTCGGATGGAGAGCCGGGCGGAGTCGAAGCAAAGACTGCATCTTTGGACGTCACTGGGGAAATTTGGTCGTGAGATATTGACGATACGTTAAAAGAAGTGCCTCCTGACTTATTAGTTGGTGCATATATGTTGGGGGATGGTGGATATGAAGGTGCACCTTTTAACACACCGGTAGCAAAATCATACGCTTGATGGCTAGCGTCAGTGTTAGCCAATGGAAAATCATTTTCATCAAATCGTACATCTTTTGCAGTGGCTACAGTTTTGGTTTGAGGTAAATATATACGATAAGCTTTCCGATCGCTATCGTAACCTACCATAACACCTTTTAGAGAATTTGGAAGTAATTTTCCGTCACGATTTGCCTCCGGCATAGTAATGTAGGCTGCACACCCAAAGGTACGTAGATGGTTTAATTTAATTTTGTCAGTCGGGAGATCGTTCCAACATAGGAATGGAATCTTTCCTTGTTTTCCTAATATCGGAAGTCTATTATGAAGATATGCGGCACACAGTAATGCTTCCGACCATAAATATGGGGGAACGATATCCCGACTGACAACATTAAATTAAACCATTTACGTACATTTGGGTGTGCAGCCTACATTACTATGCCGGAGGCAAATCGTGACGGAAAACTGCTTCCAAATTCTTTAAAAGGTGTTATGGTAGGTTACGATAGCGATCGTGTAAAGATCTAACATCATTTCTAAACTTGATGAGATCACTCATAATGTAACGTGTATATTATTATATGGTAACCTCTGCCTCTTATATATGATAAGTAGTGAGGAATAGGATATATACTTATACATGATGAGTATTAGATCTTTTATATCGTTGATCAGTGAAAATCTTTTCACTGATCATGTTGTACGATATCCACGTGATCGTAGGATACAGGTTATATCTCAACATATGATATGATATATGTATGATACAGTTGAGGTACTAACTCCAGTGTAGTTGTGGTATGATATGATGTATTTATGATATAATTGAGGTAGTGACTCCAGTATAGTTGTGGTATGATATGATATATTTATGATATAATTGAGGTAGTGACTCCAGTATAGTTGTGGTATGATATGATGTATTTATGATATAATTGAGGTAATGACTCCAGTATAGTTGTGGTATGATTCTAATAGGATAGGGTTATGATAATTGATAGTTGGTGTATATATATTTAATTTGTGTTCATTGTTGCCAGTATAGTTATGGTACTGACTTCCTGTCAGTATTGATTTTGTTATGATTGGCGGTATAGTTCTGCTTTGGTTCTAATATATTCCATGAAATAGTACAATAGATTCTGGAGCTCAATGTTGATAAATGATATTAATTAGCCGCGGTCTAATTAATAGGGAAAGAGGGTGGCATTTATCAATAACCAGATAGTTGTATTTTTTCAGTAGCAGACTTACTGCTTATGTGGCCATTAGTGCCTCCGGTCTTCTTCCGGTCTTCTTCTGGTCTTCTTCGGTTCTGGTTCTGGTTTTTTTCAGGTGTTCTCCTGTTTTTTTCTGGTTCTGGTATTCTTCCGTTGTGGTTGTGGTTGTGGTTGTGGTTGTGGTTGTAGTTGTGGTTATTTTCAGGTTTTCTTCCGTTGTAGTAGTGGTTAGTTTCAGGTTAGTTTCAGGTTATCTTCAGGTTATCTTCAGGTTTTCTTCCGTTGTAGTTGTGGTTATTTTCAGGTTTTCTTCAGGTTTTCGTTTGGGTTTTTCGGTTATAGTTCTGATATTATTCTAATATTCTTCTCGTTTGGGCACGGTATTTTTCTCCAAGTAGTACAATGGATTCTGGAGCACTTTGTTGATAAATGATTAATTAGACCGCGGCTAATTAATAGGGTAAGAGGGTGGGATTTATTCAACAACCAGATATTTGTATTTTTTTAGTAGCAGGCTTAGAGCTTATCTAGTCACTACTACCTCTGGTATTTATACTGCTACTGGTTTACAAAACCAACACAAGTAATTGATTCCGGCTCATTCCAGTGCTGGTAGATTCAGAGAAAATGTAAAATATAATGTCTGGGCCTTCAATTACAAACATATAGTGGTGTTTGCAAGCTCAAAAGCTTACTGTAGACAATTATATATAGCAGTGTGTATCATTTTCCTCCGGAAAGAGGAAGCAACCGATACACAGCGCTCTAAATGAACTGCTAAATGAGTGGATAAAGCTGGTACGTGACCAGCTGATGTAACTACTGTAGATATAGTGCAATGACTGTTGTTCTCAGTGTTCCAGCTCATTTATTTATCATTCTTTGTAGTCTTATGTTAAATAGTGTGCTGACTGAAATCTAGTCCAATGCAAAGAAAAAACAAAAGTGGTACTGTATGACAATACCAGGAATCTGTAGCCATTCTGACTGTAGCTGTACTGTTTGTCTTTTATGCCAGACGGAATGTGAGTGGACATTAAAGTATAATCTGCACGATTGATCATATGACACGAGATGCATTCTTCTATTGTTTCGTGTCATGTGACCTAATATATAGGTATGTCTTAACACAAACAAGGTCTTTCTCCAAATTAAATTTTCAGATTGCCAGCTAAAAATGTTAGTAGTATCACCTGATGAATAAAAATATTTCTTAATATATTTTTGCTATATTAAAAATAATTTATTCATTTAACTTTCCGAATATTATTTAAATGTTGATAATTCGTGAAAACATAAAATAGCAGTATGTAACTTGTTATAACTAAGTACGAACATTGCTTGCTGTGCCAATACACAATCTTTTTACCAAGTCACGTGTGCATTGGTCGCAAAACATGATAGAAGAAAAGTTTTCCTTATGGATTCTTTATGGAACGCTTTTTCTTCTATTGACTATACATGTTGAGATATAATCTGTACCCTATGATCACGTGGATATCGCACAACATAATCAGTGAAAGTCTTTTCACTCATCAATGATATAAAAGAGCTAATACTCATTATGTACAGTATATATCCTATTCCTTACTACTTATCATATATAAGAGGCTGAGGTTACCATACAATAATATACACGTTACATTATGAGTGATCTCATCAAGTTTAGAAATGATGTTAGATCTTTACACGATCGCTATCGTAACCTACCATAACACCTTTTAAAGAATTTGGAAGCAGTTTTCCGTCACGATTTGCCTCCGGCATAGTAATGTAGGCTGCACACCCAAATGTACGTAAATGGTTTAATTTAATGTTGTCAGTCGGGATATCGTTCCCCCATATTTATGGTCGGAAGCATTACTGTGTGCCGCATATCTTCATAATAGACTTCCGATATTAGGAAAACAAGGAAAGATTCCATTCCTATGTTGGAACGATCTCCCGACTGACAAAATTAAATTAAACCATCTACGTACCTTTGGGTGTGCAGCCTACATTACTATGCCGGAGGCAAATCGTGACGGAAAATTACTTCCAAATTCTCTAAAAGGTGTTATGGTAGGTTACGATAGCGATCGGAAAGCTTATCGTATATATTTACCTCAAACCAAAACTGTAGCCACTGCAAAAGATGTACGATTTGATGAAAATGATTTTCCATTGGCTAACACTGACGCTAGCCATCAAGCGTATGATTTTGCTACCGGTGTGTTAAAAGGTGCACCTTCATATCCACCATCCCCCAACATATATGCACCAACTAATAAGTCAGGAGGCACTTCTTTTAACGTATCGTCAATATCTCACGACCAAATTTCCCCAGTGACGTCCAAAGATGCAGTCTTTGCTTCGACTCCGCCCGGCTCTCCATCCGAGTCCTCTAAATCCCTCAGCTCCAACAGCAACTCTCCAGAGACGTCTTTCTCCTCTGGACCGGACACATCTCGTGATCCCGAATATGTTCCATCTAGGGACATACCTTCTCCACCTCCAACACCGGTGGGAACTGATGTTGATATGCCTGACTATGTTCCTGATCAAACTGATCAAATTGAGGACAACACTAGTCAGCTTATTAAACAAAATAACCAATTGGCAGAACGACAACGTACCACACAGGACCTAGTTGAACAGATAGTGTACCAAATGTCTGCCCCGTCTGAAACTCCCCCTCGCCTAGAGGATATCCGTGGTATGATAAACTCGATAATCAACCAACGTTTCAACGGAAGTAGTTCTGTTATTAAACATGAACCAGGGACGGTACAAAATGTACCCTCCTCAACAATTATTGAGACACCACCATCGTCTCCCCCTGGCCTACCGCTGCGCCGGCTCTCATTCAGGATAAGACAAGTTCTTCTGATGCAATGATCAGATATTCAGGAACAGGTCAACCGGAGCCACGATCGGAAATGCCATCGATAAGACCTGCGCTGCCCATGCCAGCTCATACTCAACGCGCATTAAACGCACCTACCTCCCCGACTCCACGACGTCTATCATTATTATCCTTGTCGCCAATATCCTCCTCCTCTAGTAGTGATACAAGTGATGTTCTTTTGATAAATCCAACAGCGACCAAACGTCTCCACCCAATGCGGACGCCTGCCAAACCCACTGTAGTTACGGCTTCACCAAAAAGGGGGGAAATGTCCTTACATCAGCCTCGTCAGATAACAGCTAGAGACACTTTACATAACGTAACTCCAGCGTCGAAACGCCAACATATCGACCATAAAAATGAAACCAACAAGGACACCTTAGCATTACATGCAACGACCTCATTTGCGGTTGGAGATTGCCCTATTCCCGTATTTGGAATTGATGATACTATTGTTCCATTTTCAGAAATGAATACCGATAACGTCTACGCACTTCATAGTAGTGATGATAGAAAAGCGATAGAAGCGCACCCGGCTATTACCGCCCTAGTCGCACAAGCGACATCAGAAATCCTTCCTAAAACAATCAAAGAAGCACAGAACATGCCAGATAAGCGGCTCTGGAAAGAAGCCTGCGCGAAAGAACTGAATGCTCTAGTCAAAACAGAAACCTTCTCATTAGTAGATCCACCCAAGAACCGAAAAGTTATCCCCAGCAAGTGGGTGTTTAATGTAAAGGACAACGGCTTACATAAAGCTAGAATTGTTGTTCAAGGTTTTAGGCAGATTGAAGGTATTGACTATCAAGCTACCTTCGCCCCGGTCATTAGATATGACTCGGTAAGACTTTTCCTAGCTTTAGCTGCTTCAAAAGGTTTATCCATCCATCAGATGGATGTGGTGACTGCTTTTCTAAATTCACCAATTGACACCGACATCTATGTTAAACCTCCTCCAGGTGCGGATTTGCAGCCTGGAAAGATATGGAAACTAAAGAGTGCCTTATATGGGTTGAAACAGTCACCCCAGCTGTGGAATAACCACATCAAGGGCACTCTAGCCAAACTGGGTTTTAAACAAAATCCCAAGGAGTTCGGTCTATACTTTAGGAACAGCTCTACCGGATTGTGTCTGATTGCTCTGTATGTGGATGATTTACTTATAGCTAGCTCTTCACCTCAAGAAGTTAAGAACATAAAAGGTTTCTTAAACAATAACTACGAGATGAAAGATCTGGGTCCAGTAAATAAATTCTTAGGAATGAACGTGATTCAAACTAAGGAATATATCTCACTGCCGTTGTCCGATTATATCGTTAAGAAAGCAAAAGAGTATTCATTCAAAGATATTCATGAAACTCTTAATCCCCTGCAAAAGAGTATAAACGATTATGATGAATCTCCACCGGTATCTAATATAACGATGTACCAGAGTTTGATTGGAACATTGATATTTGTTGCTAATGCTGGTAGACCGGACATCGCCCACTCGGTGTCTTTCTTATCTCGATTCTTGAAAGATCCTCGTGAGGTACATTACAATGCTGCACGCAGGGTTTTCAATTATCTATACACTACAAAGGACCAACAAATAGTGTATAAAAAGGATAAAAAGAACCATCTGGCCTGCTACTCCGATGCATCGTATGCTGACTGTCCAGATGCTAAGTCGACTTACGGGTATCTTACTACCTATGCATCTGGCCCGATTACCTGGTGCTCTAAGAAGATGAACTGTATAGTTACATCTTCCACTGAAGCGGAATTCGTTGCAGCCAGCGAAGCCACTAAGGAGATAAAATGGTTAAACCAGGTGTTAGAGATCATGAACATCAAATCCGATGCACATATTTTGCACATGGATAACCAATCTTCACTAAAGTTGGCCGATCATCCGGTACATCACTCTAACACTAAACACATAGATGTTAGATACCATTTGGTTCGTGAAGCGGCAGAAAAAGGTTTGGTAATTCCTATACATGTTGGAACTAAAGATCAGCTTGCTAACATCTTTACAAAAATTCTCACAAGAATTCAATTCACGTATCTGAAGGAACACATATTTGAATGAATTACTGTTGATGGATTACCGAATACAAATTTTATCTATTCACGGTGATAATTTTAAGTTTAGAAAAAGTAGTATTCAGCTAAATGCGCAACGGTGGAATAAGTGAAACTTTCATATTCCTTTATCCAATCCTCGTACTTTACAAAACCTTGGAGGATACAGATGAATTTGACATCGTCACGGCAAGGGCTCATAACCTGTCGAGCTCTACTCTCCCTCTCAGCATAGAACAAATACACGTATATGTTGCAGTATAACTATCATGAGGTAACCTCCAGTTCTCAATATAGAACCGCTATCAACACATATGTTATATCCGTATAGTTATATATATATATATCTGTGATAAGATTCTTGAAGAATTAGAGAACAAAAAATTTTTTTTTGGAGGAGGACTTCTACCTGTGTCATGTGACCGAGAGTAAAGATCATTTCTTAACAATTGCAAATGTAAATGTGTCAGAAATTAACAGTTTGAAAATTGGAAAATCTAAGATAGTTAAAATATTTAAAGTTCAAAAGAGACTATTGTGAAAACTATAGGGAAACTGAACTAAAAGGAATAGCTTGCAGCTATATACACGCACATTTGAAGCTGTTGATAAGAATCTGCCCATAACTGTGCCTACACGATGAGTAAAATAAGAATTGCAGTTCAGGGTTGCTGTCATGGGGAGCTTGATTCTGTATTTCAGAAAGTTGAACAGATTCATTCGCGAAAGGCATTAGATCTACTGATTATACTGGGTGATTTCCAAAGTATTAGGGATATAAAGGATATGGACTCTATTAGTGTGCCGCCGAAATATCGAAAATTGGGTAAATTCTATAAATACTACCGTAATGATATCTATAAGATACCAGTCCCTGTTCTTTTCATAGGTGGAAACCATGAATCCATGAGACATCTAATGAAATTACCTTATGGTGGTTATGTCTCTCCTAATATATACTATATGGGTTATTCTAATGTAGTATGGTTTAAAGGTGTGCGAATTGGCGCACTTAGTGGGATCTACAAAAAATGGGATTTTGATACAAATCGACCAAGTTGGGATAAAATGGAAGCACAACAGTGGGGTAACAATTTAGAATACTCAAAGATCAACATTAAATCTTTGTATCATGTCAGACAAAGGGATGTCCTGCCGCTTTATATGATGAATAATAAAAATCCAATGGATATTATGCTAAGTCATGATTGGCCTGATGGAGTATCTTATCATGGTGATATAGAAGAATTGCTACGTTTAAAACCATTTTTTAGAAAAGACATCAATAATCATGAACTGGGAAGTCCCATAAATTGGGAACTACTTTGTAGATTTAAACCAAAGTGGTGGCTAAGTGCTCATCTACATGTAAAGTATAGAGCAACAATAAACCATAGTATTTTAGATGACTCTAATAAGACGAACGATACAAACAAGGATGAGATTGAGTTGGATCTTTCAGATGATGAGGAAAACATTGATATTGGTGGACAGGAAGTTGGACCAAAGCAAAACGAAACAACTAAATTTCTAGCTTTAGATAAATGTATGCCTGGGAAAAAGTGTATGGATGTGATTGAAATCGAACCTAATGAAGACCATGTATCTTATAAGAATATGTCTGGCGACGAATCACTGAATCTATACTGGGATAAAGAATTCATAAGAAACTTAGTATTTACGCAAGAAAGAAAGGATCTATTACAGATTCCTGTCCAAAATATTACATATGAGAAGCTATTTGGAAATTCATCAAATATAAACGATGAAATGCTGCATGATGGTGCTGCTGATGCTAGATATAAGGTCCCGAATTATTCCAGAGGTATCCAAAGAAAAGAAGAAGAACAAACGTCCTATTTCGAAAAAACATTTTTGACAAAATAGATCATAGTATAGTGTAGGACTTTTAGTATAAAGGGTTCATATATTCAGGTATATATAAATAGAAAAAGAATATTGAATGTATTAATTGGTTTTAAAACTTGAAAACTTGTTCCTTAGTGTAGCCCAAATCTTTCAAAATACCAGTAAGTTCACCTTGATCCCTTGGTGACTTTTTCTCACCAGAAAACGTTTTCATGAAGGGAGGTGGCCCACATACAAATAGATGTGTATTTTCATTGGCCTTAGAAATGTTGGTAGTTAAAAATTCTTTTGAAATAAAACCTAAATGAAGTTTGGGGTCGGTATCAATGTTTCCAGCCCCGTTAGCATTATCTTTGGAATCAACAAAATAGGTGACATTAAATTTATCTGGATATTTTTCATGTAGCAAATCAAGTTCTTGCTTTAGTAAGATATCATTTGGTGTCTTGTTCCCGTAAATTAACTCTACCTTAGTTTTATCCTCAGTATTATTAACGATATGGTGAGCTAATTGATATAAAGGCGTAATACCAGAACCTGCACCTATTAAAGTAATTTTTTCAAAAGAATTTGGAGTCCATTGCCACTTTGGGATCGGTCCTTTGAAAGATAAAGTGTCGGTCGGTTTTAATTGAAAAATGTGGCTAGTCATTGGACCATCTGGATAATGCTTAACAACAAATTCAATAGTTCCCTTTGAATCTAAATCACTCACTGGTGTGTAAGGTCTAATCACATTCTTTCCTGTCTCTTCGTCGTAGAACTTGGTTAAAAGAGCAGAGGCTAAAGTTAGACCTGAAACAGAATCTTCCGTTGGCAACTTGAAAATAAACCTTTTAGTGTCATGAGATTCATCCTTAATACTTAAAAGGCTTAAGTCTATCCATTTATCATTACCAATAAATACCTTGCTATTTTCGTTGTTGATCATTGAAGAGGTGTTGGCTCTCAAAGAGCTGTAATGGTAAGCACTTGTTGCTACCGCAAATGTTGCTGTTGCCCCGACAATATAAGGTAAAAGTTTCCCGTTAGTAGATTTTGCAATTCTTGAAAGCATTTTGATAATTATTTCAATTTAATTTTGGTCTTGTCTGTATACGAGTAAGTAATATTTGTTCGAGAAGCACTAGCTTCCCTATATATATATCTATAGTTTGATATACAATCTCCTTTTTTTTTTTTTTTTTTTTTTTTCAAATGACGTCTTTTCAGATGATTGGGCCAATAAGAAAGATACAATAATAAACATTCTGTTTCTTCATAGGAGATGTTGGTTTGAAGGATTACAAGAGAAATGTTTTGAGTATATAAGTAAGTAACTGTTAAGATTCATTTAAGAAGGAAAAATAATAGAATGGAAGGCTTTGTACCAGGTTTTATGGCAACGTTTCGTTGAAATTAAAAAGTGCGGACTTCTTCAGTGAAGATACAGAGTCCGGTGAAATATGTCAGCAGAATAGTTCGAAGGCATAATTGTAAAGATGTAAAATCTAGTGCTTGCTTATTGTAACTCCATAGTGAAATTACAATATTTGACTAATTTTAAATTTTGAATTCAATAACTGTGTTCCAAACCATAATTTTTAAAAGAAAACTTAAAATTTTTAGAATTATTGAAGAATACGACCAAATTTAAAATGGGATTAATCTTGAAAACATTAATATATAATAACTTTATGGTTTCTTATCAAAGTAAAAGACTTAAATTATTTAACAACATTTATATTGATTGATTAATAAGTAAAAAAACTCAGTATTCCAGGAACTGAAAACAACACCATAACAATGACACTTTGCATCATCAATACCAATCCAAATATTAAATGCATAAGATAAGGGAACATCATGTGTACCTTTTATACAAGATAAAAGAATAAAAGTCTAGTGAACCCATAAGTGTATTGTTTTGTGATGAAGCAATATTGTTGATTATTATTACCGAACATATGCCTCATGACTAATATATACAGGGTCTTTATGAATGTTCATATACATTGGTTAACATTTAACATACAAAATAAGAAATCAATGGAAGAATTGGAAGCTTGTAAATGTATAGCTCAACATTTACTACAGTGGAGGTAATATTTACTCAATATTACTTTCTTATTTGTATTTGGGTACACTTTAAATACTTCTATACCTTACAGGGTTATGGTTTCATTGAAAGCAGTAGAATTGAAGCTAATTTAATGCTATATATCAACCAAATAAACGATAGGGTGAATGTTTTACTCACCAAAATGCAAGAAGAGGAACTATTGTCATATGTACAGCATGTTTACCTATATATATATTCCAAGATGTGCACATTATATCTTTGCAGTTTTAAATCTCCAAAAATCCTTATGTAACTCAACATATTGAAGCTGAATATCCTGAATTGAACCTTCATGAAATACCTCGTACATAAATATATATATGCCTTACCAAATTTCTTGCGGTGAAAAATTGACGTTCATGTAGAGCATATAACCAGACAATAAATAAAGATATATGTCTAAAACTCTTTGTACTATTATTCCGTGCTAGTGCACTTAGGTGTTATGCTGATTAGAATATATTTATTATAATAGGTGTGGTAAAACTAGTACTATAAAGGGTGAAGTACTTTTACACAAAAATATAAATACAATGGAGGGTTGGCCGAGTGGTCTAAGGCGGCAGACTTAAGATCTGTTGGACGGTGTCCGCGCGAGTTCGAACCTCGCATCCTTCATTATTTTTTACATTTTTAGTAGCCCATACTACTGCGAGAATAGAGTACTCTAATAAGAGGTAGTGCATGTTGCATAGTTTTATAAAACAGAGTCCAAATGATACTGTTTTACATCCACTTAAGCTATTCTCTTTTCATATTCTTTAATTAGTTTGTTTCAATGTTACTTTGTATTATCTCATATATTTGACTGCTAGAGCCTTACTTAATAGGAATGCGCTATGTTGTGTTGTTACTGTTGTTTTTCAGACAGTAGATGTAATTCATGCTTAGAATAAACAATCAAGCTGTTAGCTTGTTTTCTATTAGACATACTGTTCCCTATATTGTCTATATGAAAATATTTCTTGGGATAGAGTACAAGACTTGGGAACATTCAAATGATTTACCGTTTTATATGTTGCTCCATATTACACATAGTTACCTAAATCTAATTTAAAATATCGTATTTAAAGGCTCGACAATCGAGAAAGAGTGACATTATAGTTCACATATTTCACGTTATATGCTCCGATGGACAGATAATCCGTATATCAAAATATGTTAGAGAGTAGTAATTGTTATGAATTAAGGCGAGTAGTTTATTAAGTGTACATTATGCTACAAATAGCAATAAAGTGATAATATTTAAATGCAATATATGCTTAGTTTGATGACTTAATTGCCAGCGTACATCTACTCGGTCCAAAAATTAGAGTACACGAGAAATGTTCAATGAAAGAGATAACTCAAGTAAAATAAACTAGTACAGTACACATTTCAGTTCTTCTATAACTTGCATCAGTAAAGTGTTATTTCTACACCAAAGTGAGACATAACATATTATTAAAGGATAATCCAACGGTAAATATATAATTTTTAAATACGCTAGGTCTCTCTTGCATGATGCTGACAATCTAAATTAATCTTTTCTACTCTCTTAACCTTACAATGTGTCTGATTCAATCCGAGCCTATCTGCTACGCTAATCTTAGGATCCATTGATGATTACGTTACATTTCACTTATGTATCAAAATCATTGTGTCCGGGTGATCGGCTATTTAAAAGAATACATCAAATATCAGATATTATTTAAGTGACAATGACAGTTTGAGCGTAAAATAGGTGAAGTGTTTGAAAATCCTCAACAACAGGAGCTTGAATCCAAATATAACTGGGAAAACTAGGTTACATCATCAAGATAAATCTAACAGCGATGAGTTTAACCAAGATTGATTATAACCCATTGGATGATATTACATCAATATTTTTAGATAACACATCGTTAAGCAATATCGATAATCTTCTGTCCACAACAAGTGAATATAAACAGCATTTAGAGAATGCTATAAAGCATAATGAAGGTACATCAACATATGATAATGATACAAGTGAGTTATCAGAAATGGCAATCTTTCAAGAAGTATTAGAAAATTTCAATGAAACTAAAAAGAGAGCAGAAGGAACACTGTCTACAATAACCACACTGACAGAAGGCCTTTCACACCTAGATAATGCTAAACACAATCTTTCGCAAACTTTGACATTCTTTCAAAACTTTAAAATATTAATAGATAGTTACTTTGAGTGTAAGCACCTTCTTCAAAAAGCTGCATACTTAGAAATGGTCTCGCCTTATAAAATAATGTGCTCTTTGACAGATAATACATTCAATGCCTTCAAGTCGGTCGATGGTATTAACAAATTGTTGACATCAATTTGGCACCTGAAATCTAACATTATCAACAACGTTAGAAAATTATACATGCAAGTGTTGGATAATAAGTTACAACCTAGCGAAACCATCGAGAAACAGCTGAGAGATGGTGCCTGCGAATTACTGGATTCTGAATCTAAAACAAAGACAGAAATGATAGACTGGGTTCTTGGAAAGCTTCTTTACGAAATTAAAGAAATATTTCAAATAGACGACGAAGCTGGATCTTTGGAAAATTTATCTAGACGCTATATGTTTTTTAAGAAATTATTAAACAATTTCAATTCCAAATATGCCATATATTTTTTACCCTCATGGGAAATGCCTTTGCAGTTAGCAAATAAATTTTTTCAACTAACCAGAAATGATTTAAAGGCACTATTGCATAAAGAATTTAAGGGTACAGAGCCATCTATTGATTTATTTATGCAGTCATTACAAGTAACTTTGGACTTTGAAAAATACATTGATGTTAGGTTTTCTAACAAATGTAAAGAAGAAAAGTTAAGTAAATTGTTTGAGCCATATTTATCATTATGGGTATCTCATCAAGATAAAATGATGGAAAATAAACTACTATCTTACATGAGTGAAGCTAAACTACCTGGTAATCCATCTGATTCGTTAGTGGTACCCTCGAGTGCAGATTTGTTTAGAACATATAGGACAGTCTTAAGTGAAACATTAGAATTGATTGGGGAAGGCAAAAATGAAACAATTTTGATATCGTTAGCAGAATTTTTTGCCGACTGGTTAATCGATTATCTGAACAAAGTTCTTAAACCATTGCATATTTCAGATGATCCCAACACAAAAGAGCAACATGAAGTTATAAAATACACGGTCTTATTAGTAAATACCTGTGACTATTGTTCTACGACCATAGATCAATTGGAAGAAAAGCTCTCAGTTTTTAGCTCTAATTCTAGAGGTGTTGCAGAACCCTTTATAAAGGCAAAGGACCTTTATGACGAACAGCTTTCCAAGAGCACCAGTTTGTTATTGAAACGGGCTGTTCGTATGGATTTATCATTTGCAACAAAAGAATTTGACAACACTGATTGGGCTCATACTCACGTTGAAGATTATAGTAGGTACATGGTGACGTTGAAAAAACTACTAACATTCACAGAACCTTCAGCTGGATCGATCTCAGAAGAAAAGGTTTACAGGAGTGCATTACAGGAAATACTAGCTTTGTTGAATAGGGATGTATACAAGTGGAATTTCTTTGATAATTTTGTTGATTCATTAACCTCAACTTATGTTGAATGTGTAGTAAGGTTATTGCAACCGATTCCCCCATTTGCCAATATAAATAAGAGCAGGACGCTTAGTGTTCAACAAGTTATAAGTATTGGGGAGCAATTACTACTGGATATTGAACTTTTAAAGAGTACACTTAACATGTTAAACGAGAGCGTGATTAGTACGAACCCCAGCGGCAGTCCATCTTTCAAAAGATCACAGAAACACATTGAGAAAAATTTGGAACAGCTATTGTCATTTTTTAAATTGTTAGTGGCACCTGTTGATTCAGCTGAGGATTACACTGTTATCTATACAAGATTGACGTTGAACAATAAAAACCCACTAGTTTGGGCGTTCTTATTTTCCCTGAAAGGTGTCCCATGGGATATTAGTATGTGGAAAAAGCATTGGAATTCTTTCCACCAGAGAGCAGAATCTAGTGAAAATGGTGAAAATGATCTATTTGTTTTTAGATGGGATTCAAAACATATTACACGGTTTGGAACTAATCTAAGAAGAGTGCACGATCCAGTATGGATTAAATTTGTTAATTCCGAACTGGGAATTGCTGTAAAAACCAATAAGACAGTCCGCTAAATCGAAGATGACATCGGTGTTGTTTTCTAATAATTCGAATACTATAAATTAAATATATAATGCATTTCTATAAATTCTCAAAAAGTACAGAGACCTTTAAAACTGGCCAAATTAGTTTTGAATCAATCTGGAAGTCAAAGATTCTAAATCTTCTAGGGTTTGAGGTTCTTCGACTTCAATAATGTTAGTATCTTCGATAGAAGCAGACTCAGAGTCTGAGGATAAATCACCGTATCTGGACTTCTTGGTAGATGGCTGTTCATCAGAATCATAGTCACCCATATCATCGCTCAAGTTACCAGTACCTAAGTAAGCAACCGGTTCTTCAAAATCAGATTCATCAGCCATTTCAGCCTCCTTTTCTCTTTTCATGGCTTCCATTCTCTTTCTTTTCTTTTCTTGTTTCTTTTCCTTAGCAACTTGCTTATCAACTGTGTCAACCTTCGACATCACTTCCGATTCTTTGTGAATGAAATCCTTCTTTTGCTCTTCTGCTGTACCCTTCTTGTGGAAATCTTCTTCACCTTCTAATTCATAGACAGGATGAGACACCCCTTCATCATCAAATACCAACTTTGTGGCATTACCTTTGGTAGATATAGATGCCTTTTTGGATAAGGCTCTTTTTTGGGCCCTTGTAGATGAAGGCATGCTTAATTTAGGAAGATCGTCCTCATTTAGGATATGATTGGCACGTTTTACTTGCATAAAATCATCTTCCTCTTCTTCATTTGCATTGGACTTGGTAATATTTAAATAATGTTCACTTAAAACAGTTTGGTTCTTACGTTCGAACATTTTATCAATCTTGGTTCTAACAGTTTTGTTTCCCTTTTCCACTTCACCGTCTTCATTTGTGTTTGCCAATGACAATAAGGATCTTGGAGTATTTTTTAACTTCTTTGCACGTTCAATTGCCTTCATACCTTTAATTTTAATCTTTGGAGCACCTGGTAGACCAAGAGAATTGGCAAATTCTTCTGTTGGAAGTTCCTCAAACTTGAAGACTTCTTTATCTTTTTGTATATAAATAGATTTGACGTATGAGATGAATGCCTTTTGCGCCAAGTATTTCAGTTCTGGGTCCTTAAACAACAAAGACTGAAGTTGTGGTTTGATAGATTTCTTCTTCGATTGTTTGATTGTCAACTTCTCTGGTTCTATATGCTTACTCTTTAGTCTGGCCAAGAATGCTTGACACTCTTGAGGTGTCAACATAATTAAGGACTTACCTTTTTTACCGTAACGTGCAGATCTCCCAACTCTATGGATATATGTGTCTGCATCTTCTGGACAATCAGCTTGAACAACCCAATCTACTGCTGGAAAATCGATACCTCTAGCCACCACATCTGTAGCCAGCAAACACACTTGCTGGGCACGACTAAATTTGACAAGAGTTTCAGTTCTTGCAGTTTGTTTTTGTCTACCATGGAGATGTAATAAGGAGATACCTGGTTGCATTTTTCTAAAGGTTTCATAAACAAAATGAACTTGTTTTGAACTAGACAAGAATATGATAATCTTTGCTTTCAAATGAGATTTAATGAAACTGAATAAAATATCTAACTTATCACACAATGGAACTTCAATATATGATTGCTGTAAAGTTGAAGGAGTGGCAGCTTTTAGATTATCATTTGGATTTTCCAAAGTTCCCACCATTTTATAATCAGTCAAGGAAAGTCTAGCCAAATCGGAAAGAGAGTTGGATTGAGTTGCAGAGAATAATAATGTCTGTCTTGTTGGAGGTAAATTGTTAACAATAGCATCCAAAGTTTTCTTAAACCCCATATCCAGACATCTATCGGCTTCATCTAAAACCAACATCTGAAGGTTTGAAGTAGTTAACCCAATTGCTTGATCTAAATGCTGCAAGATTCTACCTGGAGTACCAACTAAAATATTAATCTTAGAAAGTCTCTCTGATTCAAATTTAACATCTTTCCCACCAATAACCAAACCTGCAGAAAATGATGTGTGAGTACCGATTTTGGTTAGGACTTCATAAATTTGCATAGCCAATTCTCTTGTTGGTGAGATAACCAATGCACCAAGACCATCAAATTCTGTCCACTTTTCACGGTACAATTTTTCCAGAATTGGAACTAAAAATGCTAATGTCTTACCAGACCCAGTTTTAGCTGCACCTAAAATATCATGTCCTTTCAATGCCATTGGAATAGCGTCTCTTTGAATATCAGTCATTTTAATGAATGCAGACTGACTTAAACCTTTTAAAACGTTTCTACTGATCGGTAAGTCTTTAAACATTTTAGCATTAGAAGTTTTTGGATCATATTCTTGAGTTTTAGTAGCTAATTCCTCAATATATTCATTCTCCTGTCTACGCAACTGCTTACGTTGAGTGGTTGTAAGTTTCCCCTTTCTTGCCATTTTATAGTGTGATGGTTTAACGAATGATTTTTTGGATATCTAGAACCTGCAAAACTTCTAATCCATCAATAGCAGCTAAAGTTTTATAATAGTAAATTTTGCGATGAGCATCAAAATAAATATCAAGTCTTATCTTTTTTTTTTTTTTTTTTTTTTTTTCTGAAACTCGAAAATTTTTCTAGCAATCTCGTCACTTGTGAGAGTATAATTAATAGAAAGATCATTAGAGGATTAAAGGTAAACCCAGAGACAGAATTATGATTGAGCAGTAATAACAGTACATTTTTCGGATTCTAAAGAATTTATCCTTGTTAACAATTATATAAAACATTAATTATATATATAGCTCATTCCTTTGGAATTTACATAAATTATATCATGGTATAGTGCGTGTTACAGCTATTTAAAAAGATGATTACAATTCATCATGTTCAAAGTAGTCACCGTCATCATCTTCATCATCGTCATCGTAAGAGCCTGCGGAAGCACCTTCACCGGTAGCACCATACAATTTAGAAGTGATTGGGAAAGCAACCTTCGACAAACCTTCGAATTTTTCATCAAACTCTTCACCCATGGCAGAATCAAAGTTGTCATCTAACCATTCTAATACATCATTGACAGCATCTAATAAAGTTTCCTTATCATCTTCTTCTAATTTCTCACCTAAATCACCATTAACTTGGTTCTTTAAGGAATGGGCGTAGTTTTCTAGTTTATTTCTGGATTCAACCTTAGCCTTGAAACTTTCATCTTCAGAAGCGAATTTTTCGGCTTCTTCAACCATTCTTTCAATATCTTCTTTGGATAATCTACCCTTGTCATTAGTAATAGTGATAGATTCAGATTTACCAGTACCCTTGTCAGTGGCAGAAACTGTTAAGATACCATTAGCATCTAAAGCAAAAGTAACTTCAATTTGTGGGACACCTCTTGGGGATGGTGGAATACCAGTTAATTCGAACTTACCTAATAAGTTGTTATCCTTAGACATGGCTCTCTCACCTTCAAAGACTTGAATCATAACGGTTGGTTGGTTATCAACGGCAGTGGAGAAGATTTGAGATTTCTTAGTTGGGATAGCAGTGTTTCTTTTAATTAATGGGGTCATGACACCACCAGTGGTTTCAATACCTAAAGTTAAAGCATTCACGTCTAATAAGACAATATCTTCGACACCTTCTTCACCAGATAAGACACCGGCTTGAACAGCAGCACCGTAAGCAACAGCTTCATCAGGATTAATACCCTTAGAGGCCTTCTTACCACTGAAATAGCTTTCTAGTAATTGTTGAACCTTTGGAATTCTAGTGGAACCACCAACAAGGACGATATCGTCAATATCCTTCTTATCTAAACCAGAATCTTCAAGAACTTTTTGGACTGGCTTTAAAGTCTTTTTGAAAAGATCGATGTTTAATTCTTCGAACTTAGCTCTTGTTAAAGTTTCACTTAAATCGATACCGTCAACAAATGAATCAATTTCAATACGGGTGGACATTTGACTAGATAAAGCACGCTTAGCCTTTTCGGCTTCTCTCTTTAATTTAGCTAAAGCTTTATTGTTATCACTCACATCAATACCATGCTTCTTCTTGAAAGTTTTAATTAATTGACGAACAATCTTATAATCGAAATCTTCACCACCTAAATGAGTATCACCAGATGTAGCTTGGACTTCAAAGACACCGTTTTCGATAGATAATAAAGAGACATCGAAAGTACCACCACCCAAATCGTAGACGATAATTTGATGTTCAGTTTCATCTTTATCCAAACCGTAAGCAATGGCAGCAGCAGTTGGTTCATTGACGATTCTTAAGACATTTAACCCGGCAATGGTACCAGCATCCTTAGTGGCTTGTCTTTGAGCGTCGTTGAAATAAGCTGGAACGGTGACAACGGCATGAGTAACTTTGTGACCTAAATAATCTTCAGCAATTTGTTTCATTTTACCTAAGATCATACCGGAAATTTCTTCTGGAGTGAAATTTTTCTTTTCACCCTTCACGGTGACTTCGACAGCAGGCTTACCATCTTTATTGATAATAGTAAATGGGAAATGTTTAATATCTTTTTGAACAGATCTGTCGTTATATTTTAGCCCAATCAATCTTTTAATATCAAAAATGGTATTTTGTGGGTTGGAAGCCACTTGATTCTTAGCAGCATCACCAATTAATCTTTCTTCATCGGTGAAGGCCACATAAGATGGTGTGATTCTATTACCTTGTTCATTGGCTAAAATTTCAGTCTTACCGTTTTTCATAACAGCAACACAAGAATATGTAGTACCTAAATCAATACCAATAACAGTACCATAACTATCAGTTTCTTCAGCATGAACCAAGAAACTGGATTTATTATTCCCATTATTGAATGGTAAAGCTACCATAAACAATATGTAAAAAAGAACTGACAATGGAGCCAGCCATTTGGATGAATTTGCTCTATTAAAAAGCATTTCTAACCTATGTTGTGCGATTGTGTGTTTGTGGTTTTGAAAGCAAAACAAAAGAAGAAGAGACAAGACACGCTATAAACTATGGTGATCACAAACCTTCTAAACCCACACTCGAAGTAAATACATACATATATATATATATATATTCAATTCCAAATTGAACAACACATCAATAATTTTCACAACACGTAAACTTGCCAGAATTTCTTCGAACGAAAAAGAAAACACGCGAAATTCTGTCACATACTGCGTCGTGCGGAGTGACACCCAGAAAGCCCACAATAGAACAGCAGTCACTGTGACATTCATTGGCTTACGATATTAGATAAGACATGGCTAAGGTGAGTGATGGCACGCAGCAGTGGATGATTCAGTAGTGGCGTTGTCCGCTGGCCTCATCTGCTTTTTCTTTTGCAACGAGCCACCTTGCTAGGTGATGGTATCGTCTTTGGATTCTCGAAGGTGAAATCTGAAAAATTTATTCACTGAACAACTGCAACTGAACAACATGGTAAGGTCACTTATTGGCATTTAGTGGTTATCTTCTTGCCTCAATGCTGCTGGGGTTATCGACATTGGGACATTGGGAATACCTAGTACTGTTTTTAGTGTTATGAATTAGCGTTACTATAATGACTTCAACCACCAACAGTCATGTTACTAGTGATAAATCTCACAAAGACCATATGGGTACTGCCATAAAATTGGCTAAATATGCTTTGGATCATGGTGAAACCCCTGTGGCATGCATCTTTGTTCACAGTATAACAAATAAAATTGTTGCATACGGTATGAATGACACCAATAACTCTTTAACTGGTATTGCACATGCAGAATTCATGGCTATTGAACAGATCAAATCCAGGTTCCCACAAGATCAAGTGGGGTTTAACCAATTTTGCTCTGATTGTATTGTCTATGTCACAGTGGAACCTTGTATAATGTGTGCATCTGCATTAAAACAATTGAATTTGAAGAAAATATATTTTGGTTGTGGTAACGACAGATTTGGTGGTAATGGTACAGTCCTATCAATACATCAAGATAAATCAACTTTAAATCACGAGGGCACCCTTTATGAACAAGAATCGATTCCAGGTCTATATAGACGTGAGGCAATCATGTTATTAAGATATTTTTATGTTAAAGAAAATAAAAGATCACCAAATCCAAGGATTAAACTAGAAAGAAATTTAGATAAAGATACTTTCCCTCAGATTAATTGGTCCCAATATATGAGTAAGAATTTGTTTGGTCAAGAATTTGGTTTAACCAATTTATCACACTTCCAAACTATGGATGATTTAGAAGAATATAAAATAATTGATTGGGATTTAATCGATTCGCATTATGATACTCTTGTAGCTGATTTAACAAAGGAAATCAATCAATTTAAATCAAATGAATTTAAAAGGATAAAGATATAACATTAGCAGAATTTTAAGCAATATGTAGTTATATGTATATTCATATATTTGAATCTTATAGACATTTTTGTAACATATATTATATATAAATACCATCTTAAAGCGTGATGGATTCCAGAAGAAGAAGAAGAAGAAGAAGAAGAAGAAGAAGAAGAAGAAGAAACCCTTCTTATTTTAAATTTGAATCAATATCAGTCCATGTGTCTAACATCTTTTCGTAAAATTTAATATGGTGATCTGCAAGGCTACCCAATGATCCTTTCAGTTCTTGAGTCTTGGTCTCTTCAAACAGATTGACTTCCTTTAAAGTTTCCTTTTCAAACGCATCTGCAATTTTCTTGGCACTCTCTAATTCAATATTCAATGAATTTATCTTATTTTCCAATTTACTAATCTTTTCACGACGTGAAGAATCTTGATTGATACCTGTAAATTCCTCTATCTTATTCGTGAAGAAATTACTTCCGACATATCCAGATATCAAATTATCTCTTGTCTTGACAGATTTTGTCAAATATTCACTTAATTCTTCATAGTCAATTTGTTTTTGATCCTTTAGTTTGACTAGTTGTCTCATACTATCAATATAGTGTTCCAAATCCTTCAAATCTACTAGATATTCATAATCAAGATATTTGTTCAAATCACTCAAACCATATGATAGTTGAATTATACCATCAGTAAATATTTTCAAATTTTGTGATAATTGTTTATCATCGAGGTTCTTTACCTCATCTTTACCAATATTTTTATTATTACTCACCAATTCATTTAAATCTTGTAAATTCGTCCCCAATTTACTATAGTCTTCAGAGATTGTATCATTCTTTTTAACAATTTTATGGAAAATCTTATCTAATTTTGTTATTGTGTGATCTAATTTATCATTCTTATCCTTAATTTCAACAAATGCTTCATTTTGAATATGAACAGATTTAAATGCATTCATGAATGCATCCGTTACTTCGTCTTTATTACTTGGCAAAGCACCTGCTATATTCTTTCTATACGATTCCCAGTCATCACTCATTAAAAACATCTTTAGCACATTTGATTGAGATAAAATTGGATGATATGCAATACGTCTCAAAAAGTTTTGAAGACTGCGACATCTCTTTTGGGTAAACCTTTGACTAAATCTATCACCAGCAATATATTGAAAGACTTTCTTATCGGGCAATGGTGGTATAATACATGTAGCATGATCATTTGCTAAAATTTCATGTAGCAGTAATAAATCACTATATCTTCTATGAACCACAATAATTCTTTCCATCATTGGCTTTGAGTTATCCGAGTCTGATACATTACTGCCTTTGCTTTTATGGTAAGAGGGATTATTAGTCTTGGTCGATATTTGGTAACTTACATACGCCCCTGTAGTCCCATGATCTCCACTTTTCTTTTGAGGATCAGAAACCCGTATTTCTAAGGCATATTTCGGTTTGCTATCAATCTCTAATGCGGAAGAGGTATCCTTGTTAGAGCGACTGTTATTTATTGGAGTAATATCTTCATGGGTGTCCCCTTGTAATTGTGGATTAACGTCAGCCATCTTTGCCGTATTATTTCTAGATTAAGTATCTTTTGTAATGATATTTATTCACGTCTTTTATCAGCTAAAAGCACTATCTGAACAAAGGTGCTATATAACCTCTTTGAAAACATGATGCTTCAAACTATCATAGTCATCCTTGTTTAACTTTTACTTAATTTTAGCCTTAAATTTATATTTTTATACATGTTATAATTACAAAAATTTTGAGACACAGCCGGGTCATTATTTTCATTATGAAATTCACATTTTGAATCAATTTATTCATTATTCTTACTGTAGTATTACTACTGTCTGATTCGAAAGCGAACCCATCCAATTGATCACAACCACTGTGCAAACCAGGACTTAAAAGGTAGGGTTATATCTATGCATACAAGATTTGACACCAATTGCATTTTTAACGTGGGTTATTACTGTGTACTGTGCTATAATATATTTTAGAAATAATAAAAAAAAATAGTTCAAAGAAGAACTACGATACAATAAAGAACTATAATGAAGCTTCAGAGCTTATTGAACGATGTGTTGCCTCAGGATCGCAAGTTTGAATTGTTCCATCTACAGAGTAATCCATGTGAAATTGACCCCATTATTACTCCCAAGAAAAGAAATTCAAGTCAAGATGAAAAGGTAGATTCCACAACTGTAAAGATCCAACATTTCTTCGCTTTAGCTTACAATAAAAAGTATGTCTTGGCTTTAGAAATATACGTTTACATAACATTAAGACACTCGAGTGAACCTGATTCAAAGGGGAACGGCCCTGTCTTATCTGCAGAAAGGTTGATTTTTGTTTCGAAAGCTGACACGAATGGGTATTGTGACATCCGATTTAGTGCTAAAAAGGTAACCAAAGTCATATTAGATTATTTAGTTGATATAGATCCAAACTATTATCTGTCCCGAGTGAAACCTTTAGAGAGAAAATATTCTAAAGATGATAGAAAAGCATTCATTATCGGTGAAGATAAACTTCAAAATAATATAAGGAAACTTTCTAAAAGAGTGTTGAATCAAGAAAATATGCTACTTGATAAGAATAAGTATTATTCAGATTTGTCTTATGGTGGAGAGTTCATAACTAAGATTAGTATATTCACTAGGCCCGCAAATCATTATCTATTTACTGGTTCTGGTAAAAATAAGATGAAACATACTCTAACTGGTGTTCAATTAATGGAATGGTGGTTGAGCATTATTGATAATATAGTTACCGAAAAGTTTGAAACACAAAGAGCGTTGAGAGCATGCTTGAGAATTCCAGGAGAAGATCCGTTAAGAGTAAGGAGACATCTTCAGAAACTTAACTATCCGAAATGGGAATATGGCGACATTTTCAATGATAACTCAACTTCATTAGCTGCATTTAATATACCTTTATTTCCAGATGATCCTAAATCGCGATTTTTGCATCAATTGGTCGAAGAGAACCGAATACTAAACACCACATTGGAAACATTTTGGTTTGAATTACAAGAAAGACAAGAATTCAAACTAAGTGTATTGGTTTCAGTGATTGGTATCGAAGGGTACATAAAAAAAGCTAATTACTGTCATCCTGACCAAACTACCGAGGTCTTACTTGCAACATCTTTGAAGCAATTCTCTTACCTTAAAAATTTCATAACTGCTGATGAATATGACACCGAAGAAGGTGCTACTGAATCTTACTGTAATATTTGTGACTATCTTCACTCTAAACTCAATAGAAAAATGATCACATTAAATGGTAATGGGATGCTTTCTTTGCAAAACTCTATATCTAAAAAAGCTAAACTTGAAAATACTCAAACGATTACAATACTGAAGCCACGTAAAGTAATTAAAAAATAGGTTAGTAGTGACACTTTAGTTTATATATATATAAATAGAGCAGTGCTTACTGATGTTTTAATAGTAACGCTTGTAAAAGGATAATCTTTCAAACAGTATCAATTTAATCAAAATCATCTTCGTTTGATGATCTGATTATATTACTCTGATATCGTAGCACTACAATAGATAATCATAATAACTCCTCGAACACTCCCCAGATAGACACACTTTTGGTCCTATTATAAAAATCACTAAAATTAAGAACTAGCGGAATAGTATCATCCCACTCTCATCCCGCTTGCCATACGCTGCAGCAGTATCTGCAACTTCTGATCTCCTGTGATATGGCCCAAATTCGAGTCAGCAGTTCAGTCAGCACAGAGCTTCGGACAATTGTAAATAGATAAGCTCTCAGCGCCTTATCAGTGGAGGCAGCGGATACTGGAACACACTCGTAGTAGCTACAGTGAGCAGTCACGTGCCCCCTTTATCCAGCCATGTAGCAGTTCATTTAGAGGACAGTGTGCCAGTTGCTTCCACTTTGCTCACCTTGCTTGAATCGATGAGTGCTCTGTTTGTTAATTGATCTCTTCGAGTTTCCTTTCGCGTACTTTTCGAATCGGCCAAAACAAACCTCCGAGCACTCTCGAGAGGATGACATACATACTGCTTTATGTAGTTGTATACAATATGCTTTTGAACTTGCAATATATGTATGTAATTGAAGACGTGGACATACCTAATCTAATTGCGAGTGCTGCTAAGAGTATTTCAGGTTGCCTTTCACATTACTGCTTTGAGTTCGGATTGGATACACACCAGGAATATCATTAATTTCAATACTGGAGTTTGCTGCATTACTATGACCAATACCATTACCACTATCGATGGGTGAAAGCATGCTACCTACCACCAAATGCAAACCAACACCATTACTGAGCGTACTATCTATGGGGCCTGCGATTTAGATTTGCTGCTGTTACTGGACTACAGGCCGCACCACCAACTGAATATGTACCACAAAGGAGTAGCTTCAAACTAATATAACTACTGAAAGCACCCACACTACCAAATGTTACCAGTGCTATTAATAACACAATGACTGGTAATCCAACCAGGGCACGCCCCACTAACAACAACATATTACTGTACGGTGTCTGCTATTATGATAGATCGCTGGCCGGCAGACAGAAAATATTGAACATGTTACCTGAAAAATGCCACCTACCCACCCTTATATTAATATATTCAGGGACTACCACTTGTTGTTACATTTTCACTGAGCCTAACAATGCTGGAATTGGCTGGGATCAATTATTACGCTGCTTTCGTGAACCAGCAGCAGTATAAATACCAGAGGCAAGTGCGACCACACCCGTACCAAGCATGCTACTGAAAAATACAACTATCGGTTCTTGAATAAATGCCACCCTCCCGCCCTATTAATTAGTCGAAGTCTATATTAATATCATTTATCCACAGTCCTGCAGAACCGATAGTACTATTTTGAGGAAACCACCCGCACCACACCCTACCCACACCCACGCCATGTCTGCACCATACCCACACCAAGCATGCTACTAAAAAATACAACTATCGGTTCTTGAATAAATGCCACCCTCCCGCCCTATTAATTAGTCGAAGTCTATATTAATATCATTTATCCACAGTCCTGCAGAACCGATAGTACTATTTCGAGGAAACCACCCTACCCACACCATACCCGAACCCTACCCAAACAAAAACTGAAGAATACCCGAAGAATATCAGAAGAATACTAGAAGAATATCATAACCATACCACAATCATTCCCACCCATAACCCTACTATACCGTTAAGCATACCCCATTCGAATGCCGCCCCAAACAACATCAATAGAATTGACAATGCCAAAAGCATATCACCGATCATAACAGAATCAATATCATTGCCACACCCATTATCAGAACTGTACTGCCAATCATACCCCAACAATTATCCTGGCCACTGCATTACTATTACCATTTGCATACAGACACCACAGCTATACTCCCAACCTTGTACATAATATATTTCCACTTACTATCAACTATTAGAACCACAACATACTATAATCATACCACAAATATACTAGAACTATACCACAAATGTACCACAACATACTATAATCATACCACAAATATACTAGAACTATACCACAAACGTACCACAACATACTATAAAGTACCACAAATATACTGGAATCATACCACCTTTTAACTGGCGTCTAAAACCTATAAACGAGATACCCAAATATATACACTAACATGGAAACTAACAATAAACTAACAATAAACTAACAATAAACTAACAAAAAAACAAGAAAATACAAACACATCCAAAATCCACTAGTAGACAGTTGAAATGGAAATCCGTTGGAAAACCGTTGGAAAACCACAGCAACTATGTCCCTCCGAGAAAAACATCTCCTTCCAATCCCAATCATAACATCCAGCTTCAATCATAATACAGTTTGCAACTAGTGCAACTCTAAGTAAAACATCCTCGGTTTAAGAATCGTTCACTACCCGCCATGGCCGTTTGCGAGAGGTTCCTCTACCCTCACCCTAAGCTAGCTCGAAATTTTGATCCTGCCAAGCACAGCAGTCCCCGCCCTCTGTTGACTGGTTCCTCAAGTAGGCTGCAATGGCCAACCACGGAATCCAAATCCTCCCCCGACTCCCAAAAGACTCCCTACCTTTCGATACGATCCAAAGAATAACTATATTGGCATAGACACCCCACCTACCCCGCCGAACTTGCGCCGCTTGTACCCCCACCGAGTATGAAGACCTATGATGGATAAATATAATAAATAAAACTGGTACCATGCCGCAATAATATAATGGAAAACAACAGTGATGGAACATGGTATGGTTGAAGTCAAGATGAGGAACCAACATTGAATCGGTACTGGCGTTGAAGGAAAGTAATAGCGAATGGAGTTGCCAGTGAGAAATACGATGCAATGTTGAAGTTGAAGTATACAAAGAAACTGAAAATAAAGATAACGAAAAAAGGACATTGGTAAGCCCTTGCTAGCAAAGAAATTATTGTTAGTGATGAGTGGTTCATGTATGGATCTGATTGGAATAACTGATTGGAATAACTGATTGGAATTGGTCGGTAATGTGAGAGGGATATTTATATATAACTATGAGAAATGGCAAAGAGAAGTGAAGGTGATGCTGACATGTCCGTGTATGATTGATAGACATTTAGGTGTCAGGAGAGAAAGATAGCAGCCCCAAGAGATCTGTTCACAATGGTTGTCTTCGAGCCCACTGAAGAACAAATTATGAGCAGAAGAGGTTGCATAGAGAGAGAGAGAGAGAGAGAGAGAGAGAGAGAGAGAGAGAGAGAAAGAGAGAGAGAGTTCAAAGTTTTATAGCAGCTTTGAGATTGATGGCATTTAACTCAGTGGAAGTGTGTAATGAAGTAGTTAGCCATCCTGACAGGACAAGGTTCTCCAAGGTCGCCCAACCCGGAGCACCTGTGTGTCAGTATTTTCACAGTACTGGATCCTTTCGCAGTAATTGTAACCATTGGATACAGCACCGTGCACCATTGTTTAGCAGATTGTAGTTTGCAGAGCAGCCCCCGACAAGACCAGGTTCTCCAAGGTCGCCCAACCCGGAGCACCTGTCTGTCAGTATTTTCACGGTGCCGTATCCTTCTGTAGTGACCATTGGATACAGCACCATGCAACGTTGATAGTAGGATATTTCACGGTACTGGATCCTTTTGCTGTAATTGTAACCATTGGAAACAGCACCGTGCAACGTTGTTTAGCAGATTGTAGTTTGCAGAGCAGCCCCCCGACAAGACCAGGTTCTCCAAGGTCGCCCAACCCGGAGCACCTGTCTGTCAGTATTTTCACGGTACTGGATCCTGCTGTCGTGTTTGTGACCATCGGATGCAGCACCATGCAACGTTGATAGTAGGATATTTCACGGTACTGGATCCTTTTGCTGTAATTGTAACCATTGGAAACAGCACCGTGCAACGTTGTTCAATGTTTTTTTTGTACTTCTATTAGTGGTCATTCCCACTGAATCTGTCATTCCTTTCCCAAAACGGTATAGTTCTTATTACCTCAGTCCGTTCTTGTAATTCATCATAGATCTTTCCTCCTCCAAAACGGTATAGTTCATATTACCTCAGTCCGTTCTTGCAGGTGATCGTATATCTTTACTAGTTCTCTCATACTGTAAAGTCGTAATTATAGTTTCTCTCTGTGTGTGTTAAGTAAGCCATAGTTTTCTCATAAATATATATAAAAAATATAGACTGGCAATTGTATCACCGAGCCTATGCTGTTAGTATCCCCGGGTCTTAGTATATTGTCCACCACTTTATTAATTATTGAACACTGTTATTATAGTCAAATAACAGATCACCACTATCTCACATTCTAATCAGAACCACTAAATTTATCCTGGATTGTCTGTTTAAATAAGTCATACCACTGTCATCATCACTAATATATTACCACTAAAAGTATTGGTTTGGAAAATCGTTATCATAGGAAATGGTTAAAAACTGGTCACAAAAAAAAAAGGATATAAAAACATATCATACCACTGTTTCAGTTTCTTGGTCATAAGTCCTCATCCCACTAGGTTAGGTCTTCATACTACAATGAAAAATACCGCTTGGAAATACAAGAATTACAAGTTCTTTGGGGTGCTCTATACCGGCACAATTAAACCCTTTCACATATCGTCCAATAGAGAAATCTTTCAAAAGTCAAGAGTGTCCTTGAATCCATGCTCGACCACCTACTCTCACCAAGTCTGCCCAAATCTAACCAAAGTTTAGGCATGCAAAGAACAGGTTCCACAACTCGACAGTCTCAAAATTCTCACGTCCCTTAAGTTTTTTGGATATCACCTATCTCGGATCCATGTTGGATAAGCTCCACATTCCACCACCAAGGAGAATACATCGGTTACATTTCGCCACGGTCGTATTAGTCTTTTCCACTTTCATATCATCATGTTCATATCTGGAAACATCAGCCTCTTTGTTTTCTATTCACTCTGGGTATTAATTTCTGATCAATTGTATCCTCTGTCATTCTATTTCTTTTGTCCACATCTGAAGTATTGTCTGTGTCGTTAGCGTTCTGTTCTTGAGTGACACAAAAGAGAGTATCTTCAAACTTGATTTTACATTAATATATATTCTAAAAAGTACGAAAAAGAAATAACCGAAATTGTGTCAGCGCCTAATAACAAGAAAAGAACACAAAGAGTGCAAGAGATAAGAAGAGAATGGCAAAGTGGATATGAGATGTATGTCAGTGTTATTCCCGGAAGCTATGAATGTAGTGCTTAGGTGGGTTGTGCTAGTTTGAAGGGAAGCCTCACAACTCGGCCTACAGTGGTCATTTCATTCAGGATTTGTCGACTCACAACGAATCCTACAGTTGAAGTAACTGAACTACATTCTTGTCAAGGATTATTGAAGGACAAGAGTTTACTTGGTTTACCATACAATTTAAAGACACAAGAAATATCGAAAGACATTCGATGCTTGGTTTATGATACAACCTGAAGATAATGGATCATCAGAGGACAATCAATCGTTGGTTCATCACACAATTCAAAGACACAAGATCTATGGTACGAACTCTAAACCCTCAGCACTCTCAATTATTTAGCTTAAGATAGGCTCGAGTGCTGTTGGTCTCAAGGTGGTATCGTAGTACAAGTTAGCTTGGTAAAAGTAAATTTGCAATAGCATAGAGGAATGACAGCTGCTGCTGCAAGCTCTTATTCAGGTCTTGGTGGTTCGTACTTGCTAAATTATAAAAAGAACTATATAGAAACATATTAAAAGTATTTGACAGATAAAATATGTTGTTGCACAGAATGTAGAGAAGGCAACAACGGAAGAGACATGTATTGAGAAAGTATATAGATATATGAATGTGTTCATTCATTCAGTAAATGAGAAATAATGACGTGAGGGGAGAACAACAATGAGAGAGGAGACCCGAGAGCAGTATATGAAGATGTGACCAGAGAACAGCATATAAAGATGAGACCCAAGAGCAGTATATGAGAGATGCAGAAAAGTGATAGCTGAGATACAACCTAGCAGTATGGTAGGGGACACCAAAGACCGAAGAGAATCTTAAAGGATGAAGAGAGAAAGGAAGATTAAGCCAAGCAAGGAGTAAAATAGCTTGTCCACCGTGAATAAGCAAACCACCAGCATACACATATTCCAAATCCATGTAGGACTAATCAATCATAACTTTGAAAATAAAAACTAACCAACCGGCACAAGGCCATGTATCTCTATTCATGAGGCTCCTCCAGAGGGGCGATGGAGGTCTCACAAACAGAGTAGATTGTTTATCTCTTATTAGCAAAGTTACAATATAACCAACGAATTGGTCACAGTTCCTGGAAATGTTACCGAATATCTGTACACTCTTTGTTTACCTGTGCTTACCACCAAGACAGTTTAGTATGATATGTTTTTAAGTCCAAAATATCATGGTGTCTTGGTGGTAAGAAAATCTTAATCTTTCTTCCTTAATTTGGCCCATAATTGCAGGGCAATATTCCGTTTCCTCGGTTTTTCTATAGTCTGTATCTCAGATATGTCAGGGGATAAGTACCAATTGTTAGGTTTGTTGGATTCAGTATCCTTGACTACCACATGCTTTTTAGGAGGTGTAAACTCAGAATCATGTTTCTTCTTTGAAAGTTTTGAAATTCGAACTAATAACAGCTCCTCCTCAAAGGTGGGTTGTTGATATGGGTCCTCTAGTCCATCGACCAGTTTGTGTGCATTCTTAGTGCTACAGCTTGAAGCTTCTTTAGTTTGGATTGGTCGTTGTATCAAAAAATATGGAATTGGTGGTGGAGGAGGAGGAGGAGGTGGTGTAAATACTGCCGGTAGTGGAAAGGATGTAAATGGGTTTAATAGTGGAAGAGGTGGAGGTGTACATCTGTCCCTGGATTCGCTGTCATTTCCCGAGTATGTTGATAGTGGGGACATGCTGTTGTATCTTAACGGTGCTGTCGGTGATACAGATGATACGGTCGTGTATCTGGACGATGAAATCCGTCCAGCAGAGGAAGGAGGATGAGGAGATGTGTATATCATCGAATAATCAAGATGAAATGGGAAAGGAGAGAAGTGGTTATCTCTCAATGTAGAACTAGTATCCACAAAGGCAGAAGGAGTGGGTGACTGATATCTCAATGGAGTACAGGCTTGTATAGCTGGGGGAGGTGAGTGAGCTGATAAAGGAGAGGAGGTAGCAGCATCAATTTGTGCTTCTAATTCCAAAAGCTTCTCCTTATCCTCTTGTATCGTTATCATCAAGACTTTAAGTAGATCATCTTTGATTTTTTTAGTGTACTCCTCTTGAGCCTTTTGAGCTTTGCATAGATCATGTAAGGCTGCTTTTAATTTTTGATTCTTGATTTCATTGCCTTGTAGTTGTTGTTGGTGTTGTTTTTTTGATTTTTTAATATGTTTTTGATATTTTTCGGCCTTAGCCTTATAGAAGTTTGAAGACTCCAAGAGTCTTTGGTTCTCCACCTTTAATTTATTGATGGTAGAGCAACGTTGCTCATCTAGCTTTTGATTTTCAGCGAGTTCATTTTCGTAGAATTCACGCACTTCTACGAAAATTGTTTCTCTTCTATTTTGAAGAGAAACTAAAGTTTCTGTGGCCATTTCTTGCTGACCACAAATAAATGAAAAGAATGACTTTTCATTTGGTTGGATGTACCCCTTGAAAATTTTTAAATAATCTTGAACATCTCCTAAATCATCATGACAGTAAGAAATTTGTCTGTCAATGCTTTCAGTAAGTTCAGTATTAGTATCGATGTGTGTGTACATGTTCTTTTTTGTATGTGTTGAAATAATAACTAATGTGTATTAATATTTCAGTTTGTGAAGTCCACGGTGTTTTTAAGTAAAGTAAGGTAAGAGATAAGAGTAAAGAAAGAGAAATATCTTTAGGTTAAGTTCCATTTTGTGTCCTTTATATCAATCTTTGGGTATCTTCAACGATTAATTAATTATTTGTGTCATTGCTAATTTAATTTAATTAATTAATTAATTTCTGTCTTTGCTATTTTTATTTTTGTATGGGAGGGGTGTGCGGGTAACGCTCAATGAAAAGTCCGGTGTTATTTGTTTAACTGCTGTGAGCACTGATTCCAGATGGGAACTTCAGGATCTGTTGTCCTGTTGTGGGTAGTGGATCTTAGCAAGATCTCAATGAGATCGCAGTGAGATCTGTGGGTAGAGATATTTGGTTCACATAATGGAAATTGACACAACCCATGGTTAAAGCTTGCAGCTTGGTGGGGGGCTATATCATAATTTATTGGGTTAGCTTGTTGCTCAGCCACAGAGGAATGAGTAATTGGCCTATTGCTTTGCCATAAACGTAGTTACCCCAAGTTGTTTACCTCCAGGTCCTAAACTTGAATAATATATCTGGTTCTGGTGCTTGCTTATGCAAGGGAATCGCTTAGTAAAATGGCCCCTACACAATATTTCTCCTAATGTCAAATCATCTAAAGACAATATCCAAGCTGGGAAACCATCCATAGTTCACTCGACCCCAAGAAAAATATCATTTTACAGCATGGAAAGTTTTGATTGATACCGTATAAAAAATTAATTTTTAAGATACCATTTACTAGTCTGCTAAATATATAGTATTTTAACAATCTAATGTTGGGCAAATCATGGTTTTAGAGGTGAATGAAAAATTGGTTTAATCAATTCAGGTAGACAAAGAAGACATAACTTTTCTTATTGATTATTCCTTTGAATGTAGCAATTCTTATTCATTATGTGGGATATAACTAATAGTGATATTAAAAAAAGGCTTTTCCAATAAATAAGATAATTCAGTATTTCTAGCATTGATTGATTATTATAATGGGTGGGAATAAATTAAGTTGCCAAAAAAATTTTGTAATTATAGTTTTGTGAGGATTTAAGGAGATACACCTATTCAAAAGTAAAACAAAAAAACAAACTAAAATGGGTAATTATAAAAACTATAATAATTTTGATTTGCATTAGAGTTAAATCAAAGAGAGCACATATTATATACTATAAAGCAATATTAAAAAGCTATTATTGTCTTCGCCTATAACTGTAATAGTAACGTTTATTCAAAAGTATCCTATGTCAATATTCAAATCTAGAATTACCAACTAGTGTTTTTTATTTCCCGGGGCTTCAACTTCCTGCTTGGTGCTAAGGAAAAAACACACATGTCTTCCAAAAGGTTTAAAGGTTGATATGTTCTTTTTGAAAGAGTTGTTTGCACAAAAAACAACGAATTATGGAAATCAGTTAAAGATAATAAAAGAGTACTGAGAGATGTATAGAGAATCTATTAATGATTATGTCATTGGTTAAGGATATGTTAAGTTAAAGACCCCCGTCATGTGTGTTTAACTGGTGATAATAGTAGAATCTATTTTAAAATTCAGGAAATTTTAAGTGCTTTGGTAGCTCAGTCGGAAGAGCGTCAGTCTCATAATCTGAAGGTCGAGAGTTCGAACCTCCCCCAGAGCATTATTTTTTTGTTTTTTCTGTTTTTCTTTTGGCAATTTGGAGATGAGGACAGCCTAATTTCATACTCACGTTGAGTTTAGGAAGGAACCAATTGACAGCTTATTCAAATAGCAGTAATATTACTATATTTCAATAGTGTATGCCATGTAATGTTAACTTCTTGGCACTGAATGCAATATTTGCTGACTTATAATCAGATTCTTAGGTTTTTTTACGGTGGTGTTTCATATTAGATTACAATTTCTGCCATAGTGAATAATTGATGTGTTTTTTCCTACTGTGTGTGATCCCTCAGAAGAAATCAGAAATGAGATAGGTTTTGATTCATTATGTAGGTTAGTGTTGTAAATATTGTTTTCTAAGGGGAGTGATTAAAATATTGAAAATTGAATTATTATAATATATTAATAGGAAAAAACATAATTAGTTTAGATATAGTGACCTTATGTGGAAGAAGGCAGTGGAAAGCCGGTATAGATAGTTACAATATGAGTATTAGTAAATTATCCCATAAGGAATTAATCAAATTAATTAAAGATAGGTGTATCCCGCCATTATTGTCAAAATTTCATAAGGGACAATCTGGTGGTAGAGTTTGTATAATTGGTGGTTGTGAAGATTATACGGGGGCTCCATATTTTAGTGCCAATGCTGCAGCATTAATGGGGTGTGATTTAACACATGTTATTTGTGAACAAAATGCTGCTACTGTGATCAAATCATACTCACCCAATTTAATGGTACATCCATATCTTATTGATACCGGTACATACAAAAGATACTATAAAGATAGTGAAGAGGATGTTAAAGTTGAAAATTTCAATAAGATCAAAGGTTTGTTACAAAGAATCCATGCTGTTATTATTGGTCCTGGATTAGGCCGTGATGAGATGATGTTTGAAACGATCAGAGATATTATTAAATACATTTTAGAAGAACATAAGGGTAATATACCAATTGTGTTGGATGCAGATGGATTATATTATTTGGGACAAAACAAAGAAGTCCAAGAACTGTTGTTAAAATTTCCTGCTGGTAGAGTTATCTTGACACCCAATGTGGTTGAATTTAAGCGAATTTATGATTCAGTCATTGGTGATAACAGCGATACTACTGATCATGAATTACAAGGTCTTAAAATAGCACAGAAATTGAAATGTATTGTGGTAGAGAAAGGTGAGTCTGATAAGATATTTGGATCAAATGGTAATATGATTGTCAACGAACAGGCTGGTTCTAACAAAAGAGTTGGTGGACAAGGTGATACGTTAACTGGTACCATTGGATGTTTCCTGGCATATAGTCGAGCCATGCATGATTTCAAGATTATGGAAACTGAGGAAGATAAACACAAGAATAAGACTGACCATGATTTGGAATGGATTGATTATGCTATGTTGAGTTGTTATGGTGGCTGCTGTGTGACAAGAGAGTGTGCCCGTTTAGCTTTCAAAGAAAACAAGCGGGCCATGCAAACTACCGACTTAAATGATCGGGTAGGCCAGGTTTACGACAAGATCTTTGGGTAGATGGCGCTTTATTTGATGCAACTTTAATCAATGCTATATTAAACATTCAAGCGATGATTTGTTGCAACTTTAACCGATCATATACCAAATATTCAAGTGATGATAGATTGCAACTTTCATCGATCATATATCAAACGCGTAAGTGATGATTGATTGCAACTTTCATTGATGACTTATCAAAACGTAAGTGATGATTGATTGCAAGTGTATATGCTATATACTTCATCTAACTATGTTGTCACCCTCTTCAGTACACCCACACCCCGGGGATCCACTATTTTCGGCTCCTCTCTAGCAAAGACGCAACACCCATACATTCCGGGATTCCATAATTTGTTTGGGCTTCCAATTTGAAAAAGACAGCAAAACCACATGAATTTTTTTCACTGACAGAAAGAGAGACACAGATAGCACTGGCACCACTCACCAAGGCGATCAGGATTCGAGCAAGACCGTATTGAAAGAGTGGCACTGTGGGTTGATTTTTGTTTCAATGCATTGAGGGTTTTGTTAACTAGCGTGGTGGTGGGTGATGGTTTTCCTGGTGATAAGATCGCTGTCACTATTATTATTATTATGTGGTTATTGTTACCTTCCCATTTTCTGAAATCGTTGGGTTTTCTCACCTTGTATATAAATACAAGTGATTAGATCTCATTTGAAGAAATATATTTAAATCTGTATTTCCTTCAATGTATTATCGTATTCATCTTCTTGTTTTGGTTCGATTTATTTTGTTTTACATTATATTTATCTCTTAAGAAACCATACATCACTAGATATATACACAAAATGCCAAAGTTAGTTTTAGTTAGACACGGTCAATCCGAATGGAACGAAAAGAATTTATTCACCGGTTGGGTTGATGTTAGATTATCCGCCATCGGTGAAAAGGAAGCCGCTAGAGCCGGTCAATTATTAAAGGAAAAGAATGTTCATCCAGATATTTTATACACTTCTAAATTATCTAGAGCCATTCAAACCGCTAACATTGCTTTATCCGAATCTGACCGTTTATGGATCCCAGTCAAGAGATCTTGGAGATTAAACGAAAGACATTACGGTGCTTTACAAGGTAAGGACAAGGCCGAAACTTTAGAACAATACGGTGAAGAAAAATTCACCACTTGGAGAAGATCTTTCGATGTCCCACCTCCAGTTATTGAAGCTGACTCTAAATTCTCTCAAAAAAACGATGTCAGATACAGTGATGTTGATCCAAACGTTTTACCACAAACTGAATCTTTAGCTTTAGTCATTGACAGATTATTACCATACTGGCAAGACGTTATCGCTAAGGACTTATTAGACGGTAAGACCGTTATGATTGCCGCTCACGGTAACTCTTTAAGAGCCTTAGTTAAGCATTTAGAAGGTATTTCTGATGATGACATTGCTAAGTTAAACATCCCAACTGGTATTCCATTAGTTTTCGAATTAGATGAAAACTTAAAGCCAACTAAGCCATCTTACTACTTAGACCCAGAAGCCGCTGCTGCCGGTGCCGCTGCTGTTGCCAACCAAGGTAAGAAATAGATTGTTTTAATATAATTATTTTTATTAATATCTATCTTATTTTCAACATCTACCTTTCTATACTTAATAACAGCTTTATGTGAATGTTTTTGAATATATAATATGAAAAACTTTATATAAATTTTTTATATAACATCAAAAAATAATGATTTCTTTTTTGATATAAATCAATTGATCATATTTTACTGCTAGTAATTAGAACAATCATCAACAAAATTTGAGAGATCCAATATTTAGTTTCCTCTTAAAGATAAATTATAACCGCTAAAATACATCCTAACTATAACTATTGATCAAAACCAGCATGTGACGGTAGCGAAAGTTGAAACATAACAAATATTTTAGAGTTGTAGTTTGTTAGTACATTAACTGATCGACAGAATACCACAAAACAACAAAAAACTAAACTAACCTTTTCCATCCCTTCCAACAGGGAGTCACATGTGCATAAAGCAGAATAACGCATACCCACATATATTAGCAGGTATGATAGACAATTGCAACCACCTGTGCCAGTCGTGCCAAGCTCGGAAGATCATCTCAATCTTGAGATTCCTTCAATTCTGGCAGCTGTGAAACTGACGGCGACTACTGACAGCACTTTTTGCTTCATAATGATCCCAAACTCTTCCTGTCCGTTGAAGAGTCTATATTATTTTCGGTTAGTGAACGAAGTTCTGTTATCTATTTGGGATATGACCTAACTAAGATGATGCCAGCTAGTGATGCCGTGACCTAGAAAAGATTAAGAATATTGGTTATATTTTGTGCAATATTATGAGTCGAATTATCTTAAAAGTTTTAGACTAAATACTCTTTTACTCTTTTACTCTTTTATTTAATCTATAAAGGACTCTTGTACGGAATAAAAAATATCATTTCATTATTCTTACTTATATTATTATAGTACATAGCAGACAACAAAGTAGTACTGATAATGATGCAGTTGTCGTTGTATTCAATAAACTTTTCAGCTGACGTTATCTGTCATATATGTAGACCGGTTAAAAAACTAAATTTTGTTGTAATGTGGACTCACCGAGTTATTACAACAATAAATATCAATTCAATAATAACTATATCTTACTCACTAAGAATCGCTTAGTGCAGTACCCAATATATCGAGCTATTATATATTCTCTTAAATTAACGATTTAAGACTTACTTATCTTATATATGATAATTATAAGAGTACATGAAAAGTGAAAGGATTCATAACTGAAATATGACTCCTTTATATATGTTTGTCCAACGAATATTCATACGAACTACTTCGAACTTTCTAGAATAATTTCATGATAATGTCTACACAGCCGACTTCTCTAAAGGGTAATAGTAAACAAAGATAAAACGTATCATTTGACGTTGACGTGTCCATAACACTAATTTAGCCGCTTACTATGCGTACCTGAAACTCGCTCAGTAGAATTATCGGAGTTTATACCTTATTAGGAAACTCATGTCCGATTTCCTAATTAGGGCATAGTTGGAGACTAATCTTCGAATCAGTCTACAACAAATTTCATTAACAAAAAGCGCAAGTGGTTTAGTGGTAAAATCCAACGTTGCCATCGTTGGGCCCCCGGTTCGATTCCGGGCTTGCGCATTTATTTTTAGATTTTTTGCCAAAACTATATATATATACATATACATTTACATATAGCAATATTATAGTAGTGTAGTGATTATGGTAAGGTCAAATGCAGATGCAAAATATTAGTGCGAGTAGTGAATTATATAGAATCAATATATCTTTATACTATATTGCGACAGGATCATAATCATCTTCACTTTCTTGTTTAACCGGATCCTCAACGTTTTGTACGTTGACTGAGACTGTCACATCTTCTGTCAGTTTACTACTTGCTGGATCATTACTAAAAATCGACTCTTCTTCAGGTCCTTCATTATTATCATCGTCAGCATCAACATCATTAGGGTTCTGCTTCGGATCTGGATTTTCTCTATTCTCTCCTTGGACTATTGGCTTGGAATTATCATGAGATTGATCCCTTGGCAGGTTAACTTTTACATTATCTTCCACAATCTTAAAACCAGACGGAAGATCTTCCTTTCTTTTAGCCACATATATTGTTGGAAATTCAATCACAGTTCTGTTTCTGAATAATTCACCAATACATTTATTTGACGCATCCAACTCTACTAATTCTTTAGAGTCTTGCATTTGAGTATTATTGTACGGAAACTGTTTGGTATAAAATTTTAAGCCATTCTTCAATAAAAGTTGTTCTCTCTCTTTATTATCTCTAGAAATTTTTACTATACCAGGTTGACTAGTCTCACTCTTTTCATTCACTGAACCATTCTCTTCATCTTTAGTCAAATTATAAAATTGACAACATTTGTCAAATATAACATTACTCATCCCTTCAAATAAAGTAGCCGTTTCCTTAATCTTATGACTAACATGCATGAAAGGGGTCTTTAACTCTTCAATTTCAGTTGGAACTGATTTATCGGGACACACAACCCAATCAATTGTCCAAACAAAAAGATCAAGACTTTTATCCCACCTACTCTTATTTGAAATTGATCTTTGCATACCTCTTGGCAACAACAGACAATTCACTCCTCTTCTAATCACACGAGAACATTCTTCTTCTACTCTTGCTCTCTTCACACCACTGTTGACATTGTTATTATTATTCCCATTATGCAAAGTACGTTTATTTTTTGTCTTCCCATCCAATTTTTGGATCTCTAACTGTCTCTTAATATTAGTCAAAAAATTATAATCTCTTTGAACCAAATGATTATTCTCATGCTTTTCATCATCTGCACTTTTCAATGTTCCGCTGGACACATATTGTAGGGGATTATAACTCTGGCCAGTACATGAATCATCTTTCTTATGTTTCTTAGAACAATCTAAAGAACATGTTTTCTTTAAGCAGCCTGGACATTTATATTTAAATTTATTGATGTGGCACACTTCACATAAATCACCACTCATATTGGCTTAATAATATCTCTTTATTGTTCTGTATCACTCTTTAATGGAAGCGATGAGCTATATGCCTCTTCTATCTTTTCAGCCTAAAAGGATCAGAGATTTCTTAATCTTAAAAATTTCAATCATTAAAATTTTTCAAGATTTACAAGATACCTAAAGGATAGTGAGCTTAAAACTTATATTTATTATTGCTGCAAAAACATATTAAAAGTAGTATACTTTGCATGGTATAGAAACTGTATACATAATAACTCTTTTCTTATATATATATGGTACATAAATAGTTTGTAAGTGGAGAAATATGATGAGATAAAAATTGAAGACTAATAGAAGTTTTGTTAACCTCTCTTAATAAATGGGTTTAATGCACGAACAGAAAGGCATGGTAAAGCCATACCGATTTCAGCTCTTAATAAGACTGGAACTTGTTGAGATTCATGGATCTCTTGAACATAATCGTCATTTTCCTTTTTAATAACAGTTGTGTCAATGAATGCATCTAATGGATCTTCATGTTGAGACTTACGTTCAGGCAATCTTAATTTTGGTGTGGACATGTGTAATTTTGATAGTTCAGTAGCTAAGCTATCACTCACCATAGATTCGTTATTGTTAATTGCATTGAATTCCATATTGGCAATCTCAGCGGTTGTAGACTTGAATTTATTCTTAATGGAACTCCTGTATGATTTGGGGTTTCTTTCATCAGCTGGAACAAAAGTAGCGCTATCTACACCACGTTGCCAGTGTAATTCTAAAACTTTGTTTTCACCGTCAAATTCTGCTTTGATTAAGGGCAATTGGTCACCATGAACTCTCTTTTCAATACCAAATTCTGGAATAAAGACATCGAATGAGGATTCATAGACCTGTAACACTGTGGCCATTGTAAATAGTTGACCAGTAGCATTACCCATATCATTAATAGTCTTACACAGTAATAAATGAATAGCTTGTTCTTGGGCTTGATAGGCACAATCTTTCTTGAAATTACAATATTCTGCAGTAATTTTCAAAGAATTGATATCATCAGTGTATGGCACATTATTAAGAACAGATTTCAATTGCCTATGAACAACATGGTCAGCATATCTTCTTAAAGGTTGGGTGAAATGAGTATACATTGCCAAATTTAATGCAAAATGACCGTATTGATCAGGTTCAACCTTACCAGCAACAAAATATTTGGCTCTGGATAAAGTCTTGAATAAAAGAATTTCCACACCCTTTCTAGTATCATCATCAGAAATTTCTAAAATAGATTTAATAATTGTATCTGGAGATGTGATATCAATATCAAACCCAAAGTGTTGCACTTTCTTCTTGAAAGTAGCCATCTTGATCACAATTGGTTCTGGTTGTCTTCTTAGGAATGCAATATCACCTAACTTAGAATAAATCTTTTCAGCTACAGTACAATTAACTTTTCTTTGAATTTCATTTAAAATAATATAACCGTATGATCTATCAAATATGTTTAAATCAACTTTAACTTTTTCGTCATCCAAACTTTCAAATAATGAAAGTACGGGGGCTAGTTTAGCATCTGGTAAATTGATTCTCTCTCTATAGAATGAGGTAGCAATTTCCTCTAACTTATTATAGAATATATTTTGGGGACCATTAGAGACCGAATCAATGGCAGATAAATCAACAATCTTAGTTGGTGTCACAATAGTTTCACCAATCCAAGTAGACTTAAGTTTTAATGTCTCAATATCTAAAGTATAGATGATAGAAATTGTAGCATTTTCTTTATTTGTTTGGAAAGTCAATGCATCATTCAATGCTTGAGGCAACAAGTTGACCACTTTTTGTGGCATAAATACACCAGTTGATCTTTTTCTAGCTCTCTTATCTAAAGAAGAATTGGCATCGATTTGTTCCGTTACATCAACAATATGACAACCCAATTCAATTGTACCATCGCTATTCGATTTAATATGAATAGCAAATTCAGAGACTGGACCTCTTTCAGTGAAACCGACAATATTGTAGTTTTCATCAAATCTTGTTCTTTTATTCCAATTATTTTCATCAATAGGGAATGGTTGATATGTTGATTTTTCTTTTTTTGGATCCTTTGGATCAAGATATTCATTTGATAAGAAATTACTGTCTCTCAAGATTGAATCAATTTCAGTGTTTGGATCATTAATTTCACCTAATTCAGATACTAGGATACCAAATGGATGTAGTGAGGTAATTGGCCAACGTTTAATTGATGCAACAAACAATCTATCTGAGTATTTATCAGCATTCTCAACAAAATCCTTTGGCACTAATTCAGTTGGGATAGCAATCAATGGAACTTTCTTATCTGTTGGCTTAAACCAAGCAATCTTTGGAACATGTTGTGGTCTTGATGGAGTATCATTGTTGTTACCATCTTTATTTTTGTTGTTACTCTGTTGAGATGGTCTTAATAAACCCAAAGTACCACTGAATAATTGGCCTGGAATACGATCCAAGACAGCAACTACATGACCAGCATATAAAGGTTTAAATTGATCATTGATTTCTTCCTCTTCGACTAATAGTAGAGATTGACCCTCGACTTCAACATCATCATTTTTCTTTTGAGTTGGACGTTGTTTTAAAGAGCCCTTTCTCTTTAATCCCATTTTATTTGGTGAAGAATTTTCATTGTCATTCCCATTTCTGGATAATGAACCACCCATGTTATTTGTGGAGATAATATGGTCATCACCATAATTAGATGAGGAAGATGAGATATTTAAAGTAGTAGAACCAGCGGTTGAATTACTGTTTCCTAAAGTAGTAGATGATATATTAACATTACCAGAGGCATCATTATGGTAATCATCATTACTATTCAAACTAACAATATCTTGTTGTAAAGTGGCGTCTTTTCTTCTCTTTTTTTCTTCCTTTTCCTTTTTAGATTCCCAAACTTCATCAACAACTAATAATTCCACTGCGACCAAATCACCTTCAAGAGCTCTATTACGATCTTTAGACCCACAAATATAAATATCAGCATCTAAAGCACCATCGGTAGAGACCCAAGCGTCGGATCTATTTTTTTTATTAACACGTAAGATACCTGCAACCAGTCTACCTTCCTCAATTAATTGTGGAATATTTGCTTGTGGTAAATATGGAGCAAATAGAGATTTTCTTCCACCACCATTTGTAGTTCCTGATTGGAAACTTTGAATTGAAGAATTGGATTGTCTTGATCTATGACCTTGTTGGAAGAATGCAGGTGGTTCTAAACTACCAAAAGAGTTGAAATCTTTTGAGTTAGCTTTTCTATGACCACGATATGGTGATTGATTATAGGAGAAAGATTGATTTTGTTGATTTTGTCCTTGTTGTGGAATTGGTTGAAATTGTGGGGATAAGAACTGATTATTATTTTGTTGTTGTTGACCTTGTTGTTGATGAACTGGTATATATTGATTTTGAGATAATGATTGGGTTCTCCAATTTGAATTGATACCAGGCGAGGAGAATGTATCATTGCTATTATTATTATTAGTATTATTATTAGTATTATTATTATTTCTTGTTCTTTGACGACGATGAGTGGAAGAAGTTGGAATAAAATCATCATCATTAGTAGTAGAATCAGTAGAGTCATTAGTAGTAGTATTAGTAGTAGTAGTATCATTGGTTGGTGGGAATTTAAATGATTGTGGGCCTGCATTAGAAGTCGATCTATGATGGTTGTTGGAATCATTAGAAGATGGTGGGAATTTGAAACTATGTATTTCTTGAGAAGATGCTGCAGCTAGATTATTATTTGGATATTCACCTTGTTGTGGGCAAGAGCCTGATGATTGTTCTAGGGAAGTATCTTCAATGGTAATATCAACACCAGTTCTCTTGGCTTGTTCATTAGCAGCAGCCTTTTTGGCTTCATTAATTTGTAACGAATGTCTTCTTGAATGACCATAAACGTTGGATAATGAGCCTGATTTTCTATGAGTATTAGTTGGGGTACTGTTATTTTGATTATTATAGTCTTGATAATACCCAGAGTTATTTCTTGAATGAGTTCTACTTCTATTACCTAATTGAGTATTCATATTATTATTATTATTATTATTATTATATTGGGGATTATTAGTAGAATTGTCGTATTGTTGATTTTGTCCCTGTTGAGCTAATAATAATTGTTGTTGTTGTTGTTGGACTTGTTCTAATTGTCTTTGTAAAGTCAATTGTTCAATCATCAAATTAGTTAATTCAGATTGTGATCTTCTATGAGCGACATGAATTTGCTTTGGGCCATTTCTTGGATTGTTGTTATTATTGTTAGTGTTGTAACCTCTTGGTGGGACAAAGAGATTATCTGCCCCATTAGTATTGTTACCTTGATAATTTGAAGACATGGTTAAATGTCAAACGTCAAACGTCAAAAGTCAAAAGAAAGATGTACAGGAAAAGAAGGCTTGAATACCAGTATGGGAGTTAATCTTAAAATAAATTAAAACGAATCAAAAATAAGTGGTGTTGGATTGTATAAGGAATGAATCTGATACAATTGTAGTACAACAGTCTATTTAAAATTTAGTTAACTTTCGTTTCAATTGCAAACACCAAATGGGTAAAAAAAACCAAACTCGAATCGGTATGAGTTGTTAAGCAGTATGCAATTTGGAAATTGTATCAAAAAAACCACACAAACAGCAGTGATAGAAGAATATAATAAAACTGTGAGATAAATGTTTGTTTCTTCTCAAAAGATAAGCTTCTTATATTCGGTCCAATGTAGAGCGATATCAGTATTGATAGGTAGTAGCACTAGCAAATAGATAGCAACTTGTTAATCAGCAAAACTGGTAGTGTCACACTGTCAGAGGAGATAAACAAAAAGTGTATGTGAGTCTTCTTCTTCTTCTTCTTCTTAATCTTTACTCCCTAGGGATCTTCACTGATTTAAATTCAAAATTTCAGAACTGGTGATTGCAAAAAACAAAAAAAACACATCAAAATCAAATGAAAAATAGTCCTATTTTTAAATTTCTGCAAAGTGGCTTTCTTTGAAAATTTATACAGAGCGGGCGGTCATCTTGCACGTCGCACATTCATTACATAAAATACATTAATACATAAATGACTGGGAGATGGTTCAATTAGAGTCATCCAGAAGTTCATCGTCGGCTTGCTCGGTGGCTTGCTCGGTGGGGCCTGTGCTTGGTGGCAATGCAAGGGTTGAATCTGGTTTTAATTTGTATAAAGCGTCCAGAAACCCAACAATCAACCTGTCCACTACACCTGTACTCTTGACACTACCAGCAACACCGTACAGTGCACTGGTCCCATCACTTGACACATGCTTCACATGCTGTGGATCGCTTAATATCTCGTGGACACAATCAGTTAGATCCTGACATAAGTCGTCGATGGATTTGACACTTAACTTGGTCACAGCAAGATGTAATGCAGCAGGTTTTTGTAATGCACTCAAATGCCATCCACGTTTAGTTAATTTATCAGATAATTCATGCACATCTAATTTATTGGATTTGAATGCAATGACGCTGAATTTGGGATCACCAATGATTTCTAATGCACTTAATCTTTCTTGAATATATTTCTTTAGTTTTCTAGCACCTTCAATGATTTCTTTACAAGATTCAATGTATCCGACTTCACCCATGTTTATCATTGTAGCCCAACATCCAACCACCAAAGCACCTGGACGAGAACCAGCAAGGGTGGGGGATCCATATAGACCACCAACCCAATCTGGGTTCACATAGTATTGCTGCATTCTTAATTTATCATTTCTATACATGATCACTGAAGAACCCTTGGGGGCAAACCCATATTTATGTGTATCACATGAGATTGATGTTACACCAGGAACTCTAAAATCAAAAGCATCAATTTCATTACCATAACCTGCCTTTTCCATGAATGCAACAATAAATGAACCAAGACAACAATCAACATGTAATCTAATATCATATTTAATGGCCAGTTTACTAATACCAATGATATCGTCACCAATACCATGTGGGAAATTTGGAACAGATCCAGCCAAAAGAACGGTATTTTTATTAATCATTCTTTCCATTTGTTTTAAATCAACTTTGAATGTAACAGGATCCAATTTAACGTGACGTAATTTGATACCAAAATAATAAGCAGCTTTGTCAAACCCAGCATGCGCAGTTTCAGGAATAACCATCTCTGGTTCAGTAATACCTTTGAATCTTTCACCATACATTTTAGCACTTAAACATGCTAATAACAAGGATTCAGTACCACCGGAGGTAGTGGTACCACAGCCAGTATCTTCAGGAGCATTAAACATTCTTAATGTCATAGCCACCACTTCAGCCTCCATTTTACGCAAAGCAGGAAACACATCGGGATGTAATTGATTAGCTACACAAAATTTCTCAAAGGCTTGACTTTGTAAATGGATCAAATCAGAACCACCATGATATACTGCACCAGACACTTTACCATCTTCCCAATCTGAATGTGGGATTATTGTCTCCAATTTATCCAACTCTTGTAAGATAAGGTCCGATGATAATCCCTTTATAGGCAATTGTGGGAAATCTGCCACCAAATCATTATTACGAATCATTTCCTTTTCAAGAGCAGCCTTAGTCTTATTGACTTCTTTATCCACTTTATTCTTTAACATTGGTGAATTTAATAACCATTGGAAAAACATACGAGAAACATGACGATAGGAACGTTTAGGGTACCCTACCAGACCATAAGCTCTAATATTATAACACAAACTTGATAATAATCTATAGATAAAATGTAAGAATAAATAATCACGTAGAATGAAATACCATGGCGTTAATTGGAAATATAATTTTATTTGCTTGATGATTAACATAGGGTCGTTTTGATAAATTTCAATTAGATCGAATGCCCACTGTCTTGTTGCACAATTGGTAGCACCCAGAAGACATTGGGTTATCCCATGGGTATACACCATACCCGTCCACTTGTCAATTGCGGTCATCATCTTCATCATCATTGCCATACCATGCGTACAGGAAGGTTGCATCGTCTGACTCCTGAGTCCTTATTCTAAGTGAAATTTGTTCCTTTATATATATTTTCTAAAATTCAAATTCGCTCAATGAGTGATTGATATTCTCTTCGTTATTATCGATGATTTACATAAATGAAATGTACAGATGATGGGCAGGTAAATATGGACAGTGACTTCCTATCCAAACGGTATCTATATATCCACGGAATAAAGTTGGCTATGTGTAATTTGGGGAAGTAGACCTGGTGGACCGTAGACGAGACCCTGTGATGGCGTTCTTCGTGGATATCTCTGCAGATATAGATGAAGTTGATGACGCCGTGGAGGAGGAACCGAAGGATGACGATGACGATGATGATAACATTGTGGCAGAATCATTCGGTGTATGTCCGGAATGATTCTTCTTGGTTTTGTTTGAGGTGTCCCCTCTGGTGGGTCCGCCATTCTTATTATTATAATTATAATTATCATCATTATGATCACGATTATGATTATTATTTTTATAGTTATTGTTGCTGTTATGGTGGCTGGCCTGTCTATTATTAGTTAAATGCAATTCAGTCATTCTGCCGATATATCCTTTAATAAAAAGATTGGAGTCCTTATAGTGTTTCAATTGCTTTTCTAAATCTACTTGATGACTAACAACACTTTGTAAAGCTAATTCGGCCCATTGTGGATCTTGTTTTCTTTTCTGCAAAAATTCTTTGGATTTCTCCCAATTCTTCAATTCTAATGATTTATTTGCAGCTCTTGTAGAGTCCAATTGATATTGCGATCTTAATTTATCTTCTACCGCGGTTCTTTCTTTATTCACTTCCAATATTTTCTTTAATTGTGATTCCAATGTGATCACTTTCTCATCAAATTCTTTGATCTTTAACATGACATTTTCTTTATTAGTCAAATCTTCCACAATCTTATCCATTTCTAAACATTTAGATTTCAATTTATTATAAATTGACTTCATTTTCTCATTTTCTGTGGTAATACGTTCTAAAGTCTTATCAGATTCCAATTGTAATTTCTCCTTTTCTTGGAAACTTTTAAATTTTATACCGATATTACTTTTCAATAAATCTAATTGGTTTTGTCGTTCAGTTTCGTTAATTCTCTTCTCAATAAGAATAACATCATTTGATTCGTATTTATTTGTAATTTCATGTAATCTAGTTAACGTTCTTTGCATTAATTCAGATTGATAATTTTTCAAATTGAATGGATGATGTGATATAGTTAATGATGTCGTATCTTCATATTTCTTCATGAAATGAGGTTCAAAATATGATAATAATTGTGATTTGCTCATATCATCAATTTTAAGTTGTGTCATTGATAATGATGTGGGAACCACTGTAGGATCATTAACAGATTTCAAAGCTTGAGTAATCAATTGATTAAAATCAATCTTGCTTTCATCAGAATCATTTATGGTCGTTCTGTTAATAAAGAAATGAAGTAAAGAGTCTTTGATGTTACTATATTCCTGTTCTACATCTTGCTCATTGACTAAACCATGATCGATAATATAATGATCTGGTGAGTCCTTAACTAATAATTTAATGATTGGAATCTTCCCAGGAGTCGTAGTCGTAGTAGTTTTACTGGATTCAAATGTAGATGGAAAAGATAAACATGACATATTATCATCAATTAATGGATCGAATGCAATGATCAAATTTGTATTATAACGATGTAATAATCCCTCATCATGAATCAAATGTTTTGTAGTGGTTAGAAATAGCCAGTTTTTATTTTTATTGAGATGATTCATTGATTTATTCAATTTTCTTTTCTTCTTATTCTTAGTATAATGATAATCATCTTTAGAATAACCTGTATATTTATTCATGTTTGAATTAACGTGCTCTGGGTCTGAATTTGATGAGGATGATACTACAGGGTTTGAAACAATAGAAGTATTACTATTATTTTTATTATTATTGTTATTATTACTGCTAGTATTATTTGATTGTTCATTCAACATGATGTTTGTTGTTGAGGGGGATGCAGATGATGCTATAGGGGAAGCCATTCCATCATGAGGGAATGTATTCTTCTCGTCATAAAGTGTAGTACCCGATAATCTTTTCAAATTAAAATCTTGTCCCAAGACTAAACCTTCAATTAAATCCAATTCTTTCATTGAATGGGCAACTAAGACAATGCTCAACGGGGTTTGTTGTTGATTATATTTAGTTAGTTGAAACAATAACTGTTGTAAAATATGGAATTTATTGCTTGGATTAATTAATCTTTGTTTTGGCTCCATCTTTAAAAATTGTCTTGGCATATAATGATCGACTAATAAACATGGATGATTTGCTACGGCTCTTATATGGGTGTCCAGTAGATACATCATTTGTCTCGATGTGAATGTTGGATAATGTATTGATTCGTTATTCATTAGTTGATGATTGTTATCAATTAATTTATCATTATCATGAGATGATAGTGCCAATTCTTTCAGCAATGGTTCCTGATGGATTGATAGTAAGATTTCTATAAGATCCTTTTGGAACTCTGTGAGCCCAATGGGAATGGTGAAAACGGTCATCAATACAGTATTTGATTTCTTGCTGGTTTCTTCGAGTATTTGATATCAAAAGAGTAACTACTGTTAGTGTAATTTTGAAATGTAACGTTAAATAAATGAATCTTTTCGCATTTAAAATATTGCAAGTATCAAATGAACCGTAGATGCAGATTCAGAGGTGGATGCAGAGGTGGATGCATCTATATATGAGTGTGATTGATTCTATGATTATATAGAGGACCTGTAATTGGCCTGTTGGATTGTGGTGCTTGGATAAATCCACCCAAGGATACGAGGTTTACATATATTTACCCGAGATAATCGATCGTTGAATATTTACACTCGATAATGGATTATTGTCCATCTACACTTGATCATTGCTGCTCACCACTAGTTGTGTTTTTACACCGGCAAGAGATGGTAGCAAGCATTTCTTGCGCTGCGAGATATAACCCACATACTTGTAAAAGATATGGCCCCCCCGCCCCCCCATTGAAAGCAAAAATACTTGAAAGACAGTAGTTCCCCATTGACAACTATCCGTCAATGGGTATACAGTCTGATTCGATACACATATGTGTTTATATATATATGTATATATGACTTGTTAAGAAAATATTTCAATGTATATAAATAAATTATAAATAATTAAAACGATTGATTGAAATAAGAGATGGAAACAGGGAGGAAGGCAGTCAAAGGACAACAACAGAGGGAATGAAGAGTATTAAATGGTTGAATAAGAGATCGTACCCTCCGAACGTGTATTTATTTAGACATTTGGAGCGTGGTTCTATAGTGTACAGTCAAACCCCGTATCCAACGGCTAGTGATATCAATACATTGTGGCCACAACCTAATGGGACGAACAAGAAACCTATATATGGGAGTCGTCGAGACCTGTGGAAGCTGATGTGTTTTGTCAAGATGCCCGAGTACGATCAAAGCAATCAATTGTATCGTGATATGGTGTATCTACGCCATATGAGGGATGTCAAAGGTGTAAATGTCGGAGATCGGGTTAAGAATGATATGGGCCAAGTTTGGTATAGTGGCCAGTACCGTCCTGTCTATGGGCAAGAGGCTGTTGCCGATTTGAGAGAGTGTTTATTGAAACGAGGTAGTCCAGCAAAGGAAGAAGAGGTAGTTGTTTATTGGGAAGATATTTGGAGAATGGGTGACGAATCTACGTATTGGACGCAGTTAGAAAAGGTGAAGCACAAGACTGTGCCACGTATTGGTAACACATCTCGTGAAGAGAGTGAGATATTGAAGCTGTTGAGCAGTTCATGATCAGTTAAATGTGTATTCGTGTATATAATCTTGTAAGTATAATATGATGTATATGAACTATATCAAATAGTCAAATGCGAATAGAGAGAATAGTATATTAGATATATGATTGAGTATATAAAGTTGTCAATAGAGAATAGTATATTAGTTATATATATGATTGAGTATATAAAGTTGTCAATAGAGAATAGTATATTAGTTATATATATGATTGAGTATATAAAGTTGTCAATAGAGAATAGTATATTAGTTATATATATGATTGAGTATATATAGTTGTCAATAGAGAATATTTAAAGGGGAATAAGGAGGCTACGAAGGTTATAAATCTGATTTTAAAGAGTTGTTCAATTCTTGTATTTTGGATTTAACCGATAGATCGATGGTCTTATCGCCGATTTCGAGGACCATACCGCCTAATAGTTCTGGGTCGACTTTATAGTTCATTTTAATCGATTGGTCGTTGGCTAAAAGTGACGATTTTTTGATCGAGGTCGATAATCTTTCGCCGATTTTATTACTGTTGCTGTTATGGTCGGCCAATGGTTTGGCTGTGGTCAACGTGACTGAGACGACACCTTTGTACTGATCGTTCAATTTCATCAGGTCTGTGTTGATCTGTGGGATATATGATAATCTGTTATTTTCTGCCAAAGCGGTAAAGAAGTTGGCTAGGAAGACGTTGTTGTTGTGCGTTGGCTTGAAGGAGTCCACCAACGACTTTCTGTCTGTGAGAGATAGTGACGGGTCGTTCAACGCGGACGCGACCGATGGGTTGGTGCTGACCAGCTTGGAGATGGAGTCTAGTTGTGCTACTGTCTGAGGGAGCACGTTCTCCTTCAACGATACCTGGAAGAGCGAGTAGGCATACGTCCCTGAGATGCCGGGCAACATGCTGACGTGGGCGTTTCTCACCGTTCTGACTGCGTTGACTGTGTTTCTGAGCATTCTGCACTGATATATATTTGATTGCTTACTGTTTTACTGCTTTACTACTTCAATATTCAATGCTCAATGCTCACTACCTCAACGATTCAAAGGACTCCTTATATATTCGAGTTATTCGACATTTGAACATTTGCAAATGGCGAAATGTCGATTGGCCCAGCGCCACGTGACTTTCTAGGCCCCATTTGCAAATTTTAAAAAGCGATGAGCAGTGAAATATTTCAGCGTTTGCTACAGCGTTTGCTACATTTCAGCAGATCAATCAAGCAATCAAGCAATCAAGCAGTCAATCAAGCATGGTTTCGTTGAGCAAGAAGATTAACAAGCTGGTTGCCCGCAAGCAGCACAGAGCAGACGCAGACATCGAGAACGAGGACGTCGTCGGGGCCCGTTCGGACAACAGCAACAGCGATGCCAGTAGTGACGACGAAAGCGACGACGACACCTTGAAGAAGGCGCATTATGTCGACGTCGGCGACTCGGAACTGAGAAAGGGGCAAGACACCCCTTTGGTCCAGCGTGATCCAAAGTATACCGGGGCCATTGGCTCCAGAAAGGATCTGTTCAACACCGCCTCAACCACCATCCCACAAAATGATATTGAGTCGGATGAAGTTGAGTCATCTGATGAGATTGAGTTTGAAATTGAGTCTGATCAATCTGATGAGATTGTCAGCGATCAGTCTGATGAAGTTGCCAGTGATCAATCTCAAGAAGATCAAGAAGATCAACAAGATAAACTGGCACAAATTATCAACAGAGAAACTCAAACTGCTATCAATAAATTATCACAATTGACCCAAAGAGATGCGCAAAAGGGCCATTCGATCTTGAAGCAAACTAAACTGTTCGAGAATATTGTAGATTTGAGAATCAAATTACAAAAACTAATGAACTTAATCAATCAATTGCCTCTAACATCCAATTCATACAGTGATAATAGTAATCTACAAAATATCATTGATGAAAATAATAAACTATTAGTCACCATGTTTCAAAAATTAACATCTTTAAGACAAAAATTTCAAATCGATGATCATATCTCAACGGGTAAGAGAAAACATACAAAGAAAAGATCTTATAGTGAATTACTAGAGATATCTTCCGGATTAGATTCAGATCTGTCTAAATACAGATCTACTGTCTTGAACAAATGGTCTAATAAAATTCAAATGGCTTCAGGTTCACAACAATTAAATAATAATAAATTCAAATCAATCAATCAACCAACAAATGTTCAAGTAGAAAATCAACTGGCTAATATGGATAGACTAATCAAGAGAACAAGATTGAATAGAACTAATATCAAACCATTCAATTTCGATCAAGATTTATCAAATGGTAAATTAACTCTTATCTCATCAAAGGATAATCTTCAACCAACCCAAAACGATGATATTGATAATATTGATATCCCGCAAAATTATGATCCAAGAAAGAAAGATAACTCTTCCACAAATTCATTGGATCTAATGGAAAATCCATATATTTTCAACGATGAAGATTTCTATCGTCTACTTTTAAATGATTTATTAGATAAAAAATTAAATGATGCATCAAATAATAAGAATGGAGAAGTTACCATCAATTCAAAATCAAATAATAACAATAATAATAACAACAACAACAAATTGAAAAAAAATATCGATACAAAGGCTTCAAAGGGTAGAAAATTGAATTTCTCTATTCAAGATCCAATTGCACATTTCGAAACTCCAATAAATAATGGATATCGTTGGTCAGATGAACAAATTGATGAATTCTTCGCTGGTTTATTAGGTCAAAAAATCGATTTCAACGAAGGTGAAGAAGATAATGAAGATGATGACGAAGAAATTGAAGAAGAACAAATTGCCATTAAAAATGATGATATTCAAATCTTTGGTTAATTTCTTAAATAAAACTCAATAATCTCCATTCTCCACATCGCATATTTGTATAGTATAAATAATAATAATAATTTCATAAATAGATAAACCGACATAGATAAAGTTTAATAAGCTGACATATATAAAAGTTTTATAAGCTCATAAATAGATAAAGTTTAATAAGCTGACATATATAGAAGTTTTATAAGCTCATAAATAGATAACGTTTAATAAGTTGACATAAATAAACAACAATTCAATAAAGTGACATAAATAGATAAAGTTTTATAAGCTCATAAGTAGAAAGCAAATTTATACAGGATCAATATATATAATTAAGGATGTGGTGGGAATGCTAAGTTATCTCTATATGCAATATACTCACTAATAGAATAACCCAATACATTTTCTATTTCAGTACTTTGTAACCCTTTAATCTTTGTAATTTCAATACTAGTATAATTACAACGGGCTCTACCTACTGTCCTTAATGGAACAGATGGATCTAATTCACCATTTGGTAATCTTTTACCAACTTTTAAGTTGACACATTCTAACTCATGGAATGTCTCCTCAACTTCAATGATACCAGCTGGTAACAAACCAGCTCTATCCTTTCTGGTACAGGCCTTATACGCACCTTCATCAATAACCAAGGCACCTTTAGTAACAAGACCATGTAATATCCAGAAATCTCTATTTTTCATATGATGTTTAACATCATTAGCAATGAATTTTGTATATAATGGAATATTACCTGCTGTTAATCTAGCTAATTCGTCTTCTTGTAATTTCTTCAAATTCAATTCACTGGTGTCTTTATAATTTATATTATTCTCAGAATCAATGGTTTGCATATATTCTACAATCTTAAACATATTCATTGGTTCAGAACTTTTCATAATCACGGTATGAACACCTGCATTTGTTGCCAAATCAGCTGCAATAATCTTAGTTTCCATACCACCAGTACCAACATCAGACCCAGACCCACTAGAGGTAGTTACACCTGGTAACCCTTTACTTAGATCAGGAACAATCAATATTGGAGTCGCATCAGGATTGGTTCTTGGATTATCAGTATATAAACACTCGACATCAGTTAACAAAAATAAATAATCAGCACCAACTAATGCAGCAGTAATGGCAGATAATGTATCATTATCACCAAATTTAATTTCACGAACGGATAATGTATCATTCTCATTAACAATAGGAACAACATCCATGTTCAATAATTCTGTAAATGTGTTTTGAGCATTTTTAAATTGAGTCCAATCGACAATATCATTTCTTGTTAATAGGATTTGTGCGATTCTTTGACCAAATTGACCAAATAACATATCCCATCTACCAATCATTCTACCTTGACCCACAGCAGCAATGGCTTGCACCTCAGCAAGATGTTTTGGCCTCTTGTCCATATTCAGCGTACGTAAACCAATGGCAATACCACCACTGGAAACAATAATGACCCTATGGCCATCACGCTTTAATCTAATCACGGTTTCCACAATCAACGACATAGTGGCCAATTTTGGCTCTTTAGTGTTTTCATCGACCAAAGATGAAGACCCCAACTTGATCACAATAGTATACGTTTTTCTTTCAGCCATTATTTGATTGATATTCCAGTTACTTGTCGTCGAATATACCTTACTGAATTGTAGTGACAAGTTAATATCTTAAGTGAAAAGTTTTATAAGTTTTTCACTTTAAAAACTCTCGAAATTTGAAATTTATGAATATTAAACAAGTTTATCTCAAGATTAATTGAAACCAAACAAGTAGCCTCAATTCCTGTATATATATATATATATATATGATTATAGCCCCTTCCTTCATTCGAGCATTTGTATTAAAGAAGTAGAAATATGAATGTTTACGATGATATTTTGGAGCCATCCGTGGTCTCACATAGTTTAACCGGCCATTTCACATCTACAGACCATAAAGAGTTATTATTATTGAAAACAAATATCCTTTCTGTGTTCAAATGTAATGGAGCATTGTTAACCCTTGAGCATGAATTTAAATTTGAGGGGAAGATTACTGATATGATTATACTGTCACAACATAAAGATTTGGGTGCCCTTAAAACATTAGATCATTTACTTATTTGTAGTGGAATAGGGAAGTTTTCTATTATTAAATTTAATCCTAGCAAAAATAAGTTAGAAACCACTAGTTTGCATTATTATGAAGATAAATTTAAAGATATGTCATTAATGGCTTTGGCTAAGAAATCACAATTAAGAATTGATTCGAATAATAAATGTATTTTACTGTTTAATAATGACAATATGGCTATCTTACCAGTTCTTATTAATCAAGACGAAGAAGAAGAAGAAGAGGAAGGATATGATGATGAGGATGAAAGTGATGATGGACCAAAAAACAAAAAAGCTAAATTATCTGATGATCGTCTGACTGGTACAAGTGCCATATTTGAGGCCAAGACTTTAGATTCTGATATTCAAAATGTTATCGATATTCAATTCTTAAACACTTTCACTAAACCTACAATTTGCATAGTATACCAACCAAAGTTAACATGGGCAGGTAATAAACAACTGAATCCATTGCCAACAAAACTTACAATCATTAACCTGGATTTCAAAATAACAGAGACAAAGACATCAATTAATCCAACCATAATATCCAAATTAGATGGATTAGATTGGGGGTATCATTCTTTGGTCCCGACTTTTAATGGGTCTTTACTTATTGGGGACAATCAAATAGCATATATAGACAATACAGGTGCTATTCAAAACATAATATTATTAAATTCATTTGCTGATAAGAATTGGAAGAGAACTAAAGTTGTTGATAACTCAAGTCTAGAGATTATGTTCAATAAATCAACATTCAAACATTTTTGGTCTCCACCGATCTTACAATCTAATAGGGGCAAAACCCCAGATATATATGGTACTAATACAGACGACATGAATTTAAATAGTAATAACAATGAAGTCTTACTTTTAATGGATGAAGATATTAATTTATACTACGTTCAATTAGAATTTGAAGGTAGACTATTAACCAAGTTTAACATTTTAAATTTACCAATTGTTAATGATATTTTCATAAACAATCATGAACCTACATGCATTTCACGTGTAGATAGTAGGAATGATAATACCACAATGGATTTATTTATTGGGTTTAAGACTGGAAATTCTCTTGTGGTGAAACTAAATAACATCGCATCCGCTGTGACAACTAGGGATGAACATGTGGTAGAGAATGAGGATACAAAAATTAACAGTTATTTAGATGATGAAGATGATGAAGACGAAGATATGGATAATTTATATTCTGATGATGTAGATGATGAAGAATCGAAAGGCAAGAAGACCAATGGGGATGATTCAAATATTGAGAACCACAAAACAGTACAAGTGGTTAAACCGTTTGACATCGAAGTGATAGCTGACTTTAAGAATACAGGTCCAATTACATCAATGTGTGTTGGTAAAGTCAGTTCTATTGAAAAAAATATTAAAGGTCTAATCAACCCAAATCAGAATGAATATTCATTGGTTACCACATCGGGCAATGGTACCGGATCCCATCTGACTGCTGTCCAATTTAGTGTCCAACCATCGATAGAGTTAGCATTAAAATTCATTAGTGTTACCCAAATCTGGAACCTTAAATTTAAGAATAAAGATAAATTTTTGATTACTACAGATTCAACAAAAGCTAAGAGTGATATATATGAGGCCGATAACAATTTTGCTTTGCATAAAGGTGGCCGTCTGAGAAGAGATGCTGCTACTGTTTACATTTCCATGTTTGGGGAAGGAAAGCGAATTGTGCAAGTCACCACAAATCATTTATATCTATTTGACACCACTTTTAGAAGACTAACAACAATCAAATTTGACTATGAAGTAGTTCATGTGTCAGTCATGGATCCATATATTTTAGTCACTGTATCAAGAGGTGATATCAATGTTTTTGAATTTGACACAAAGAGTAAGAAGAAGCTTTTTAGAGTTTCATTACCTGATGTCTTGAAAGAAATGGTTATAACGTCTGGTTTAATTGCTAAAAGTAATATGTGCAATGAATTCTTTGCCAATATGGAAGATCCTAGTGAAGAACAAATGTTATTCACTTTCGTTACTGCTGATAACCAAATTATTTGTTTTATCAAAGAGCATAATAACCGTATATTTCAATTGAATGGTGTTTCAGAATTGAACGAAGAGCTGTATATTAGTACATATGTTCTTCCAGAAGAAGTTGTACCTGATCCATCTATTAAACAGATTATGCTCAATAAACTAGGCAAGAATAGTAAAGAAGAATTTTTAACTATATTGACCTTTGGTGGTGAAATATACCAATATAAGAAATCATCAATAAGACATAGCCGATTTTATAAGAACTCATCAAGAAACAATTTTTCAATTACAGGTGCTCCGGATAATGCTTATGCCAAAGGTGTTAGTCAAATCGAAAGAATTATGCATTATATTCCAAATTACAATGGTTTTTCTGTTATATTCATTACTGGTACTGTACCATACATTATTATCAAAGAAGATTATTCTATTTCAAGAGTACACAAATTTGCCAATATTCCTTTAGTTTCAATGACGCCATGGGGTACACAATCCATTATGTGTGTTGATGATATCAAGAATGCTAGAGTGTATACCTTGGATATTGATAATATTTCCTATGAGAATAAGCTCCCATTGAAGAAGATTGAAATAAACAGTACGTTGAATAATTACATGACATTAACCAACATTACTTATCATGAAAAATCTGAAACCTATATTGTATCTTATTCCAAACAAATTGACTTTATTGCTAAGGGTGAAGATAATGAAAAAATTCAAGTTGGTGCCATAGATGATGTTCCACATGCAAAAGCTTTCAAAAGTGGTATTCTATTAATCAATCCAACAACTTGGAATGTTATCGACGAAATTGAATTTCAAGATGATACCATGGTTAATGATGTCAAGACAATGCTAATTCAGTTGGATTCAAGAACAAAGAGAAAGATTGAATATGTAGTTGTTGGTTTGACAAATATTACCAGTGAAGATGTTCCTGCATCAGGCTCATTTTGCTTGTATGATATTATTACTGCGGTCCCTGAACCAGGTAAACCAGACACAGGATATAAATTTAAGCAATTTTTCAAAGAAGATGTTAAATCAGCTGTAACTAAAGTTTGCGAAATTAGTGGGAGATTTGTTGTTAGTCAAAGTCAAAAATTGATGGTAAGGGATGCTCAAGAAGATAATTCCGTTGTTCCAGTTGCATTCCTAGATATTCCTTTATATGTCACAGACATCAAAAGCTTTAGCAATTTACTTCTTGTCGGTGATGCTATGCAAGGCCTACAGTTTGTTGGTTTTGATGCTGAACCATATAGAATGATTACGTTGGGTAAAAGTGTGACTAACATTGAAACTATGTGCTTGGAATTCTTGGTGAATAATGGTGACTTACATTTTGTTGTATCGGACAGAGATGACATTTTACATATTTTAAAATACGCTCCAGATGAACCAAACTCTTTGTCTGGCCAAAGATTGATTCATTGTTCAAGTTTTAAAATGTACTCGACAAACAGTTGTATGATCATGGCTCCAAAGAATGATGAATTCAGTGGAAGTGCAGAAAATATGAGGCAAAAGCAAGCATACCAAGCCCTTGGTGCTCAAACAGATGGTTCCATATTCAAAGTTATACCGTTGAAAGAGGCTACCTATAGAAAGTTGTATTTCATTCAACAACAATTGTGTGATAAAGAAGTGGCGCTTGGTGGTTTAAACGCTAGAATGGAAAGACAAGACAATAAATTTTTGAAAGTGACACATAATTTGAGACCCCTGCTTGATGCTAATATTATAAGGAGATACACAACGCTTCCAATTGCCAGAAGAAAAAATATGGCTAAGAAATTGGGTAGAAATGCCCATTTCGATATTTGGAGAGAGATGATTGATATCGAATTTTCTTTAAGAACGCTTTCCCAATAGGACTTGGAATGATACAATCATTCAGCATATAAATGTAATTAATAAATCATAATATATATCTATCATATTTTACAAAACTTTTCAGAAACCATTTTGTATCAGTTCAATTCTATTTGAGTCTCGAGAAGGCCATTATTTTTTATTTAATCTTGAAAAAGTTTGTAAAACTAATTGAAAGGTTATGCGACAAGTGTCAATAACATGAAGATTTAAGAGCCTTTGATACTATAACAGTAAGCTACTATTAGACCTGTGTTCAATTGAGTACTGGATAAGAATCATTGCCATTTACAATGCCAGCTAGACCAAAAAAGAATATCAAGAAGAAGGTCACTTTTTCAGACGATACAACGACCACAGTATCAAGATCGAATAACAAGACCAATTCTGAATTTATCGCAAACCAGCCTCCAGTGTTCGTCCGTAAAACTTTCAGAACTATTCCATGGCACTTATTATTGCTGATATGCTACTACACTAAATTATCTTCAAATTATAACGCCTTCGCCTTATTAATGTTATTGATTCCATTGCAGTTTGTTTACCTAATGTATCAATTTAACAGGAGTACCATTTATGGCAATAAGAGACTGAAACTGAATATAACATTATCCTTAATAACCATCATAGGAGCATTCATATTGAGTTTCCCAGTCATTGTCCTTGTGATACTATTTGGCGCCCCACTTGTGGAGCATTTGGCTTTAACATGGTTATTATCATTACATATTGCATTTTTAGCATATCCAGCACTTTATTCTGTGTTTAATTGTGATTTCAAGGTTGGCTTATGGAAGAAATACTTTATTGCCATTGTTGTGGGTGGGTGGTTAAGCTGTGTGGTTATTCCATTGGATTGGGATAGAGATTGGCAGGCTTGGCCTATCCCAGTCGTCGTTGGGTCATATCTAGGTGCATTCGTCGGTTACTCTATCGGTGCTTTTATTTAAGTATACACTAATGGCACATTGCAAACCAAGCAATGAAAACCTTCATTTAATTACAAATACACATCAAGACATTGGTTTAATGAACAGGAATTAGAGACAAATTATTAACATTTATATATGCACATTTTTATAAAAAGCGTAGTAATACAATTATTTTTTTTATTCATTTATTCTCTGAAAGCATCGAATAAGGCCTGACAATTATTATCGGTGATCCCCATTGTTCCCAAATTTAACGGTTGGAACGGTTCTCTAGCTTTATAGAAGTCAGGGTTGATCAAAGATTCTGAAATGCTCTTTAATTTTTTATTGAATTTGACAATGTCTTCTTCGTCAAAAATTTCAAAGACGTTATTCGTTCCCAGGAGTCCGTTCTTGAATTCAGACGCTAAATGAGTGGATGGATCAGTAGCAACAATATCATAAGTAATTATTGTTTCCAGCTTTGTCATAATCTTTACTAAAATTGGACACAACTTTTTGCAGTTCTTGGAGTAATCTTGCAATAGAATTAATAATTTCCTGATGATTGTAATCCAATGTTCTGCATGACTTAGAGTATGTTCCTTGATATTATTTGACAAATTATTTTCAACGTCTGATGATAAATCTACATTTTTAAAGGCATAATGGGATCTTTGGTATAGACCTAAAATGATATCACAAATGGTATTAATTAAATCATATGATCTCTTTTGAAATAAAAATTCATAAGCAGCAAAATTCTTAGAAGCCAAATTAGAGAAAACAAAGAAAATAGAATCTTGGATGAATTTTAATAATTCTTTGTAATGAAATACAAAATTTTTCAAATCGTTACTCTTTTCATGTTGTAATAATAAGAAATAAGTAATGTATAACATTGAATTTCGGTATATAATCGAATCAATATTACCATTTACCATGGTGGCCATTGTCAGGCATTTCTTTGTATGCTCCTCATATCTAATCTGTAAAAGTTCCTTCATACCAACGATCTTATAAAGTGATAGAATTATATCTTTACTTTGCAAATATTCAATCAATTCGGTTTGGAAACTTAGTAATATAACATCATTACTAAATAGTGGGTCCATAATTGGTGTAGAATTTAGATTTAATTGCTTGAAAAATAGTGATGAGTATTCACCTTTAAAGACATGCCTCCATAGATAATTTCTGCATATGAAATTCCATAACAAAATCGGTTTATCATTCTTATTTTCATGGTTTAATGAAAGGTGTAACCCATATTGTATATCTTCATCGAAATCAATTAAACCATGACCACTCGTATTATTGTTATTAACAATATACTCGTTAAATGAGGCAATAGTCTCATAAAATTTCCATAATGTTATGAAAACCAGATTTTCAATAACAGAAGCTGCAGCGGGTCTCAAGCTTAATTCGTTCTTAACTAATAACGCATTGGTTGTAAGTTTATCAATGAAACTGGATAAAATACGATAGGCTTCCATTTGCTCATCGTTCAAAATAATAAGAACACTGGAAGATAACATTTCATATATGATTAATAATAATACAGATAATTCACCAATATTAATCAATTTGTCTAATAATAACTGGTTGGATTCCAAGACACATGGGTTTTCATTACTGTTGATTTCATTCATGAAATTCGTTAATTCTCTGACATTTAGAAATGGAATCAAATTATGTGTTTCTTTCATATTTTCCAAGTAAAGTTTGATTAAAATCAAACATGTTGAATTCGATGGTAGTAAGATTCTTGATTTTAAATCTATCTTTAATTTATCAATAGTATTTACAGTTTCCACTTCAAATTTATTCTTGACAAAGATATCTGACAAATTTTGTAAAAATGAAATTAAATATGCATCTTTGTTTCTTAAGAATGGCAATGAGAACATGGCATTTGGAGTATCAACAGGTTTTAAAATATGTTTCTCAGAGCTTGCTGGTATATTGGTGGTATCAAAAATAGAGAAGATCTCTTTGGGATCTAAGAATTGTGGGTCTAAATCTTTAAATATATCAAGGGTTCGTTTAGTCTTTTCAGCTGATTGAATATTATTTTCTGGTGCAATAGCATTTTCAGTCTCACTTGATTTTCTCTTTTTAATGGAGGAGGTGGTGGTGGTGGTACTGTCTGTAATGACTTGATCATCATCACCTGTGAATGTGGTAGATGAAAGATCAACGCCTTCAACAACTTTCCCAGTGATCTCTTGCAATTCAATTAATCTATTTTTTAAGAAATCCATTTCTTTCAGCAAAACATCTTGTGGTGTGTATTGTGATGACATTTGATCCAAGATGGCTGGACCTTGGACCCAATTTAAAGTAATATTTGAATCTAAAGCTGTTTCAACAGGATTCTTATCCATATTTGGTACATTTCTTGGAATCACTTGAGTGGTGACATTTTTTCCCTTTTGTTGTGAATCAATTAATGATGCTTTTGACTGTCTTTGTGCATTCATATATTGTAAATTAGTATTATATTCTCTAATCTGTTCCAATGAGGCCAGTTCAGGATTATTTTGTAATAATTTATTAGTCTCACGAGAGTAATTATTATTTGGCGAATTCACTCTAAATGCTGGAGAAAAAGCGTTGGATTGGGAAGTAAAACTGTTTTTGCGTGATAAGCCAAACGCAGGAGACCCACTTCCTCTCTGTGAAGTAAATGATTCAGAACGGTTTCTACCGCCTAGATCTGGCGACATAGCAATATTTTGGGTTGGAGGTTTACCTGTAGCGTGGGATTGAATATATTTACCTGGAACATCTGGATAGAAGCAACTTTGGTTATTCCGGGTGCAATGACCGCATGCTGGCTTCTTACGATCACAACCAATCTTTCTCTTTCTACATTGCACACACGCAGGTGGCTTTCTCATCTTTCTACCTCTAATATCCATCTTTCTAGTCTGTTTTTCAAAGGTGGATTACAATTTAAAGCAATAATACCAGAACAAAATACAACAAACTCTATTCGCAGCTAGTAGTTTTATTTCCAGCTTAATATTACAATTACCGATTGACTCTATTCAATGCTTGTTTATATTGTTTTGCTATTGACCTCAACGTAGTTTAAAGGTCTCTATGTCTACACATTTTGTTTACTTTGAATTTAAGACATTAAACGCCATAATAATGCACGTCGTGATGGGTGACATGACTAAAGTAAGTGTAATCCATCCCAACCGAGTTAACTATGATTGAATCTTGTATATATTAGTGGGTAAGGATCGATATTGCCACATTGTTTGTTTTGCTTCATTCCTGGTGCTGTTTCCGGGAGAAAGATCCAATTTCTAATGGGATCTTGAAGAAGAACAACAACAAAAGATCGAGAAACGGACTTCTCGTTGAGATATCAATGGCAAGAAACCCTGGCAGGAAGCATTAGATCTAGTTGTTTGTGATTGACTGAGTGAGACATGCGTATATATATATATATATATATAGATATTGAAATGTCAGATAGTTTAAATGCCTGCGATGATTACTTCTAGCTTTGTCTAATAATTAGCGTTATTGACAGCTGAATTATATGTATTCTGGTTCAGATTTGATACTGGTGGTTAATAATTTATCCATCATTTCACCTGTGATGATTTCTCTATGAACTGAATCGTATGGAGATGCCTGTGTAGTAGAATTCATATTGCTTACAGTGTTTCCTATGGTATTCATCATATTTGTTGAATTGATGGTTGATGGAGTTGGGCCATTAGTTCTTGAAGTTTGTGGAATTGTCTTATTGCCCGGAGTGGATTCATCCTGTTGTCTTTGTTTGAATTGAACACCTTGGGATGGTTCAAAATGGGTCAATTTATAAATATTTTCAATAGTCTTCGACAGATGGAGACTAGTAGACATTAATCTGTTCTTAATCACTTTATATATGGTAGGCGATTGGTAAACGTTGGCACCAATGATATAATAGTCTTTAATGATTTCAAATCGAAATTGGCCAGGTTGGTTACCATTGTTTCTTTGCTGTTTCCTTATCACCCAAAAATCAGGTTCTCTAACGGCTACAAGAACATACTCGATACCATTTAGTTTCATTAATTCTCTTTCCATGGCTGCGTGTAATGGATATTTATTCATTATATCTTGTCTCATGGCATCCATGTATTGGAATTCACTTCTAATAGACCCACCGTTCTCCCCCGTGGGCAACACAAGGGCATCATCATTATCATTGGCGGGCACTGGGGGTGGTGGTATGTTGGACCCATCCGATTCACCAGGTAATTGCGAGAATTGTCTTTGCATCTTAATCACATAATTATTTGATGTCTTATCAAAGAATGGTGATTCTGAAAAATAATCCAGAACATTATCTGTTCTTAACCCAAAGGATTGAATCCATTCGGGGGATTTCCATTGCAATTCATCTAAAGGCGTACCGTTCATTGTGGGGAGGGATTGTATGTGGGTTGGCTTTTCTTTCTTTGAATTGTAGTGGGAAATGGCTTCAATAATTGCGTAATGAATATTTAAAACGTTAATGTTTCCAAGTGAAAAATTATTGCAGCTTGGGGACAAGACTTATATGAATAAAGTTCAAAGAGGGAAGAGTTATATAATGAGTTTGGCTTGATTGAGAGATGTAAGATAATTAGCGATAGATGATATTGATATAGATTAATTGCATCATCATAATGCAAACGATAATAAGTTTTACTTAAATTTGAATATAGAGGTGGTTACATTCAAGCAGCTTTATCTAATGATTCCTTTTCTTTCTCAACAGTCCAAGGCGCATATTATATGAACCATATATACATATATGTGTGTCCCACAACTGTTAGATAAGTCAACTTTCTATGAGTTTACAGGCTTAATATTATTTTGTTGAGGTTGCATCTTAGTTCATAGCTATGTGGCACGTATCTTAACATTCTGCTGCCAATTAGAATTGGAAAAATCATTTTAATCCCTTCTTGATTCATTCTTGAAGCAAAGAGTGTCCCCACTAAATTATCCACACTTCACTGGCATCATTCGATGAAGTTCATTCTGACCATGACGAAGATCGTCGTGTGTTTTGGGGAAGAAGTTGTCAAAGCACTAATTATTTACTTGACAGCTATATTATACATGAGCGTATCAATCGAATATTAATCACTGCTGCGAGTATTGTATGTGTTTTCTTGTTTAATCTTCTGCAGTTGAACTTGTTTTAATATAAATTCATTTTTCAATCCTTAATGGAAATAAACCATTATCAATAAATCTACAAGAAACATTAAGAGTCCTCCTCCCCAAATCCACATCCTAGCATTGCAAGATGTTATCTCGTCACGTATTGGGTGCTCGTACCACATTAAGATTTCTATCCACGACTCGTTCTGTTCCAAAACCTACTCCTAAGATACCAGACGTTGAAACTTTTTTGAAGAAAGTTGGTAGGGATTGTATAGAGTTTAAGGATACATATGAAAACAAATGGGACAATCTATTTCAATGGGATGGGCCCATACTAAAAGAGAAAGGTGTTCCTGTTCCACAACGTAAATATATTCTTTCACAAGTTGAGAAATATAGAACTAATGGTGATGAAAGTGTAAAAGAGATCAAGAAGGGTAAGAAATCATTCTTTGGTGGTGAAAGAAAGAGGAAAGAATTTAAGGCTAGATGGGTGGCCATGGCTAGAGCTGAGAGGAAGTAGGCCTCGACCAGTATATGTATATATATATACTTCATATATTCATTATCATAAAAAATTTCTGTAAATAATATCAGTGTTTTAATATATGCAATTTAATATTAATTGGCAATGTTTATTGAAAATAGAGAGAGAGACATATATATTTGACAGTAGCAAAGAGAACGATACAGAAAACCAAAGATGTCCGACGTAAAATATTTGCAACTGTTAGAAGAATTGAATCGATACGATTATGAGTTAGAACAATTGCAACATTTTTTCTCAAGTGGGTTCAATCAATTAAGTAGAGCCAATTACCATAATAAAAATTCGATGTTTGGTGGTAACTATGGATCCATGTATTATGATATGAATTATGAAGGTCAATTGTATGTTGAAATGAATGATAAAGACCACAAGGTCGATATTTTGCATAAGAAACAATCTATTGTGGAGCCACAAAACGCAAAAGAGGAAGCAGAGTTAAAGCAAAGAGGTTTACACAATAGTGAGAAGAATGAATCTACCACCGAAGAAGAACAAGAAGAAGGAACGGGAAAGAAGAAAGGACCATATGATCCAATTAAGATGTTTGCAGGTGGGTTTAGTGTTCCAAGAACACTACGACAATGTCAATCGGATTTTAAAAGTTCCATCCCATTAATACAACAACTAATAAATCGAAGAAATGATATTCTAAAATTAGTACAAGAATTGGAAGATAATAAAAGTGTAAAGGGTCTTATAGATATATAAAATGTGTGTATAAGGTTATATATATAATAATAGTTATAATAATAATAAAAAGATGGGAATAAGCGAATGCAGTAGGAATAGTTAAGAATTTAAAGAGAATGTAAATGAATGAAGTCATTCAATAATAAAATGCAAAAGGAAGGAAAGAAAGAAAGACAGGGGCATGAAATGATTATAAATACTGTGATTGTGGCATACTTGAATCGATGATGTTTTGATTAGTATGATTATTTGAAATCAATTCACCATCACTTGTTGTATGATAATACCTTAAGATATCGTCCACTGAGATACGATCTTTGAAAGCACTATCTGAGAATAAAAATTGTTCCAATTCTGGTGTGGTTAAGGATCCTGGAGTGGAACTATTTCTCGTGTGTGTCTTTTGCGTTTTAATAGTTGGTTTGATCGAGGAATATGTGGAAGAAGATACGGATAAAGATGATGTGATGGATTGATTTTTGGTATGTTTCATTGATAGATTGGTGACTGTGGATCCTTGTTCTGATTGTGTTGGTTGTTCCAATTCATGGAAGTCTTTAACTTGTTCATCTTCTAATAAGGTTGGGAAACTATAATTCTTCAAGAAATTGATAGAAAGGTTACTCCCCATTGAATCAGGACGTTCCGTGGTAGTGAGATGGTTTCTTTGTGCAGATGACGATAATAGTTTATTACCAGATAACCTTTTGATCTTATTGAACGATGGTGTTCTTTCTAAGAACGTGGTAGCAGTGGTGGACATAGACATGATTCTATCATGTTGATTTTCACTCCTCATTGAATTAGCGTATAACGATGATCCAGAGGAGTCGGGGCGTAAAGTGGTAAAAGCTTTGTTCAATGAAATTGAGTCCTTTGTCGTATTGTTAGGTAGTAATACTTGCTCTTGGTCGTTTTCTTCTTCTTCTTCTTCTTCTTCGTCATCATCCTTCCCACCTGCATGAGAAATATGTTGGAAATCATAGGGACCAGAAATGACTCTTGAAGCATTACGTTCATGCTGTTTCTTATCAGCAACACCAACATTACTTCTAAACAGATTCAAAATAGATTTCTTACTCTTGACTTTATTTTGTTGTACCGGTTGGGGGGTTGATTGCTTCTTCTTTGAGTACAATTTTGGTGAATTTGATTTCTTGGTCAAGGGACGTAAATCAATTTGTTTCTTGTTGTTTAAAGCGGGTTTGTCACTGTTCACCATGGTGATGTTGAACTCATCGCCACCCATCAATTGTTGTGCTTGCAAACTATACAATTTTTCAGCTTCCTGATCTTCATCGATCCAGATCGATTTCATTTGAGGCAGTTGTTGGTTGATCATTTTTGAGCCGATTTTCTATTTAATTCTATTTTCTTTTAGTTTTTGGTCCGTATGTTATCGAACGCAATAACCGTACTAGCAGCTCACTATATATATATATATATCAATTGCTATATGTCTGTCTCAAATCAATATTAATATTAATATTGATGTCACTAGTATATATAGCGATTTCATTCAAAATTTCGATGAAAAATTGTAAAATGAAAAAATATTTTTGCTGGGCGCAAACGGATTTTTGCCCGATCGGGAAAAAGTACGCGGTGCGCCGCCGAGTCTGCTGCCGTTTTGGGAAATTCCTGATAAGGGGCAGGCAACGCGAAAAAAGCGGGCGATAAGACCTTCCGCATCGGGAAATTCACTGATAGGGACCCAAACGGGCAATTCTTCGATAAGGAATATACAGAATATACCATTAGGATCACTGTCTCTTGGGCTTCTTGTGTTCGTTCACATCGTCAGTGGTCGTGGTCGTGGTCATGGCCTGAGTCATGGTTCTCTTGCCCACAGGATGCTGCGAGGGGAAACCAGTCTGGTCCACAATGTTGTTGTCGGCACCAGCACCACTGCCCATGACAATAACTTGTTTGTAACTACCGTTACGCAATCTACCATTCAATAGGGCCAAAGAGGCATTCTCCCCCTGGGAGCGGGAGCATTGGTCGTTAGTGAGACCCAACGTTCTTAGTAGACTGGACACACCAAGGGTATTTCTGCATTCCAATGCTGATTGCGCACCACTACTCACAACGATACCACGTAACCTTGAGGCTCTTAACACGTTTCTTACGTTCGAAATGAATTGACGGCGTTGCTGAATGTCTCTTAAAGCATATGAGTACACAATCTCAACTTTAACACCACGATTCACACAATTACAAATATTTTTATGTTTTAAAATGGTAGGTAATCTATTACCATAATTGAAAGTCAAAATATCGATATCCAGACTTGTGGTCGCCAAACCTAGTCCCTTCTCACTCACGGGTAACGCAGCCACGATATCAAAGGCTTGTGAAATCTTAGATAAAGATTGACCCTTCGATGGGTCGTCAATGATCAACGTAATTCTAGAATATATTTTCAACCCAGTGGTCTCCATCAAATCTTTGAATCGAGTGTCAATTTGCATCGGATTCATATCACGAACATTGTTTGGAAACTTATCACTTTGATTCACAGTGAAATTTAATGCGATATGACTATAACCTAATGTATGCAATGTGGATAACGTAGTCTTCAATTTGGTCAATTCTTCATCAGAAACCTGGTCTTTATACCCATTTTGAGGCCAACTAACATTTAAATCAACTAACATCGTGTAATTTGCCCTTATTCAATTGGATCTATACCTTTATACTTCTTTTTCATTATTAAATCTTATCATTATTATTAAATTCTTTAAAGAATTCCACTGTTTTTTGAAAATTTTCTTTATGTCAAATTTGTCAATATTTTAGATTTGACACTATTGAATAGGGTTAGATTAATATTCAATAAAGCAAAACGTTGTATGTATATACTATATTTAGATGTCAGTGCAGAATAATGCGTTTCCTTTGCTCGAACTTTTAATATCTCAGTAGATATTCTGAAATCAATTATTGAAAGATAAAATATCGATGTAGTAATTATCTTTTCCACTTGTGAAGATAACATAATTGCATTAAATGTCGATAGTACTAACAATATTTATATTTATGATTACTTAAATGTCGATAGTACTTTAACAAATATTTATATGTATGATTATTTAAATGTCGATAGTACTATAACAATATTCATATGTATGATTATTTAAATTTCCATTCACCTTCTGAAGCTCTCTTTCTGTTCAAACCAAGTCTTAATTTGACCAATTCAGAAATAGTCTTATTGACCTTGGCAGAATCAGAGCTCAATCCTAAGTCATGGGCTAAGTTAACCAAGTACCCATTGATATAATCAATTTCGGTCTCTCTTAAGTAACGGGTGTCTTGTCTCATCGAACTACTATTCTTTGCATTGACAACACAGCCTATATGGATGATCTCATTAACTAAATGATCAACATTCAATACAGAGTTGACATTCAATGATGGGTAATCTTCCAAGCTGTTATACTTATTTTCATACTCGAATAAAGGTTTGTAGGCAACTCTTAAGATACTTAAACCTTCTTCAATGATGGAAACAAAAATTGGTCGACATGAATCAACCATTTCACCATTATCACAATCTAATGTGGCAGTAACTGGGTTGATACAAGCGTTGATTAGAAATTTAAACAATTGACCAAATAACATTTCTTGGTATGCCATAATCTTGGAATTAAATTCTTTGGCAAAAGTAGGTTCAGTGAGAATCTTAACTAATGAATTTTCACTACTATCGTTTACGACAGAAACATTAGTTTGAACTAAATCTTCTTGAGACCACGGTAATCTTGCAATCTTTATATCAGCAAAACCGGCATGGTTATAAATAAACCCTTCATCCTGGAAACAACCATGGGAAATAACACCTTGGAATAAGTTTGGTCTGTTATCAGCCTTGGTAAAAATATCCTCTCTCAAGACTTCTAGGACACCTAACCCATTTTGAATTAAGATTAAATTGGTATCAGAATCAATGTAAGGTAAATAAGGCTGTAAAGCACTCTTGGTTTGATAAGTCTTAGTCGTAATAACTAAGTTTTGGATGTGTGTACCTGGGAAATCAGTTGGACAGAAACTGTTTTCAACTCTCTTGGTGATCAAAGGTGTGTCCTTTTCAAATAATTTTCTGATACCAATAGTGGAAGCAGCATCCTTTTGAAATTGGGATAATCTCTCCTTATTTCTAAATAAAGGAATCACTTCTGTGTTGGAGAACTGTAACAAGTTGACTGCTAATAGGGTTCCCATAGACCCCATACCAACAATATGGATAACAGGTTTAGTAGTTAAAGTCATTTATGTAGTTCTGTTTCAAGCTAGATCTATCAAAAAGTAATAAAATAGTTTTCTCAATATATTTGGCACTGTATTGGCTGATCAGATTGAGTATGAACGGTTTATATGTTGCTACTGATATACAGGAGATTTGGGAGATTTAGTACTCGAATCTTAGATTTCAATTAGAATTTCACAGTGTAAAATTTCTTGAGAACTAAAGAAAACTGATCTTTTGAGTCATCGAGGTAAACTAGAAAGTTTTACGCAGTCATTGTGAAATATGGTTGTGAATCAGTGTACGATATGATATTAAAGAGTGTAAGAAAGGACTTTGATTTTTCCAAGAACAAGGAATCAATAAAATATATTTGATCGTTATTGAAAGATGCACTATATATATATATAGTTTATGTAAATGTGTCTACGGTTTGTCTTCTCTAGCTCTAGCCCTGTTCAGCCCACTTCTCAAGTTAACAAGTTCCATAATGGTTCTGTTCACTTTAGAAGAATTAGGTCCCATCTCAAATTTATCAGCCATCTTGACGACAAAACCATTAATATAGTCGATTTCGGTATCTCTTAAATTCAAAGTATCTTGCCTCATAGAGGTACTGTTCTTGCCACCTTGAACACAACATAAGTAGATAATTCCATCGACTAATGGGCCTAGTTCAAAGGTTCTGGAAATGTTTAATGATGGATAACTGTTTTTATCATTATACTCTTTTTCGTAATCAAATAGTGGTTTGTAAACCGTCTTTAAAACAGAAAGAGACTCTTCAACAATTGAAGTGAAAGTTTCGCGACAACAATCAAGTAATTCTCCATTTAATGCATCAACTGTAGCAGTGACAGAATTGATACATGAATTCCCGAGGAATTTAACTAGTTGACCAATTAGCATTTCTTGGTATGTTAAATGTGAGACATGAAACAATTTTGCAAAGGTTGAGTTGGTAAGAAGATGCATTAGTTCATTATTTGATGAGTCGTTAGTCACCAGTTCACAGGGTTGGACCATATCAAGATGAGACCATGGCAATCTAGCAATCTTGAAATCAGCATCACAAGCATGATTGAATGTAAATTCTGATAATTGGAATGCACCGTGAGCTATAACCCCTTGGAACAATTGTGGACGTTCTTGATTTGTCTCTAGTGCAAAAATACCTTCTTTAATCTGTTCCAAGACACCAAGACCATTTTGCACTAGGATTAAATTAGTCTCGGAATTTATATATGGTAAATAAGGTTTGATAGCATTTTGAGTTTGATACGTCTTTGTTGCCACAATCAAGTTACGAATTGGTTCTTCTGTTGGATAAGTCTCCGGAGCATAATATCTTTCGATCTTATGAGAAATAGTAGCATTATCACCCTCGTATTCAGAATATATTCTATTGATAGTGATGGATGAGTTAGCATCTTTGACAAACCTCTCACATTTGGCAATGTTTCTAAATAATGGAACAATTTCACATTGTGTATGCTCCATAAGATTCATGGCAATGATGGCCCCCATGGACCCCATCCCAATAATATGGACAACTGGCTTTTCATTGACTGTCATTACTGTATGGTTGTGTATTCTTTTTCAATTACTTTAGTTCCCATCATACAAAGAGATCTAATCTTGATAGTTTTATCTATTCAATTTAAGGTCGTGTATTAGAGAAAGATCTGTATAATAAAAATTGTGGTTAAACAAATTTTGAGTGGAACCGACCCAGTGCCCTTTGAGTTTTCACTAATGTGTATATGTATATATATATTTGCAACAAGATGCCATCTATCCAATCTTATTGTAGACTAATTTATAAAATCTTTTCAACAGTCAGAGTAAGAGTTTAATTCATATTTAATATCTATGGGTTATAACGCATATACACATTATTTTTATATAAGTTACTCTTTAGTCATGTAGGTAAGTATGATACAATCAGAAGAGGGTAGGAGGAGTGGGAGAGGGTTGCAAAGAATGGATAAGAAAGTTAAATTTTTATATAGCAAAACTTAACAGATCTAAGCTTCATTCTTAACAGTTTGGCCAGTCTTTAAATCTCTGACAACAGCTCTTAAGACACCATCTCTGTTGATACTTAAAGAGACTTCAACACCGCCAGTAGCACCTTTAACAGCGACTTCTAACAATTTTTGAGTAGTTCTGTAATGTTTTTCTCTGACAACTTCTGGTTCATCATCGGACCATTCTTCACTGTCATCTTCGTCAGCTTCCACTGGAGTTGGTTCAATGGTCTTTTCTTCGATGTAAGATTCACCTTCATAGACAGCAACTAATAAATCACCCTTAGCCTTCTTGAAAGTTAATTTCTTTTGTGTTGGGTAAGCAGTTTCAGCTGGGAAAATTGGAACGAATTCGTTTTCAGCGTTTAATAAACCAATTGGTTTAACTAAATGTAGAGTGTTGATGACAACTGGTTGAGAAGCTTCCTTTAATTCATCTTCATCGTAATCCCCGATTAATCTACCTTGTAAAGCAGCACCGGAGGCAGCTAATTCATTTGGATTGCTAGAAGCAGCTTTGTTTTGTGGACCCCAAATTTGAACAGTTTCTGGGAATAAGAATTCTAAGTTGGTGGATAATTTTGGAGTGAAAGAAACACCACCAGATAATAAGACAGCATCGATGTCTAAAGTGTCTAATCCAGCGTTAGCAATAACAGTATCAATAAATTGAGAGAACTTGGCAATAACCTTGTTAGCGACTAATTCATATCTCATTCTGTTGATGGAAGCATGGTAGTCAAAACCGTCAGCTAAAGAATCGATAGAGATGGTAGCAGTGGTAGCATTGGATAAAGTCTTCTTGGTAACTTGAGCGTTAATTCTTAATTTAGACAAAGAACGTTCATTCTTTCTTGGGTTACATTTGTTCTTAGATTGGAAATCGTTAGCGAAGTATTCAATTAATTCAGCATCTAAGTTGTCACCACCAAGTTTATTGTCATGAGCAGTGGCTAAAATAGTGAAGATACCGTTACGGACGGAAACAACAGCAGCGTCAGATCTAACACCACCGAAGTCAGCAATGACAATGTTGGCATCCTTCTTTAATGGGGATTGTTCTAAATGAGCTAATAAAGCAGCAGATGGTTCGTTGATGAATTGAATGATCTTTAAACCAATTTGTTGAGCAGAAGCACCTAAAGCGGTTTTTTGTTCTTCAGAGAAGTTAGTTGGAACAGAGATAACGGCTTCCTTGATGGTTTGACCAATGTAATCTTCAGCAGCTAATCTTAATCTGTTTAAATGTCTAGAGACGACTTCATCGACAGTGATCTTTTCGACAACGTCTTCACCTCTGGTGATAGCAAAACCGACTTTACCGTCGATTTCAATGGCTGGAGCACCGTTGGCACAACGGGAGATATCACATTGGTCGAATGGTAACCCAATGAAGTCACGGAAGTTGATAATGGTGTTCTTTGGGTTTCTAATCAATTGTTGGAAAGCTTGACCACCATGGTATTCATCTTCACCGACGTAGGATAAGACAGATGGGATGGCACGTTCACCGTCTGGGTTAGCAATGACATCAACATCGTTCTTTGGGTTGATGTAGGCGATAGAGGAAGAGGTGTTACCGAAGGAGATACCGATAATTGGGGAGGACATCTGTAGTGGTGTTGGACGATAATTGGCTTTGCTTCTCAGTGGAAAGTATTCAATAAAAACAACAACCTTCCAGCTGCCAGCTTTAACGATTTGAAGACTACTTCTTCAAATATATATTTCAATTAATTTTCAAAGCTCATCGAAAAATTTCACCTTCGTGTGCAGTGACTGAAATATTACCAAATTTAATGGTTTAAAAGTTTGGATTGGGATAGAAGCTTTAGTATGGGCCACGGGTCTTGCACGCATTGATCAGGTTGGCTAAGAGTCGGTATTCAACAGACGGTGAGTATAGATAGCCTGTGTAAAGGAGAAAAGAATAAAGATGTCACATTCAGGGGCTGCCACGTTCAAGAAAGTGTCCGGGATCATTACGATCAACGAAGATGTATCACCGGCCGAATTGATTTGGAGATCCACGGCAGGTGATAAGTCGTATCAAGTCTCGCTGGAGACCATTGACAAATTGCAGGCCACTCCTCCAAAGAGTGACAAAATGATGCTGAGATTGATTGTGAAATTAGATCCTGACGTCGTTGCGGCTGCCATGGCTAAGAAAATTAAGGATAACGATGGGAATGAAGTGCCAGCACCAATGCCAAAACCGGAATCTCATATGTTCACGTTCAATAATAGAAATGTGATGGATAACATTAAATTGACGTTACAACAAATTATATCCAGATATAAGGATATTGAACAAGATGAGGAGAGAAGAAGAACGGAGACGCCGGCTATGACTGCAGATATGGATCCTTTAGTTGCCCAACAACAACAACAAATGCAAATGACACAAAATCAAGCTCCATTGATTAATACTGCTAAGCTTGATGACTCGTTATCCAGAGAGAAACTATTACTTAACTTGAAACTACAACAATCTTTATTGAAAAACAATAAAGATCTTATGAAAACTTTCCAAGAAACAGTCATTCATTCAGGTCTACCACCAGAAGAATTTTGGGCTACTAGAATCCCGCTGCTTCGAGCATTTGCGCTTTCCACGTCCCAAAAGGTTGGTCCATATAATGTTTTGTCGACAATTAAACCAGTTGCATCATCAGAAAATAAAGTGAATGTCAATTTATCAAGACAAAAGATCTTGAGTATTTTTGAAACTTATCCAATTGTGAAGAAGGCTTATGACGATAATATCCCCAAAAATTTTAAAGAACAAGAGTTTTGGGCTCGTTTCTTCTCGTCTAAACTATTTCGTAAATTAAGAGGTGAGAAATTAATGGCCAATGATCGTGGTGATGTTATCATTGATAGGTATCTTACATTAGATCAAGAATATGATAGAAAGGATGATGAAAGATTAGCACATCCAGTAACTAAATTTATTGATATTGAGGGGAATCGTGAAGATGATCCGGTGAAGCAAGGTCACAAACCTGACTTTACAATGAGACCTGGGGTGGATGCTAATGGTAATAGTGATGGTACTGTTGATATCTTGAAAGGTATGAATCGTCTTAGTGAAAAGATGATCATGGCTTTGGAAAATGAATATTCAAGATCAAATTTACAACAAGATAATCCTGACCAACAAGAACGTGAAAATATTGAAATTCTCGATCTAGAGAAAGATTTTCAAGCTGAGTATGCTATGATACATTTAAACACGTTGGAAAAGGAAAAATCTATGAAAGCAATCATGGAAGAACGTAATAATGAGCATCATCAAAATGCAAATTTAACCCCAGAAGCCATTTCAAAGCATATTACAAACTTGATTGATGATTTAAAATCAAATGTTGATTTAACAAGTGTGATTACCGAAAGTAATAGAAATAATGAAATTAACCAACGTGTGATTCAGGCTGTGAAGATTAATGCAAAACAAGCTAAACATAACAATTTAGACCCAATGTTGGGTACATTTATTGGCCGTTCTGATGATGATGAGGCCAAATCAGATATGCCTGTTGATTTGTTGGAAAGTTGCCGAATATTACATTCTACCTGTTGTGAATTTTTAAACCATTTTTATATTCATTTCCAAAGTGGTGAATATAAGAGGGGTATCCTAGTCAATAAATTATACAAGCATTTAAAGGATTGTAGTAAGAAACTACAAGAACTTTTTGATGATGTCTTAAGAGAGGATGGTGAAAGTATGGCCCAAATAACCACTGCCTATTTAAAACCAATTTTAGATTCAGTGCTGTTCGCCATTGAAAAATATGATAATGCATTTGCTGAGTTTAATAAAGATATTCAAGCATCATAGATATACAATTTTAATTATTCATAGTATTGTTTTTTACAAGTATCTAAGTAATTATATAACAAACTTGCATTAAAGATACATTCCATTCATAACCGAATTTTATTTTATTGATCTATATGTATATATATCTATGTGTGTATTACATGGCGTTCTTAACGTTCACCTCTATCCATGTTATCTCTAGACATCATTCTGCCTCTTCTACCTTGACCACGAGCTATTTTCTCTTTGTTTCTTCTACTTAACTCTTTAACAACTTCACCATTTGCCCTATCAACGGAATTTCTTAAAGCTAATATAATATCTTTATCGACGTTTTCTTTTGGTAACTTCTTACCTAAGACTTCTTCAATTCTCAAAATTAATTCTAAGTCATATTGAGATACTAAGGACACAGATTTACCTGATCTACCAGCTCTGGCTGTTCTACCGACACGATGAATATATGATTTGGAATCGACTGGAATATCATAATTAATAACGACATCGACAGATGGGATATCTAAACCTCTAGCAGCAACATCGGTAGCAACTAAGATAGTTCTCCTACCAGCTTTAAATAAATCTAAGGCACCACTTCTTTGATTTTGATTTAGGTCACCATGCAAAGCAGTAGCATTAAATTCAAGTAAATTAGCTAACCCAGAGATTCTTTCAGCATTGGCTTTAGTTCTTGTGAAAATAATCATGGATTTACCAATGAATTCATTTAATAAATAAACCAAATATGTATCCTTAACACCACCGGGCACAACCATTAAAGTTTGTACTAGCGTGTCGACAGTTTGGTATTTGTTTGAAACGGCACATTTAACTGGATTGGTTAAACTGGCTCTTTGTAATTTATCAATCTTGGAAGTCATAGTAGCAGAGAATAAGTAAGTGGTTCTACCTTTATTTGGAATAATTTTCAGGATTCTATCTAACACAGGGCCGAATTCCATATCTAATAATCTATCAGCTTCATCCATGACTAAATATTTCAAATTTCTTAAAGAGAAACCTTTAGTATTTTCCAAATGGTCCATTAATCTACCTGGAGTAGCAATAATAATATGTGGTTTTCTCATTAAATCTCTAGATTGATCCATCATGTTCATACCACCAACAACACAAACAGAACGAACACCCATTAATGAACCTAAGGAATCAAAACTTTCTTTGATCTGTTGAGCCAATTCTCTTGTTGGTGACAAGATACAAGCATAATAAGGTTGTTGATCGTGCCATAATTTGTTTAAGATTGGAATGGCAAAGGCTGCTGTCTTACCAGACCCAGTTTGAGCAAGACCAATAATATCTTTGCCCTTTAAAGCAGGTGGAATAGCTCTTGCTTGAATTGGGGTTGGTTTAGAATAGTTCAAATTCTTACAGGCTTGAACTAATTCAGGAACTAAATCTAATTCTTCGAAGGATTCAAAAGTCTCACCTTCTTCCTCTTCCTCTTCTTCTTCTCCGGTTTGTTTGCCCTTCTTGACTTTCGTATCGTGTTCGCTGTCAGAGGCGGCATCTTGATCTTCTTCTTTCTTCATATTCTTTTGATTTTCTAAAGCCTTGGCTTTAATCTTGGCAGCCAAAGAGGCAACTTCATTCTTGGAAGAGCTCGATTTCTTATCAACTTTACCACTGGCCATATTGTATACTTCTTTTGCCTGAGTTGTATCTCTTCGTATTGTAGATATCAATTGTGCTTTTAATCTTTTTCATCTCATCGCTTTTTATTTTCATTTGGAAAAATTTTAAAGCTCATCGAGATATTCAAAAGGCTTTAAAGTGACAGTAAACCATGATAAAGGACTAAAAATATAATATGTAGAGCCTGATCTGTAGGATTCATTTATGAGATTAAATTACTTGTTAGATATTTATGTTATTTTTATTATTGTTATTATTATTATTATTATTATTATTATTATTATTATTATTATTATTATTATTATTATTATTATTATTATTATTACTTGGTTACATATTTTTTATTAGGTTTCTCTCGAGGAGATTAGAGGAACATGCCAGAAGATTAAATAAAATGCTTATAGATATTATGATTATAGTGCAGTGGAAAAGATTTGCAGCATTAAAACACTGCATCATGCAAGGGACAAAAATTCTTGCCCACAGTATTTAATCCCTCAGCAGCAGGTAACTGCTGCGATTTCTTGGTAAACCAACTCTTAATGCAATGATAATGGAATACGCAAAGACATTCCAACCTGCCAACTTTCTCACTTGGCAACATTTGTTCAAAACAAATCGGACACTCTTCATAGTCATCCTCATTGATTGGACTGTTCTTATCGTTGCCTGGATACGGTATCTTATACACAAGCATTCTATTTCTCGAGGTGGGGCAAGCTAAATCTTCATTAGTTATTGGAACTTGATTATTACTTTCCGGAGAAACTGGGCCATTACGGTTATGATGTTGCTGTATTCTCTCAGCTCTTTTGATGCAATTTTCAATATGTTGTTCAATGGCAATTTCTTCGTGATCAGGAGCCACTGTTTCCAAATCTACATTGCAAATGGGACACCTATTACTGTCGTCATCTTGTTCTACTTCTTCTCCACCCGAGTTAGATGTTTGCACTGTTGCATTGGGTTGTTCGTGTTGTTGTAATGATGGTACGTCGGATGTAGTAGTATCTTCCATTTGGCTTGGGAGCCCAGATACAGTGGTATTACTCAAGGAGGCATGGTCAGAGTTATTTGATAAACTATCAGCTGATCCATTATTGGAGATATCACCATATTTTGGAACAGATATTATTAATCCTGAATTTAATAGACTGTTGTAGCATACATCGCATGTTCTATAAGGAGCAAAATCATCACCATTTTCTGGTCTTTTAACCACATTAACTTTGGCTTTATCATAATGAACAAAATGGCTTGTACAATCGTCACAGAAGATATTCCCACAACAACGGCAATGATGTCTTCTTAGAAAGAATGAAAATCCTTTGTGGCAGTTCATACACTGTGATACATCTTTATCACTTTGCCATTTGGCGAAGTTATTGACGTATTGTTGTTCTGGTATCGATAATCTTCTGACAGATGACATAACTTATAAAAAAAAGCTTGATAACACTTTTATTTGACTTCAGGTTGATGTGGAATGCAGGAGCTTCGTTATATTGTACACTTTCTTTCTTTGGGGCCCGATATATGATATCTAATAGTGTTTTCAAGTCTACTTCACTGTCTTCTCTGTCCAACTACTGATGATTAAACAATCAACTCAAGTCATCGCCATCTTTAAATTTAAAAATATTCTTATTTAATGTCAAATTTAAAAGGCCTTTGAAGATAATTCACTAAGGGTTTATGGTAAAGTGAAGCAATATAGCAAGGACAATGTGACTATGGAACACGTATTTAGAGATACTGTGAGTAAATTGAGAGTTACTCAATTTAGCAGTATTAATAAGTTGACACGGGCAGTATTATCTCCAGGAATTACGGACCAACTCTTATCCTTTAGTCCCATTCAGTATCCATTGTCAAGAGATGGATATTTTGCATATTTACATCCATGTGAGGTGGATAAGACGCTTTTAAAGAATAAAGATTCTTATAGAAGACTTTGGGCTGGTGGGTCCATGGAACTTTACTCTCCTATGCAATTTGATAAAGATTATTCATGTGTCGAGACAATAAAGCGTACAAGACGAACCTCAACCGGAGTGTTCTTAACTTTGGAAAGAAATATATTAGATAGATTGAATCAATTTCCCCTCTTAAAAGAAACTAGGCTATTAGCTTATACCAACTCTAAACCTACTATATCAGATGTGAATCCTTTGTCACATTTGGAGGTGGAAAAAAGCCAGTTGATTGATACAATTGAATTTAATGAAGAGAATATTATTAAATATAGTATATTATCGTCGAATCCACATCGTGTTCATTGGGATAAAAAATACTGTGTTGATATGGAAGGTTATAAAAATATGATTGTTCCAGGACCATATATTTTACAACTAACAGCAAATATCATAGAAAGTTATATAGGTTGTAAATTGACCAATATTAAATATCGAAATATCAATTTCATATATCCCAACACCCAACTAAACCTTCACTGCAACCATACATTAAAAACATTTTGGCTAAGCAACAAAGGCAACCCTGAACTAATATATTTTACTCTTAATATTAATGATTGAAAAAAATTCTATTGTACAAAAGTATATGAAGCTTATTTATATATTGCCAAGTTATATTTATATATATGTGTGTGTGCGTGTGTGTCTTATTTTATTCCACCCCAACAAGATTATAAGGCATTACCTCTCATCTTTTCCCCATTAATCACATCAGCACCTAATGATTCCATAACTTCTCTTTCGATTAAAGAACCAATATTTGGATAAGACATACTGGCTTCGTACGCACTGACAATTCTTTCTTGAGTAATACCGATTTCACAATATGCTAAAGCTTTAATGACATTAGCGTAACGTGTAATGGTTAATCTTAAGCTATTAGTTAAATCTGGATCGTTTTCATCAGAATATATTTGCCATGATGATTCTTCTTCTAATCTTGTAATAGAAATATTGTTATTATTTAAGGATACAGCACCGGTTGGACCAGCTGCGCCAGAATTTGCTTGAGCGCCGCCAGCACCAGTAGACCCACCAGGTGGTAAATCTTTGGTGATGTCCATTTGTGATGTCCTTCTCAACCATATATACCCATTAACACCCAGCACCACGGTGATATTACCTGGTAAATTATGTGTATGATTTTTAGCTCTAACAATTAAAGCACTTGGAACTTGAATATATAACCCATTTCTTAATTTACCATATTTCAAAGATCTTGTATGTAATGATGCACTCCCATCTTGAAATAAAGATTGAACTTCAGCGTTTAATAAGTCACCTTCTTTTAAGAAAGTTCTCATTTGTAATTCATCACTTTCAGATTTTCTTCTTAGGATACCACCTGGTAAATTAACGGAACCCAACATTAATACAGCATATTGTTTGGCACCAATATCAACTTTCCATCTTTTATTACCAACCTCGACAATTCTACCGATAATATGGTCACCAGTTTCTGGAGCATATCTCCCTCTTAATGGGATAACAGACAACAATCTGTTAACTCTCGAGACAGTACCTGCCACAGAAGAGTAAGTCCTTTCGTTTAAGAAATAAGTACCATGACCTCTCATCCAAATTGGATCATCCGTTATCAATTCACCTGGAGTCACAATTTGAGACGATAATTGGTCATCATTGTTTGTTTCCTCATTTTCAGAGTCTGAACTCATCACATTGATATCATCTTCATCTTCATCATTCGAATTGAAACCTGCGGTGGATGTATTCATAACCATATCGGAGTGTTGGAACCCACCATTTTTCTTGATTACCGTTATAGCAGCAGACATTTGTAACTAGCTAATATATGGCTTGATAGTCTGATGTAACAGTAGATAGAGTGTTCTTTTACAGTGGTTTGGTCATCTCATCTCTCAATATTCAACTTTTAAAAATCATTAAATTGAAGTGAAAAATTATTAAAATTCAATTCTGTAATGGTATTTGGAACAAAAAATTTTGGACAGAAGATTGAGGCAAAGAAACTGGATCGAGGCGGGATAAGCTGGTTGTGGTGGTTTGGGTATCGATGGAATAAAAGGCCATCCTGCCTATAAAGAAGGTTTCACAGCAACTATGCCAAATAAAAACATTAAAAGATAATATAAAAAAATTAAAAATAAATGCGAATTCTGTGGATCGAACACAGGACCTCCAGATAACTTGACCGAAGTCTTAAATTCTTCAGTCTGGCGCTCTCCCAACTGAGCTAAATCCGCTTTGATGTTTTTTGTTGTAAATCATATATGATATATTAAACCTTTTAAGTCATGCCTTTATGTTTAAAAACAGATTTTATAAGTTGTGATAATACAAGGAGATTAAATATTATCTATTCAACAAAAAAAATCATTGGGAATGTTCACATAAGACTTGTTATTGTGGAAAAGTTTGAAGTAAAATATTTTAGTTTTAATGTTTTGGCAATGGAATTGCATTTTTACACAGGCTTTCACCAACAAATTATATAATTTTATTTAATTTCAGTTAAAGAGGAAAGTGGTCAAATAAACAAACCCGGTAGTACCACAGAATGAATCATAATAATATGCTGTGAAGATCTAAATACATTTAATATTACTTGCCCACTGCGTAGAGTGATACAATGTTTATTTCAGTTATTCCACTCTTGTTGTTCTTAATTTCTCATTTAAAACATCTGCTAAATGGAAGAAAAAATAGCCACATAGGTAAAGTGAACATCAACTTATACCTTCTTGACAATATCCACCCACCTGTGTCGTTTTTCTCTACATAATTTCCCCAATCTTTAATAGATATCTGTTTGTCTTTCCGTTAAATAAGCAAGTTTTCATTTAAATCAAGAAATCGTAACTCGGACATTAACGTCGTATATTATAAGAACAAATATGGAAGGAATAAGAAAGTTTTATATAAAATACGGTCGAGGACCGGTGCTCAGAATCAATGATAGATTGTATATTAATAGTGTTCATTGACCAACATTAACTAGCCACCAAACAAGTACAATCATGACTGAATTTTATTCAGAGAGTTTGAATCTACCACGTACTAACCCCCACCAATGGAGGCTAAGAACTGATGAATTGGGCAGACAAACTTGGGAATATATCACACCAGAACAATGCGATTCAGACCCTCAATCGACTTTTACTCAATGGCTTCTTCAATCCTCTGATTTTCCTTCACCAGAATGTACCATTACACAGAATAGCCCAGAGTTTGATGCTTCAACTGCTTGCTTAAACGGTGCCAAGTTCTTTAAATTATTACAAGATGAACATTCTGGTACTTTCCCATGCCAATATAAAGGTCCAATGTTTATGACTATTGGATATGTTGCTGTTCACTACATTGCTGGAATCTCAATTCCTGAGCCACAAAGACTGGAAATTATTAGATACATTGTGAACACTTCACATCCCGTTGATGGTGGATGGGGCTTACATTCAGTAGATAAATCTACTGTCTTTGGTACTGTTTTGAATTATGTTATATTGAGACTGTGCGGGATGGATAAAGATCACCAAGTCTTACAAAGGGCAAGATCTACTTTATTGAACTTGGGAGGTGCTATCGGCTCTCCACATTGGGGGAAGATTTGGCTTTCTGTTCTGAATTTATATAAATGGGAAGGTGTTAACCCCGCCCCACCCGATATGTGGCTTCTACCATATTCCTTGCCAATCCATCCCGGGAGATGGTGGGTTCATACCAGAGGCGTATATTTACCAGTCAGTTACTTATCTTTGGTTCAATATTCATGTCCATTAACTCCATTACTTGAAGAAATTAGAAGTGAGATTTATGTTAAAGATTTTAATACTATTGATTTTAGCCAACATAGAAACACTGTATGTGGTGTTGATTTGTATTATCCACATTCACCAATCTTGAATGTTGCCAATGATATGATCATTAAATATGAGAAATATTTAAGACCCACTTGGTTATATAATATGTCCAAGAGAAAAGTTTATGATTTGATCTGTAAAGAGATTGAAAATACAGATTATTTGTGTATTGCACCAGTAAATCAAGCATTTTGTGCATTAGTCACATTACTTGAAGAAGGGAAGGATTCGGCTCAATTTAAAAAGTTTCAAGATAGATTTCAAGATGCTTTATTCCATGGTCCACAGGGGATGACTGTAATGGGTACCAATGGTGTTCAAACATGGGATTGTGCATTTATGATCCAATATTTCTTCATGGCCGGATTGGCAGAAAGACCTGAATTTTATGATAATATTGTTGCCTCTTATAGATTTTTGATTAGATCTCAATTTGACACTGAATGTGTTCCAGGAAGTTTTAGAGATAAAAGAAATGGTGCTTGGGGGTTTTCAACAAAGACTCAAGGTTATCCTGTTTCCGATTGTACTGCTGAATCAATCAAAGCTATCATTATGGTGAAAAAGTCTTCATTTTATTCAAAGGTCCACGATGAGATAAATGATCAAAGACTATACGATGCTATTGATATATTAATGAATTTACAAAATATGTCATCGTTTGAATACGGTTCATTTGCCACTTATGAAAAGATCAAAGCTCCATTGGTGTTAGAATGTTTGAACCCAGCCGAAGTGTTTGGTAACATTATGGTAGAATATCCTTATGTGGAATGTACTGACTCATCTGTCTTGGGATTAACATACTTCCACAAATATTATGATTATCGTCACGATGAAATCACAAAGAGAATTAAAATAGCCATAGATTATATTAAAAGTGCACAAGAACCAGATGGAAGTTGGTATGGATCTTGGGGGATATGCTATACATATGCTGGAATGTTTGCCATCGAGGCCTTAAATTCTGTAGGAGAAAACTATACGAATTCCACGGTGGTTAGAAAAGGTTGTGATTTCTTAGCTTCAAAACAAATGGAAGATGGCGGATGGGGTGAATCCATGAAATCAAGCGAATTGCATACGTATGTTAATAGTTCGCAATCCTTGGTAGTTCAGACAGCTTGGACAATTATTGCATTGATAATGGCTAAATACCCGAATAAGAAGGTCATTGATAAAGGTGTGGCTTTACTAAAGAATAGACAAGATATTTCAGGAGAATGGAAGTTTGAATCTGTAGAAGGTGTTTTCAATCATTCTTGTGCTATTGAATACCCTAGTTATCGTTTCTTGTTCCCCATCAAAGCACTAGGCTTATATACTGAGATGTATGCAGACAACCATATATAGTCGACTAAATTTTGGTATTTTTTTTGGTATCAATTAAGAAAAGGGTCTACTACCTACCAATTTATAAGATATTTCCCTATTGCACTGAGCATTACGCTACATGGTTGGCTGAGTCTCGTTTGATCTCATCTCTATTAAGTAATCGCGGCTCGTGTTTGATTCAATAGATCTGAAATTTTTCACTCTGAAATTTTTTTTTTTTCAACAAGTTTCCAAGATCAACTGGGCATTGAATGACGTGGGCTGAATAACTTATTTCAGTCGAGATTGCCATAATCCGATTATCATCAAGTTACAGTAGGTACTTATACGTTGTCTGAAATATTTAGATTGCCAAAATAAGAATCTCTGCAAAAAAGAGTGGATTAAGTTCAATCAATTTTTATTAAAATAGGGTCCTTTTATTAAAATTTAGAAGTTTCATTAAACCCTGTGATATATCGGTTGTGATTCTGAAATTATATATCGGTCTGAATTAGGCAACATGGAAACCATTGATATTCAAAATAAAGCCTTTGTGGTTCGTTGGGTAAAATGTATGAGTGGTGATACCATTAATTACCAAGTTAAACCATTGAAAAAGTCGATTGAACTTGGGATATATAAAAAATTGAAGATTGCAGTAGATGATCATCATGCCAATCCCTCTGTTCATATTGCTCCAAATACAAGGGCTGTTTTAGATTATACCAGTAAAGCTTTACAAAGTAGAACTAACCTGTCTAGTGCACCTGAAGACGATCATCATAGTCTTAGTTCTTTATCTATTAGTGCCATTCAACAACAATCTCAAGAAGGTTCGCTACGTGATAGATTAGCTGGATCTGGTTTTGCATTAGTGAAATGGGTTGGCCATATTGATGGGAACAAGATGATTGAAGGTGCTATTGACGTTATGGATAATGATTATTACTATGCGTTTATTCTAGATAACACATCGTCCAAAAACGTAAAGAAGAAAGTTTTGTTCAATGCTAGTACCATTAACGATGATGTCCAATCTCTAATCACTACCAGATCTGCTCCTTCTCCAACCGTAGGTTCATTTCCGTCATTGTCTTCTGCCATAAAGGATAGCCCTGTTGTGGTGGGTCAAGGTAGGTATTTACAAGGTTATCTTATGAAGAAGAGAAGAAAGAAGTTACAAGGCTTCAAAAGACGATTTTTTACTTTAGATTTCAGATATGGTACATTATCTTATTACATGAATGACCATAATCAAACAAGACGCGGTGAAATTGTGATCAGTCTCTCTACGGTCAGTGCGAACAAAAAGGATAAATTAATTATTATTGATTCTGGTATGGAAATCTGGGCTTTAAAATCCAGAGATACTTCCGGTTGGCAAGTTTGGGTCGATGCGTTGCAATCATGTTTTGAACAAGGAGAAAACGAATCTGTTTTTGGATTCGATGTCTCCAGTGATGAAAACGAAGAAACTATTGCTAAAGAATCTATCTCATCACCGAGAACAATTGATAACAAGAGCTATATTCCTTTACCTAACGAAGCTTACGAGGATTTTGGCTTAAGTCTTAAGATCATTCAACAAAGAATTGAACAATGCAAGAATGAATCACTGTCATACAAATTAAAACACAAAGAATCAAGACCTTCTCCAAGACATCGTTCTTCGTCATCTTCATCTTCCATAATGGGGAAAATTAGAGTTAAGACAATGTCTACTGCCTCCCCCAACGCATCTACTGAATCATTATCTCAAATAGAATCAGAATCTAGTGAATCAACAACTTCAAATGAACACGAACTTTATTCAAGACTAGCCGATTTAGAAGATTTGTTCAATCAATTTGTTAAACAGAGTAAAGTGTTAACAGCCGATCATTTACACTTAACCAAAAAAATAAAGGAAAAGACAAATTCATCGATATACTCTGCGTTTAGCGATAATGATGAATTCTTTGATGCTATGGAAGTAACGAGCCATGGAGTTATCTTATTGGACGATGATAATGAATCTCATGAATATCTTGATCACAAAATTACAAATAATGATAACGACAATGAAATAGAGGATAGTTTTGGAAATAAATTTCAACTCAAAGAACCAGCTCTATTATCTGACAATAAATTGAATGCATTGAGAATGAAAGAAAATATCATGTTAAAGAAGGATGAAGTTCCAGCATCGAAAAGTACCAAGTCTGGTGAAATATCTGTATTAAGCAATATAGAAAACGTGGAAACCGAAGATAAAGAGGAAGAAGACGACGACGATCTTTATCCATTACCAATTACCAAAAAGGTCGAACGTCGTAACGATGTGAAACCAACAACGTCTACACCTCCAAGTTTATTATCTTTCTTAAGAAAAAATGTTGGTAAGGATTTAAGTTCGGTGGCTATGCCTGTTACATCCAATGAACCATTAACAATTTTACAAACTCTAACTGAATTCTTTGAATACGCATCTCTTCTTGGCAACCTTGCAGAAGAACCTGTTCCTTTGATCCCTGTCACTGCTTTTGCCATCTCATACCTTTCCACTTATAGGGATAAAACTAGAACTTTGAGAAAGCCATTCAATCCACTATTAGGGGAAACATTTGAATTAGTCGATGAGAAGAATGGTTTTAGAATAATTACAGAAAAGGTTTCTCATAAGCCACAAACTTTTGCATTCCATGTTGATCATAAGGATTGGGAATGTAGTTATACCTTGACTCCTGTACAGAAATTCTGGGGTAAATCTGTTGAATTGAATAATGAAGGTAACATGGAATTGAAATGTAAAGCAACAGGTGAATATTTTGAATGGTCACAACCAACTACAATGCTAAAGAATTTAATTGCTGGGGAAAGATATGTAGAACCAACTAATGAATTTGAAGTCATCTCATCTAAATCCGGGAAAGTCACTGTCTCATTCGAAAAGAGTGGTATGTTTGGCGGTAGATCCGAGGGTGTTACCGCCATGCTAACCCCAAAGGATAAGAAACAACATCCATACAAAATAATTGAAGGTAAATGGACTGAACAATTGAAAGACATCAAGAACAAGAAAGTTATTTGGAAAGCGGGCGAACTGTTGAAGAATCCAAAGGAGAAATATGGGTACACGAAGTTTGCAAGTAACTTGAACGACATCACTGTCATTGAGAAGGATAATTTGCCTCCAACAGATTCCAGACTAAGACCAGATGTAAGAGCTTATGAAAACGGGAACAATGCTGAGGCCGAAGCATTGAAGTTGAAATTAGAGAAAGATCAACGTGAGAGAAGACAAAATGGGAACGATATCAAACCACAATTCTTTGTCAAATCATCCGCTAACAAGTGGACATATAAGAGAGGTAACGACAGTTACTGGAACAGAAGAAAACGTGGTGACTGGTCTAACCTTACACCATTATGGTAGTAATTGATATCAGTTCCACATTTATTTCTATTTTCACAGAATCTCTTCCCTTCCATCCATCATCACCACTATGTATATTATATTTACCTATCTTATTTATTCACTGAGCGTTCAATCGCTTTCTTTAATGCATCCTTTTCACTAGAATGATCAACCCTTCAACTACCCTGATCGGTCCTTTACCACACTGAGAATCTTTTTGATAGTTTAGCATAGAATATTGAAAAATTATTTATATAGGTTAACTTTTTTTCTTTGACAGTTTTACAATGAAATTGCAAATAATTGGCAATGAACACTTGATAATCAATATTTATTGTAGTGAAGTTTAGGACACTGAAACTAACCATTGTTAACAAATACCGTTCAAGCTCAATCATACTCCCAATTGACCGGAAGAAATGTCTCAATTAATAACTGTCGCTACTTGTAATTTGAACCAATGGGCCTTGGATTTTGAAGGTAACAGAGACCGTATCCTAGAGTCTATTAAGATTGCCAAAGAAAGAGGTGCTCGATTACGTGTGGGGCCTGAATTAGAAATAACTGGGTATGGTTGTTTAGACCATTTCCTTGAAAACGATCTATGCCTTCATTCCTGGGAAATGTACGCTCATATTATTAAGCGTCCAGAAACCCATGGCTTGATTTTAGATATCGGTATGCCTGTCTTACATAAGAATGTTCGTTACAATTGTAGATTACTTTCTTTAGATGGTAAAATTCTATTCATTAGACCAAAATTATGGTTAGCTAATGATGGTAACTACCGTGAAATGAGATTTTTCACTCCATGGATGAAACCAACTGTTGTGGAAGATTTCGTTTTACCATTAGAAATTCAAAAGGTGACAGGTCAAAAGATTGTTCCATTTGGTGATGCTGTTATCAACACATTGGATACCTGCCTGGGTTCTGAAACATGTGAGGAACTTTTCACTGCTCAATCACCACATATTGCTATGTCCTTAGATGGGGTTGAGATTATCACTAATTCTTCCGGTTCCCACCATGAATTACGTAAGTTGAATACAAGAATTGATTTAATCTTAAATGCTACCCAAAGATGCGGGGGGGTCTATCTTTATGCCAATCAAAGAGGTTGTGATGGTGATAGATTATATTACGATGGTTGTGCCTTAATTGCTGTTAACGGTAAAATTGTTGCTCAAGGGTCTCAATTCTCGTTGAAGGATGTCGAAGTTGTCACTGCTACTGTTGATCTAGAAGAAGTCAGAAGTTATCGTGCTGCTGTTATGTCTCGTTCTTTACAAGCCGCTGCCACAGATGTTAGATACAAGAGAATTGATGTTCCAACTGAACTAGCCCGTATGCAAGAAAGATTTGATCCATCTGTAACTCCATCTACTCCTCGTGATGTCTTTTATCATACTCCAGAAGAAGAAATTGCTTTAGGACCAGCCTGTTGGTTGTGGGATTACATCAGACGTTGTAATGGGACTGGTTATTTCCTACCATTATCCGGTGGTATCGATTCATGTGCCACTGCCATGATTGTTTACTCAATGTGTAACTTGGTTGTCAAGGAAGTCAAAGAAGGTAACGAACAAGTATTAAAAGATGTCCGTAAGCTTGCTCGTCAAGAAGATGATTGGATCCCAACCAAACCGCAAGATATTTCTTCTAGGATCTTCCATACTTGTTTCATGGGTACTGAAAATTCTTCCAAGGAAACTAGAGATAGAAGTCGTGAATTATCTGAAAAGATTGGCTCTTATCACGTCGATTTAAACATGGATAGTCTTGTCTCCAGTGTTGTTTCATTATTTGAAGTTGCCACCGGTAAGAAACCAATTTTCAAGATCTTTGGTGGTTCTCAAATTGAAAACTTGGCTTTACAAAATATCCAAGCTCGTTTAAGAATGGTGCTAGCCTATTTATTTGCTCAATTATTACCTTGGGTTAGAGGTATCAAGAACTCTGGAGGATTATTAGTCTTGGGAAGTGCTAATGTTGATGAATGTCTAAGAGGTTACCTAACCAAATACGACTGTTCTTCTGCTGACATTAATCCAATAGGTGGTATATCCAAGACTGACTTGAAGAAATTTATTGCTTATGCTTCAAAACAATATGAAATGCCAATTTTAGATGATTTCTTAAATGCTACCCCAACTGCTGAATTAGAACCAATTACTAAGGATTATGTTCAATCTGATGAGATTGATATGGGTATGACCTATGAAGAATTAAGTGTATTTGGTTATTTGAGAAAAGTAGAAAAATGTGGTCCATATTCCATGTTCTTGAAATTATTACATGTCTGGACTCCAAAGATGGAACCTGCTCAAGTGGCTGAAAAGGTTAAAAGATTCTTCTTCTTCTATGCCATCAATAGACATAAGCAAACTGTTTTGACTCCAAGTTATCATGCTGAACAATACTCTCCAGATGATAACAGATTTGATCTAAGACCATTCTTAATTAATCCGAGATTCACTTGGGCTAGTAAGAAAATTGATCAAGTTGTTGCTCAATGTGAAGGTAAAACTGCTGATGATCTAGACATTATGAGTGTTGAATAGATACGATAAAGAATACAGCAATATCTTCAATCACCTCGATCTTACATATATATAGGAATATACGTACAATTTTTTTTACAAATCCCCTCCATCAGTTCTTTTAATGTAAAGATGATATAAATCTCTGTCTTTTTTAATGAGTTGAAAGTGAACTAGAGACTACTTGGATCCCCAATTGGATTCGATAACAACATTCTTGTTATCATTTCTTTTCCAAAAATCAATTAATGTTAAAGCACATTTCTTGGGGGCATCTTCTTGAAGGAAATGTCCAGATTCTTGGAACACAACTAATTGATATTTACCTTGCATTTGACCAATGATTAATTCTTTATCCAAGTTATCATTTCCAGCAAGAATCAAGAGTTTACATGTCGCTGATGTGACAAACTGATGTGATAACCCGGTAAACCAGGTGTCCCAATATGGTGAAAATATTTTAAGATCAGTCTTTCTTGACACACTACCGTCCTTCAATTTCTGGAACAATGCTGGAATGGAAATTTCTGCACTACTTTGTAAACGTGATAACCCGTTATTGACATGCCAATCTATAGCGTCCCTATACGAAGGGAATTTATTTGGAGTAGAATAAAGGAAATGTTGAACTGTTTGAAGTGCTTGGATTGCAGCTTCTTCCACGATGTCAAACATACTAACCCCCAAGATATTTTTTCTAATATCAGGTCTTATTTGATTAAGAGTGAACGTACATATACTCCCACCCAACGAATGACCCACTAATATTATTGATAATTTCTCTTGTGGCAGAGATATAAGATATGTGTCATAGATATAACTTATAAAGGTCTTAAAATCATCAACAAATTCATCTCTGTTATATTTGATTTTAGTCCTTTTCCCAACAGGTAATGTGGAAACAGTATCACCATGACCTCTTGCATCAAAGCTGAAACAACCACATTTTTCATTCATTCGAGCGTACAATTCTTTAGCCAGATTGGCAAATGTCAAACCTGATGAACCTGCACCATGATGGAAAATATAAATAGGAATTGATCTTTCAGTAATAATTTTGGGCAGGTTGTAATAATAGTTGAAATTATGTTCTCTTTCAACAATCTTGACTATTTTCTTTTTATCAAAGAATTCATTCCAAGTAACTATATTCTCTTTCAGTAAACTTTCTCTAATGCTTTGGCTATGACTAGATTTATCATCAAAAGTAGGAAGATCATCTAGGGTGTCTTCCCTTTCAGACTGAGGTTCACTACTGTCCCCTATAACTTCTTGAACTTTTTGTAAGTGATTCAATAGCAGTTGTTTTCTTAATCCACTCATCCTAATATGTTCTTACCGCTGAATGATCTAATAACTGAAATCCTTTTACTAGTCCTAGCATATAGTACACTGTAGCTTTCAGAGGTGTCACCTTATGTTCGGAATGGATCCATTTTTAAATAATAATTTTCAATGTAAAATTTCATTAAATTTATAGTGTGAGCTTTACATAATGAAGATTAAATAAATGTATAAAATGGCTGATAAATAAAGAACAAGTCGTCTAATAAAGATTAATGGCTGTCTATAATGCTGTGTATTGTTTTCTTTTAAGTTGCTAGAAATAATTCAATGTGGGGTTTTCTCTGAATCTATCAACGTTCTGATCTCTGGATGTGGCTTTCTGTACAGTTCAAATTGAGAAGATTTCTTCTTGTGTCTAAATCGTCCAATGAACTTCTTGGACTTCGAGGCAAAAATGTCAAATATGGTGGAATTACTGCCACCACTACTGTTATTCTTATGGATTGCAGTGTTCCCCACTGGATTAGCGATTGAAGGTGATGGGATGTGATTTAGCTCATTGCTTTTTATGTTTCTGGGTGTATTCAATTTCTTGTCCTTCCCATTAGTACTAGATGGAGTAGCCAATGGTGAAAATTGCTCATATCTTTCAATCAAGTGGTTTAATTCATTAATCTTATCATTAATCTCTTGACGATCTCTCCAAAGTCGTATCTTTTCCATAGCAGAATTACTCTCTAGTAAAAGATCCATTTGTTTAGAGTTTTTTAAGTTGTTCACTTGCACGTTTTCATCATTATTGATAGTAAGCCACGCTGGGGATATATTATCCTTTCCATAACGACCCTTCTGAGTCTCTTGAACACTAACCTCATCAAATATTTGACCAATGATCTCAGAAAGCAGCTGCTCTCGTTGAGACGAAACTTTGGAACGAGTTTGTGATTTGCTTCTGCTTGGCTTTAAATTGTACAGATCCTTATTAGATTTATCTTTGGCCATCAATAAAGCCTTTAAATCGCTATAAGCCAATTGTTCATTGTTCAATTTTTTCTTCTTGGTTAATACTCTTTTAATGAATACTTCCTTGGTTTCCTTTGGTAAGATATCCCATAAATTGTCAGACTTATCATATTTATCATTCCCAGATATGTAGTTTAAAACCTCATTGAAAGATTCTTCTTGTAGTCCTGTCGGCACCGATTGAGTAGTACCTGTACTGTAACAACTTGTCTGGGATAAGGTTCTATGTAAATTGGAGACTGAAGTCTTTCTCTTGATTGTATTGACCGCATTAGTAGATATTGATCTTTTCAATACACCATTTAAGCTCTCTTCCTTGGATCTTTTACACTGAGGGCAATGTAATCTCTCATGAAGTTCGCATGGTTCTGCCTCTTCCCGGATGGGAAGGTCAGTCCTGTTTTGTCTGCTTGAACTAACCGAATGGCGATGTTGCATTGCTATTTTGTGCTATAAAAAAAATAGAATACTGCTGTTATGATCAAATAAGACTGATCAATTAAATTGCTTAGACAAATGGACATTGCTGACATTACCATTGCATTGCTTCTTACGGTTGCACCTTATATACCTTTAAATAACTCAATTTGAATGCCAGTTTCACTCAAACCAAACCAATTCATAGTAAGGAAGTTGTTTCATCGACAAAGATGTACCATCTAGTCTTATAATACCTCTGTTTATTGTTGTCTTGTTCTTGTTTCAGATATGTCAAGAGAAAAATTATAGGTTTTATTTTAAATTTCTTTGCAAACAAACAAGAAACTCATCTCAAACCTTTATAGTTTACAGCTTCGATAACTTAAGAAAAAACACTTGAAATAATCACTTCTCAACCCATTCAATTTCAAGATCTATCCCACCCACTCAAAGATGTTTGCCTCTGCTGGTGTTAGAATTGCAAGGATTCCTAGAGGTCCACTTTTCAGTATGTTTATAGTCACCCTCACCCTTTCGATATTGATCCCTTTACTAATACCTTACTTTGCCCAATCTTCTTCAACAGTCAATAACTTCTTACAAAGAAACCTTTTTAATGTATCGAAGAGATATTTTGTCTCTGATACATATGCTAGCTCTCAAGGGTATCATTCTGGGAGTGGCCAATCTGGGTCCCAATCTGGTTCACAATCCAATGGACAACAAACGACTAATAATACAACAGGTCCATTCACTTATAAGACAACAGTTGCATATCAACCAAAGGACAGAGAAGATGCCATATATCAAAAGTTAAAAGATTCATTACTTTCTCCAACTGGCGAAGATAACTATTTCATTACTACAAATTCTGTCTCTGATGTTTATGCCGGTGTTGCCGATGGTGTCGGTGGTTGGGCGGAGCACGGCTATGATTCAAGCGCCATTTCAAGAGAACTTTGTAAAGCCATGGATCAATTATCTGCTTCTTTAACTACCGATTTGTCTAAGAGCAAGCAAGACCAAAATTCAACTGTCACTCCTAAGAAAATAATTGATTTGTCATACAATAAGATTAAAGAGGAGAAGATTGTAGAAGTAGGTGGTACAACTGCTATTGTTGCTCATTTTCCTCAAGATGGTCTTTTAAAAGTGGCCAATTTAGGTGATTCCTGGTGTGGTGTATTTAGAGATTCTAAATTGGTGTTTCAAACTAAATTCCAAACTGTTGGATTTAATGCACCATATCAACTTTCCATCATTCCAGAAGAAATGGAAAGGGAAGCCAGACTATCGGGCAGATCATATATACAAAATACACCAAAGGATTCAGACGAGTATGAATTTCAATTAAAGTCTAAAGATGTGATTATGTTAGCTACAGATGGTGTTACTGATAATATTGCTACTGGAGACATTGAGTTGTTCTTGAAAGACAATCAAGACTTATTATCAAATGATATGAATAAGACATCAAAGACTCTAGTACAAAATGTGGTTAAATTGAGTAAAGATCCAGAGTATCCATCAGTGTTTGCCCAAGAAATTTCAAAATTAACTGGCAAGTTATATAAAGGTGGCAAAGAAGATGATATTACTTTAGTACTTGTCAAAGTTGATTAAATTAAACCCTATATTTATAAAAGTTAGCGATTATGTTTTCTTAAAAGACTATTTATCTATATATCCCACATTGAATCAGTAGAAACCTATATCCTTATTTACAATTCATACAAAAGTTGTTCTATGAGTGGCTTTTAATTATTCTTATCTGTCTTCATTTTGTATATTCAAACCAATTGCTAAATGTTGTATGTCCTAACAGTAGCATTGCTTGGTGGGAAATAAAACTGAACTTAAAATATATCTACATTTATACAGCAATAGAATATAGAGCACACAATAATCCCAAAAATGAACTTAAATAAATTTCAGCTAGTGCAAGTGACTAGCATGTCTAACCGAATCTGTAAAAAACAATTTCTAGTGAAAACCACCATTCTCAATATTTTGCCAAAAAAGGCATAATAATTAACTCTTTACTATATCAACACAGCTCTATCTGTCTGCTTATTCTTCCAGTATATCTTCTGTATATTTATGCTGTTGTTCAGTTATGTAGAGTTATGTATACCATTTTATGTCCGGACTAAATAGCGCAGTGACCATTCCGAAGTATTTCTTTCTATTCTTAGGAAAATGGAGCCAAGTGCTTTCATTCTTCCCATTACAATAAGAGAACATGTGGTAGAATCGAATCACTTTATATCAGACCCTCTTTTTCTTCTTCTGGAAAACTTCTTGACTTAGATATGTATGGGAGTTTGTAAATTGGACATATCCACTTTTTGGCAACTAATTCTTTTATGTAACGTAGCCAATCAACAATATTTCCAAGGAAAGTTCATGCAATTAAAAACTGCACAGAATAATATATCGGGCCATCGGAACGTCATCTTTCTTCTATGATCAGCTCTATGATCTACAGATCAAGCACTACTAAATCTTGAAAACTCCGAAATTAATACTAAATTTTAATTAGATGCAAAATTTTATTGGCAAAACTACTTCTTCTTTCTTACCAATAAACTCTTAATCTTATCCAACTTGAAAAATGAAATGCCTTTAACATGGAACAGATAATACGTTAAAACCATGCCCACTATGTTGAATAAGATGTAAGCAAAATAGATACCAAAATTTCGCCATAAATAAGAATAGCTAGCAGAGATATGGGACAAATACTCATCGCCAACGGAGTAAATACAGTAAGCACACTCTGATGTAGCATCTGGATTGACTATGTACCCTGTTGCGTGAGATAAAAATGCTTCCATGTAATTACCGCAAGTCATATCATTTGGGGGCTGGAAATAACTCAATTCTTTTTTGCTGCAAACAACAGGCTTTTCATGAAGGGCTATACCAATAAGATTTTGCACAAAGTATGTATACGGAGAAACTTTCCACATAAATGTCCAAAAGCCACTCATCAATGAAGGCGGTTGAACAACACCACAGAATGCAATCATAAAGGATAACAGTAAACCTAATATCACATTTGCTGACTGTAAATTTGGAGACATATAAAGAACCATTAAACCCATACCAATGTAATATAATTGAAACATGATAGCATAATTCAAATAATACACAGCAGATGCTGAAGCTTCGAAATAATTTTTTAGTGGGAAGTAGGATGAAACAAAAAAGATAGCACCAAATAATAAGTGGTAAGGTATTTCACTTACATATTGTGTGAGTAACAATAGTGACCAATGAAACATATTAGATTTAGATTCTCTTACTTCATATAAATCTCTAGAGTCGATAGCATGTGCTTGAATTTGATTCATAGCAGGTGCAGATATAACGATTGAAATAAAGACTGCAAAAAGTGTATTTTGCAAGCCAGTATAACTGTCACCAGGGTCATAAAAGGTGAAACCCACGTATAGCCCGCCAATAGTCATTAACATCATTTTGGATATAATATAATTTAAACTCCTCCAAAAGGTTATAGTTGTTCTTTGCAAAACATACTTACATTGATATGGATAAGAAGTAGCATATTCGGATGCATGCTTACCAATTTCAGATTCATCCTTCTTGGAGGACAGGCCATTGATCAATTCACTAACTTTACGTTCAAATTCTGCATATTCATAAGAGTTTAACCAAAATTCATGCCAGTCTTCCTTGACTGAAGCCGTAGCACCAGCACCAATAGCTTCTAATATATACTCAGCTGGATTTTCTCGTGGCGAACATTTTCTTGCACCATTTCTTTCAAAATAAGATACAACAGCTGAGGAATTCTTTCCAATATCACCAAAGTAGACTGTTTGCCCCCCTTTCTTCAGTAGCAATAATCTATCAAATTGCTCAAAAAGTGTGGCAGAAGGTTGGTGAATAGTACATAAAATAGATTGACCAGCAGAAGCTAATTTTCTCAACAATTGAATAATAGCCCAAGCAGATTGAGAATCTAACCCAGATGTCGGCTCATCCAGGAATAATAAGATGTCTGGCTTGGCAACTAGTTCAACACCAATTGATAATTTCTTTCTTTGCTCGACATTTAACCCACTGCCAACTTCTCCTATCAACGCATCAACATATTCTTCCATGTTCAAAATTTGAATAACCTTTTCAGCATATTCAATCTTTTCACTATCTGGAACATATTGAGCACGGCGCATACGAGCTGAAAAGATCAATGATTCTCTAACAGTTAATTCCGAAATATGAATATCTTGCTGTTGCACATATCCAGCACGTCTTTGAAAACTTGAATCGATTGGACGACCATTAACTAACATATCACCAGTAATTATACCAACATTTCGTTGAGCTAAAGTGTTTAATAAAGTGGTCTTACCAGAGCCAGATTCACCCATCAAAGCAGTTAAAGTACCAGGTAAACAATAACCTGAAACATTATCTAATAATTGTCTTTGTGAACCATCATACGGGATTGTGAAACAAACTTTTCTCCAAAGAAATGCATATTTAGATTTTAATTCCTGGAATACATTCAATGAATTATCACTAGCCTCTGCACTACTACTTACATATTTCTCTTTACCTTCAATGTCTATATTTGGAGATTCTTCATCGTTATGGATATCAACTCTCTTGGAACCCTTCATGAAAACTAAAGCATCACCACCACTTTTAACCGGCCTTTTAAATTCAGTAACAACACATTTTAGAGTGAAGAAGCCTAAAAGGAAACACCACATAATACCGAAATTTCTCCAAGTATGTTTATATTCGTATTCATATTGGAGCCTCAAATAATCATCGCCAAGGACATATGATTGACCTGGTTGGGACCCAATAAATGCACAAGCACGATTTTCGTCAGTCACATTTTCATATCCAGGACCCATTGGTATTAATGTATTGCTACAATCCATATGTCTACCATGAAATTCTGCATTTAACATCGATTCAAATGCATATCTGATTGGTAAAATATATGATATCCATTTAAACCAAGGATGCATAGATGGTAATTGAATCATATAAGTAGAATACATGGCAATCGATAATACAAACATACCACATATGGACTCAGCTTGGGCCATGGTATCACAACCAGCAGAAATAAACTCAAATAGAGAAGTAATGGCTTCAGAACACATTGTCAAGAAAAGATAAACTATGAAGAAAGATGAGGCAGAAGTATTTAACCCAGAGAGAAAATAGATGATAATCAAAAACAAAGTCAATCCTATCATTCGGAATGGAAAACCAGCAATGGAATTACCCAAGGCTTCAGCGGAAGGATGGTATAAAGAGTATCCTTTATGTTTTTGTAAAATTTGTCTATGCTCAAAAGTGATGTTAGCTAAACCCATTAAAGAGTAGTATAACAAACAGAAAAAAAGAACACCACCTCTTGAAAAGGCACCATTAGTAGATGATGGAGTATCGTAGTATAATGAACCAGATACGAACGCTTGAATAATAGCTGCAGTAATATTAATTAAAGTGGTGACTTTATTGCCATAAATTCTTTGGAACCCACGACGAGTACATAATCTAACTTGTTCCCAATAAGAAACTGTATAGTATGATTTCTTTCTTGCACCTTTTGACTTTTCGGCTGCGATAGAGTTTGCATAAAGAGCTCTTGTAGCATCAGTATCAGTTTCATTCTTGTATCTAGTAATATCATCTCTTAATTGAGAATATTCTGGGGAGTTTAACCAATATTGTTCAAATTCATCTGCAGTACGCGGAACTTTACGTTCAAGTCCCTGCTTCATGATATGATATCCATTTGGATCAGTCAAAGATGTTAGAAATTCAGCAGTGACTTGTCTTGGGGGACAGTCATACCCCATCTTTTCAAAATAGTGTTTAGCATCTCCAATTCTACCGAAATAAATTTGCTTACCAGAATGTAGTACTGTAACCTTATCAAATGTTTCATAAATGCTTTCACTTGCTTGATATATGGTAATAAAGGCAACAGATTCTAAAGAGTGTGTCATCATGCGAATAGCTCTAGCATATTCTAAAGCAGTCGAAGCATCTAACCCTCTTGTAGCATTATCCCAACAATAAACGGATCCATTAGCAGCCAACGCTTCAGCAATCGAAACACGTTTTCTTTCACCACCTGAAATACCTTTGACAAAATCATTCCCAACTTTAGTTTGATACGTGTGCACGAGGCCAAATATTTTTGCATATAATTCTCTTTTCGAGGCAATATAGTCTTCTCTACTGATATTGTCGACTCTTTTAGCGGGGATCTTACAAGAAATAGCAAAATCTAAAGTTTGTTGAACTGTTAAATATGGGAAATGCACATCCAATTCCCCATTATAAATAATATCAGACTTAAAATGTTTCATCATAGCACGTTGAGGAATACCATCGTAAGTGACTTCACCAGTAGTACCACCTGCAAACTGATCGATTATACCAGCAGTAACTTTCAAAAATGAAGAGCAACCTGCACTAGGTCTACCTAAAACCAAAACCATTTCTCCTGGTTGTGCTAGTCCATTGCATTGCCTCAAAATTGTCTTCATTTTTTTCTCATGCCTATTCTTGATATATTTTCTATAAATAGTGTATGGAAGACATAATATATCACCAAAGGTAGATCCTTCTAAAGCTGATCTATCATGCCCTTCACATCCCACATCTTCTAAAGTAACACCAGTTTTCCTAATACCAATACCTTGTTCGTTGGCGTCTTTTACAAAGGAATCAAATATCTTAGCAGCATCAAATGCGTTATATGAAGATTGATCATAGTTTTCTTCTCCAGTAGAACGACTAGACAACCCGCTGGACAAAGATTCACCTTTGGAAATGCTTTCAGAGGAAAACTCATCAACATAATTAGTTGAGTTGATTGGCCTACCATCGTTTAGTGTAGCGGTGGCTTTTACCGAAAAATTATCTGACATCCTCGTAAATGGGTCAGTACTTTGTTGTTACCAATAAGTTTTATGATTGTTCAGATTTGAGCTTATAAAGAGAGTTTTGGAATCTGTTCTGGCCCCCCTTTAAGAATCCTCAACACTCCCAGAAAAGAAAGTACCCTCTATCTATTCAGCTAGAAGAGCTCTGTTTTATATCGTACGAATTATCTGGATCCGGATATAAAACGGTTGTCATTCGGTTCCAAAAGATAACTTTTTCTATTCAATACTATAACCAATGCACGGTGCAACAAAGGGGAGGGAAAGCAACCATATCACACTCTTGTATACACTGTGGTGTCATTGAATAATCACTTGGAAAGATTGCCAAATTATCTGAAAAAAAAATGTACGCCTTCAAGAATAAGGGGAGATGGCGATGACCTCAGAGGCAACTGACGCGGAAAACAAAGTGGCTGCATAAAAAAGCATTGTGTTGGACCTCACAGAAGAAAAACGTATTGTTCTAACAATAGATTTTGTGTCAATGCAAGATCAGCACACTGTAAAAAAATTTCCTGTTTAGTCAAAATGTGAATATCTTCAAACAAAGAGACGTTGATCACCGGGTGTCCTCCATATGAATTAGAAGAAGGGGGATAACCACTGACTATGCTAACATGTAGAGTATCACACTGGGAGGTATTTGAATGCACTTGTTATCAAACTTTATACGTATTATTTTCTATATACAAATGCGCCGTGTAATTCACATACATCGGTCCAAAATATTTTATCATCTATCAAATGAAAGAATTCGACAGATGAGTGCGTCTATATGAAAAAACAACTTATATCTTAACGATTACGATCTTATCCGTATGTCTATCAACAACAACAACAACACACTAACAAAGAACGTTGGTAGTATCTTCTTGCAAACATCATCAAAATCTGTAAGTTACAAATAAAAGTATCACAACATTTAGTCAAAACTTCTTTGCAAGACGATCTTCTTGATTTTCTCCCTTTCGCCTTTCAGTTTTTCTTCTTCTTCCAACACATTAGAGACAAATTGAATATTCTTAGGCAACTCCACTGTCCTTGTATTGGTCTTCTTACCAGCCTTAGTTAAAAATGTGAAGGCTACTTTCTTAGCGTTACCCGATCCTACGCTACTAGACGCCATCTTGGAACCACCATTTGTAGACATAATTGGCAATGAACTAGCAAAAACTTTCTCACTCTTACGCTCTGCAATGGATTCATTCATCATCAATTGAAATTGCTTCTCCAACTCTTCTTCTACTTTCTTTTCTTCACTTGATTGTAATTTTTGTTCATATTCGTTGCGCATCCTTTCCAACTCGATATTTCTATCCACATCAATATCCTCATCTTCAGAATCATCCAAATCGGTGGTACTATCGTCATCTGAATCATCTGAATCATCTGTGCCAGTACTACCTTCTTCATCAGAGTCGTCAGTATATTCACTATCACTGCCAGACTCATCAGAATCCAGTGAACCATCTAAAGTAGCACTGTCCGCCTTTAGCATGGCTGTCTCTTCATTTTCATTACCGTCTTCGTCTTCATCATCATCGTCACTATATCTCGGCTCGTCATCTTCTTCATCATCCTCATCCTCATCATCTTTCACCAAATTTCTATCAATAGTGCCGTTGACTGTGGCAGCTTCATTTACATCGACAGGAGTAACTAGATTGGACTGACTATGCATACTTTGAATCAAACTTTGTAATCTAGAAGCACTCTCCATCAAAGTATCTACTCTTTCAAATTGAATTGTTTTATGAAATTTCTCAAATGTGTCCTTAATCTTAAACTGTGTTTCTACTGGCAATGGTTGCTGTTTCACAAAAGTATAGTATTCGAAGAATCGTAAAAGCAATTCAAGTGATTTATTCAAGACTGAAGGAAATCTTCTGATATTCAATAACGCAGTGGTAACTAATTGTATCCTGAAGTAATTATCAGGGGGATCCATAGGATTATGGAACCCTGGTAAAGGTTGATTGTTGGGATAGTTAAATTTGATAATAAGGAATATAATATCAAGTAATACATCTGATTTAATCATTTGCATATTGAAGATTTCAGTCAAATATCTAACTTGGACAACTCTTGCCATATTGTCACCATATTCATTGATTTCTAGACCACGTTCAATATTTTCTATGGTTTGATCAATAACCTTGATCACAAAATTCTTGTGATATGGATAAAGACCACATAAAACTTGGGCTAAAATTGGTATATTTTGATAATTCATTTTATCGACCTCTGTGAAAAGATTAAACATTGTCTTGTAAACATTAGAATCATCCCAGGATGCCCTACGTAATAGAGTGGTGGCACCCTTAGCATTGAATTGGGCCAATTCACTTCTGATTACAATATGATAAAATTTTTCCTCATTACTTAGCTCCCTAGATTCTTTGTTTAAAGTAGAGACAGATGGTGGGAATAACAAAGTTAGCGTATTATCAATCGCACTTTTCAAATTCATACCTAACTGCCTATCCTTGGCCTTTGACCTTAACAATTGAACCATCTTTTCCATATCTACTTTATAATCATGCTTATGAACTAGAAATTTACCTGCATGTTCAAAGAAAATCGTTAAGATTTCAACATTATTTTGAATTTGTAAGTTGATAATTAGCGTTCTTATCTTATGGAAAATAATGAAAGAGGGCACTAACATAAATTTAACCATTTCGGAGAAAAATATAATATTCTTCACATTAATTTTATTAGAATGCAGTTGACTTCTGAATCCATTGTCCAAATATTTAATAAAGTCTTCAATAATTTCAGGAAAGTATTTGTTGTTCGCTGCTAAAAATCTTGAATAAATCTTAATCTTACTCCAATCTTGTGTTTCAATGAAAAACTTTAACAGTCTGTTTCTAGTAGCTTTATTATCAAGGTGTAGTTTCCAATATTCATTAGCCAAGTTATCGATGGCATCTTTAGAGTCCACAAGCTCCAAATCTACAAAAAACTTATTCATTGCTTCAGCGTCACTTCTTGTGTTTTCCTTTTGAGTTTCGTTAACGACTTCTTCAATATCAGGCAAATTTTCATAAAATCTCTTCATTTCATCACTTTCCCATAATCTTTCACTTGGGGGCAATAGTTGATTAGTGATAATTGACTGAGCCGGTTCTTCAGTATCAATATCAATACTTTCAATTAGAACAGGTGGTTCTAATCGGAAAAACTCAACAAATATATCTGTGGCTTCCTTAAATCTATCAAAAACAGGTACCAACAAATCATGTTCTTCAATATATTCATCTATCAGTTTTCCTGTTCTGATTTGACATTTTTGATGCTCTTTGTAAAGTTTATGAATTCTTTTACTTAAATCGACAGTCTTGTTCATTACTGCATCAGAAAATATTTTAAACAATGATTGCAAATATGACTTCAATGATTCGTCACAAATAAACATATCCCAAGAATGGTCATCATTGTCAAAAAAAGTTGGAAACTTCTTGATAAAATGTGTTGCAATAATTGTGGTGAACCCATACTTAAACTTAAAATTTAACAATTCTTTCAATATTGTAAAGATGAATGGTTCTCTCTTACTTATCTTTCTCTGTAAATATGGCGGCACAATTTCTCTATCCTCAATTATGTCAGTAGATGTGAAGACACCTACAAGATATAATTCTGTCAAAAGGGTAACTCTAGCTTTTAATTTCGTCAATCTCAGTATTTCGTCCTTTTCAACAGGCGCTTCTTTATCAGTTAATGGCGGATTGACAAAATTGGCTAAGAATTGCTCAAATAATCTACTTGTGAATCTAAGATTAAATCTTTGATGAATAGCACTAATGACTTCTACAACAGCAACAATATTTTCATTTTTAATGGATACATTCCATAATAAATCACTAGCTGTTGTAGTTAGTTCAGACATATATTTCTCTAGAGACAGTTCCTTCAAATCATTTAAAAGAGATTCTTTTGATTCTTTAGTGACACCTTTCTTCAATTTCTTTATGAACCCAGTATTTTTCTTGATACTGGAATCTAATTTGGAACTTTTCAGAGGGAAAACTTCTTCTCCATCCCAAGCTCTTGAGTTCAGCTCATACAGTTCTAGTCTTTGAGCGTTCTGCAATCAATTATTATTTATCATTAAGTAATCATATAAATACGGGTAGTTAGTATCAGGGAGAAATTTTTTGAGTTTATAATATCTTCTAAAACAAAAGGATATTTTCAAGGTATCAGGGGTTTTATAGCACATACGTCCATTTATAAATTGAATTATAGTTATGTGGAAATGGTCTCTTTCCAAGAAATGTCAAAGTGGGTTCTATAGCAGTTGATACTAGACTTATCTTTTGCTTGTTGAAATATTTCAATGAGGTAGGACTGAACTTTAAATAGTTGACAATTTGTTTTTTTTCCAAAGTTAAATTTGAAATAATTCACATAGAAAATCAACATTTCCAGGATCTCTTCTTGTTCAATTCAATGCTTACTTAAATCTCATCGAGATCCTTTATTTCGACAATCAGTTAGTATTTTGACCATGCAGGGATTTTTTTTCTTTCTTTTATTGGTATTTACTAGTGTTTTAGTATATAGGTGGTCATCCAACCAATTGTGGTTTAAACTTCACCTTTTGTTCGATGAGATTAGCTCTGCTAATTGGGAAAATGTATCCAGCATGCCAGCAAATTGGAACCAAAATGCAAATCTATACACTAAGGATACATTCATGCAGAAATTCTACACAGAGTACTCTTTATCATCTGCCAGAATAGCCAGCTATATAAGAATTCTGTTTTCAGTGGCTATGGCCTGTTACTTTGTGACAATCGAGATTATTTTAATTTACATCAAAACAAGTGATGGGAATAAACAAGCAGATTTCATTACAAACTTGATTTGGCCATTCACAGCATTACTATTATCTCTAATTCTTATTTTAATCCAACCATTCTGCATTTTAATATCAATTTTGAATAAATTCTTTAACGATAAGCTAGATATAGACAGACTGATCATGGCTACCACCACTGTAATCGGTGGACTGATAACAATCTTATCGATGATTGATTTTGGCCCATTTGTTTTTTCAAATAATATTTTAACAAGATTATCCATTGCAGGTATTACCCTTATGGCATATTTATCCGGTATTGCTTGTGTTTCCACCATTTTTTACACATTATTACTTATTTGGTATAAGATCTCAAATAGAAGTAACTCTCTAATCCCATCTAGTGCAGTATCAAATAGTTTTCAAAAACAAAATTTCCTTCTCTGGTCTTCAAGAGAATCACTTCAAAGAAGTAGTCAGGATTACGAACTGAAAATAAAACAATTACTTGACAAAATGCACCAAGAAAATAATTACTTGACATCAAATACGAAAAATATGTATATGGATGTATTAGGGAAATACCAATTGAGTTTAACAAAGATAAATAATGCACTACAACAACCTTATAAAATTTTGGTGACAAAAAGAATCGGTGGGTCTATGTTTATAATATACTGTATCCATAGAATTGCATTCACATTTTTAGTAAAGGTCCCTAGAATCATATCGCATTCAATCAGTTTCCCTGATGATTATGAATACGACCATTTCAAAAGCAAGTCAGATCCGTTAGCTGTTACATTTGCCAATATATTAGATGTGCTCTTGTTCCATTTTAATTACCAGCATGATCTAGAATCTTTAAAAAGTCAAATTTCTTTATTCTTATCTGCTTCTTTATTTGTTGGTTCTATTTCCACTGTGTACACCACTATCTCATTTATAATGGGGCTGCTACCTGTTCGCTTCCAAATGGTTGCAATGTATGCAATGCACAATAATATAGATGATGAAGAACTTCCGTCCTTCAACAATCCCAGTACCTCCAAAAATGCCATCAATGTTAAGAAGAGCCCATCCATGATCAAGAATTTACTTGTCTCCGAATTAACCGGTATTTATGTCATTGCAACCGTCTTGATGATCAGATCGAACTTACCTTTCAACATGGCATTACAATTGAAAGACCTTCTAGGAGAAAAGTTCACAGTTCCTAATGTAGCTATTGATTGCTGGTTCGATAAAATGTTTGCGTTTTCATGTATAATCACTTTTGTTGGGATTATATTGGCTGAAACGTATCTAACAAACAATAATACTACCAACAATCTTTTGAAGAAGGATAACCGTTTAATAAATTGATGATAGACATATTCTATCTATGCATATAACTACATAATAATATAACATGTAACTTTGAACTTTTAGTCGATTAATTTTAAGCTCTTCTGTCCGTTATGATGATTACACAAAATTTCATTAACATCCCAATATTAGAATTGAATTAGAGAAATTTACATACTTGTATTTAAAAGAACTCGACAAACATTTGGTCGTCGGCCATATTCTCCTCCACGTATAAATATACTTCCATTAATAAATTAGGAAACTTTTTGATGAAATACTCATAGAATCCACCTGGGATAGGACCCATTTCGTTAGCCAAATCTGGTGGTAGGTCAATAAAATGATGATATTTGTTTCGGATGGCTCTCAACAAATCTAATACTCTTTCAAAATGATATTTTCTGTATTTCCCTAAGTTATCCATGAATTTTTGATCAAATTTAGAAGACCAATTTCTATTCTTAATTACTGTAGACGATACATCGTTTAACTTTACAAGTAAAAGGTTTGATGGTTCTTTATTTTCTACCTCAAATCTGTCACTGAACTTTAATAAAAACATCAACTTCTTCGACACAGACCAGAAAAATGGATGCTTTAAAACAGCTGCTGCGGTAGGTCTCTCATTTGGATTCTTGCTAATCATGCGCCCAACTAAATCGGTAGCCTCCAGGGCCACCGATTCATAGTCAACGGTTTGTTTTAATAAACCAAGATCATATTCACCTGTAATAATATTGGCTTCTCTTATGTACTTATCACCAAATGGATGTTCTCCCCTAGATAAAACGTAATAGAATACGCAACCTAATGAAAAGATATCAACAGCTCGAGTGAGTCTTTGTTTAGAGTATGGATCGTAAAATGAACCAGTAGATGCAATGGAAGTATCTTGTAAACTATCGTTTCTACTTGTAATAGTATTCCCAGATATGTCTAGATTTCTTGATGATGACCCATCTAATAATTCAGGAGCACGCCAACCAGTTGTCCCAGCAGGGTTATGCATGTTGGTCCTGAAAGAAGATTGATCCGCTTCCAACTTTTTACATAAACCAAAATCCGATATTAGAATTTTTATTTTGTCATATTCAAGTTCAGTCTTCTTATCAATCACTTTGGTTGAAACCATTAAAATATTTTGTGGTTTCAAGTCCCTGTGTATAATTTTCAAAGAGTGAAGATATTCCACACCTGAAGCAATTTGATATAAGATATTGACTGGATCTAATGATTTGACTAAAGAATCTGGAATGCTAATTTGAGGATTTTTCCTTTCAATGATGTCTTGTAAATTGGCATTACAAAGTTCCAATGCTATGTATAAAAATTTCTCAGTAGATTCGGAACAATAATATCTAATAACATTGGAATGATTGTCACTTTCTGTCAAAAGTTTTATCTCTCTATCAGCTAAATCACAAAAGTCTAAAAGCATACGCTTTACAGCTACTGGCCTACCTTGAAATTTACCTTCAAAGACAACTGTACCAGAAGAGCCATAACCTAATATTTTATCAGAAACAGTTAAGCTTTGCAAATTATCTGGAGATTCTTGGATATCTAAAATATGCCCCTTCCTTTTGTTCTTCTTACCACCTCTAGTACCCCTTTTTCTCTTCTTCTTTTCAGAACCTTCTGATGCTTCCTTTCCCAAAGTATCTAGTGTTGAAATTGGGGAACTATCCTTTGCACCAACTTCTTTTTCGGAAGTATTTGAGTTGTCTTCTACTTTAACAGCAGGCTCGTTAGATGTAGTTTCATTTGTAGCTCCTGTACCATATGGAACAATTCCAAATATACCCAAAACAGTACCTAATGGTGGAATTAAGTGAAACTTCTGTAAACAGCCTAATATGATAAGTGATATTATCAGTATTAAACCATTTTCAAAAATCTTATAACAGAATTTCAATATATATAAAAACACCGAAGACTTAATGTGCCTATTCTTTTCATCACCAACCTCTTTCTTACCAGATGCATTTGCTTGCTGAACTTTGTTATTTGCAACTTGTCTGGGATCCAAAGAAATTGGCTCATATGTAACCGGGTCCAGTAATAATGGCGTATGTGGCGGAGCGATAGGATTATGATTTGCAACTTGGTATTTTGGTTTATGAAGGAGATGAACCCCGGTAACAGCAGTCTTAAAAAGATTTTCATCATTAAAAATAGATTCCTTTTTCCAATTATCACTAGAAACATATTTTGATAGGGGTGCAGCTTTAACTAAAGATGGATAATTATCTGTTGAAAATGCTACCCATGAATGATTTTCAATTTGTTCTAGATATACCATATCTTCTGATTCCTCGTCTTCAATGGATTGGAATGGATGGGCTACTAACACAGTTTCAAACGAATAGTTATCCACAAAGACATCAAATACAGTAGTAACTATACCTGGGAATTCCGACGAAATCCATTTGGCAACTTGTGTATCTGTTTCAACTGCTAATAATGTCTTTTCTCTAAATGGTGTAATGAATAAACTATCCTCTGACTTAGTATTTTCAAGTGAGAGATGAGAATCTAGCGAATTCGGCTTCCACGATGAGTATGTCACATTATAGACCGAATTATCTTGGCCACTAATTTGTAAGTTATATATGGCTTTCCCTATATTCAGCAATTTAGATGGATCTACGGGACATTCTTCGTTATCATTGCTATTTTTAAAATATTTACCAAAATTCCCAGTTGTGGCACCATATGCAGATACTATATCACCAGAATCTAAGTCAATGGTATACATAACACTTGTTCTCGAGCCAGTATAAATCTTTTCATCCTCTACAACAGTACCCGAATCGTCGATGACAAGTTGGGCTCTCATATAGACAGGAGATGTATCAATCAATTGGCTTACCGAGGCTGGAATTCTTTGCAAACCTTGATTGGCATGGAAAAAATATAGCAGTCCATCACCAGATGGCTCTACTATCAGTGTTTCCTTTGTTTCCATTGAAGATGGTTGCTCTATATTTACTAACGGAGCAAACTCGCTAGAATTAACGGACCATTTTAATGCACCGGTGGTTCTATTGAGGGCATGAAGACAACCTTCTACATCTGTGGCAATAATCAAATCTGATAATGTAAGATCATTTAATGTTCTTCCCACTAGATATGAAGCAGGGAGTGCAGTGGAAGGTTGTCTACCTCGTATACTGTTGTGTACACCGTCTGTTGAATATGTGATTTCTGGTGTGACTATATTTGGTCCTTCTTGTATTATATTGTTATCTCTCTGTTTCTGAAGGTTTAGATGTTTAGCATGGCCGATGATATGAGGCTGCTGCTGTTGTTGCCGCTGCTGCTGTGACCTTATGTTTAATGTACTAGTAGTAGCTTTTCGCAGCAGTTTGTCGTTGCCATTAGCAGTAGCGAAAGCGAGAAGGAATATCAGCACTGATATTACTATAAGCCTCAATGGATTCTTTTTACTAGGCATTCGTTGGTTATTTATTTATATATGACGTGAGTAGATCAATTTATACGTGATACAAATTGCTTTAAATCGATGGCTATGGGCTGTATTTGATTTGATATCTATTAAATTCTATAATTTTTTGCGCAAATCACTAGTTCTCGCCCAATATTGTGTGATTCTTGAAATGATAATTTCAGATTGAAAATGTAGATGGTTTTGAAAGCTATATATTTCCTTTCTGACCACTATAATTATATCGTATATACCTTAGGAGTTATGGGAACTGCTCTGCCTTTAACAATGCGGTCAAAAACTTTCAGAAGAAAGAATGTTGAACTAAGCCAAAGCTTTTTTCTGAATTTTTTTAGAATTTTTAATTAGAGAGAATTATTTGGATTTGCAATAGAGACATTCAATATAACAGGATGTGAAAAGAATGTGGTTGAGATATACTGGACGGTACGGATGGCAGGGAGATGCATCAATTGGTTTTGTAGGATTAAGAGCATGTGATGGTATTGGAAAGGGCGATGGGTTGTGAGAGTTAGCTTCTCTTTTAATTCTAGTCTGAACTTTGCAAATACATCAACAATAAAGCAATGTTATTATTAGTGCTTTTATGGAAATCGAGACTATCGAGCTCATTTAATCGTACGACTCTAACAATGAACGAATTTTTTATAGGATACTTGCAAGCCCTTTAAAAAAGTAGTGGTTTTTAAAGCTATAAAATAAATAAACGATATTTAAAACAAAGTGGGCTAGGCCTATCTTATTCATCTTTAATAGCATATCCGATTTCCTCCACTACTTCCTTAAGGGAGCAGTTCTTGTCATCTGCAACAATCTGTACTAATCTCAAACCTGTGTCTCTTAGTTCATTGTATTCCTTTAGCTGTTTGATATGCTGCTTGATTATTTCTCTTGGAGTTGTAAGTGATCTTTAGTCAAACAAAAAACATCAGTATAAATAAAGTGTTAGTATAACTTTTGCCCAGTAAAATAAAAAACAGACACTAAATTATGTTAGTTAACAAATACTACATACGAGTTTTGCTGTTTCAATAATGTTTCAAACTCCGTTTCGAGCTCATTTCTATCATTTTCTGCATCTTTACCTTCTTTTAGACTCTGAGAATTCATTATGACTGTATTTGTACAAACCGCCATTCACTTATAGAGTTTCTGACTTGTTGTTTGCGTGTTCAATCACTCCTTATCGTTACAACTTTTGAAACTTGTTTCTAAAATTAACCGCCAGAATTAGATCTTCTCTTTTGAAAACGGAAAATAAATATATCAATTGATTTAAAAATAAAATAATTAGTGTTACGTATTATACGGAAGATGAATCGATTTCTCTTATATATTCAAGTTCAGGTCTTGTTTTGCCCTTGAACCTCTTGTAACCTCTTTTGCATTTGTGCTAACTCCACATTAGCAATTCTGATAGTTTCCAATAATTTTTGCATATTATAATCATCATAAGGTGTTTTATTACCCTTTTCAGATTTCGAAACGGCCTTTTGTGTAGTGTTGGCATCTGGATGTAAGAATTCATCGATGGTATGTATGTTTGCATCGCCACGATCGTTTATCCAATCCCATAATGTTGTTTCTGTCTCTGTGACAAGATTTGATGAATATGCCTTTTTCATGTTCTTTTGTTTCCCCCACATATTCTGTTCATATGTATCATACATTGTCTTGAAACTTGGCACGTAATTGAATTCATCTCCATCAATCATCAATTTGCCCGGTCTAATGATTGAAATATTTTGGGATGAGGTAGAAGATGATCTAAATCTGCCAATCAAGAACACGAAAAATGTGATAAATACCACAATGGAACCAAGAGTCTTGATTGATGTAATATCAATACCATCAATTAATGGTTTGACAATATCCAATATTTGGCCTACCATGCCTTGATTACCAGACTCCGCTGGTGCAATTTCACTGACAGCTTCGGGTTGAGGAGATTCTCTCTTAGTTTCAGTCTTTGATCTTCTCTTACCTTTAACGGTAGTGGCAGAAGATATGATTTTTTTCAATTCTTCTATCAAAACCTTAGTAGAACCCTTTTGGCCGTCAATTGAACCCTTTTCAATTGGACCCTTCAAGAATGATCTACCACTCCAAACAATATTAGTGAAAACAGAAACATTTGTTGTATTCTTTTCACCCCAGGACAAGAATATATCACTATTCACAGTGAAACTATTACCAGAGGGAACATCTGGTGTTTTTGAAATTTGTTTCACTTGAATATAACTTTCTAAATCGTAATGCTCAATTTTCTCTGTGATAAAACATTTAGTTTGCTTTGGACCCATCGAATTGTTTAATCTTTTAATATAATTATATTCTCTGCTCTTCTTAGTGAATTTAGATAATGGGGAAATATTGAAATTATTCTGTTTCTCCAATATGGTCTTTAAATAAGATGTATCATCACCAAATAATAGTAAATACGTCGTACCTAATGGTGTAGGGATATTACTATCTTGTACAATTAGTGTCGAATCTTTGGCTGTTGAGATCTGAGCTTTAGTTGGAGCATGAGTAACTGGTCCAATTTTTGGTAATGTGGAAATACTTTCAGAAGTAGACTTCTTTTTATGTGATTTTTTAGATGAAGCAGATGATGGTTTCTTTAAAACTAATTTATTGACTTCTTCTACAAGGCTCTTTGTTGTCTCAGTGACACCATCAAATGTACCTTTTTCAATTGCACCTTTAATCCAACTCTTTCCTGTCCAATTAATTGCGACATAAGTTAATATTTTTGTTGAATTGTTGGCATCCCACGACAAAAGGTAAGTAGTTTTAACTTGGAATATATCACCAGATGGAACATCTGGATTTTTTGTCAATTGCGTAACACGAATAAATGTATTTAAATCGTATTGATCCAAAGTTTCTTCAATAATACAACGAGTCTTAGAAGGACCAATGGACCCAGTTAATGGTTTAGTATATGTATAGTTACGTTTTTTTGTTGGAGTTAATTTGGGGATAGGCGATATATCATAATTCTTTTGTTTTTTCAATATTTCTGTTAATGGTTCAACATCATCACCAAATACAATATTAAATACTTTACTCATTGGAGCCTGTATTATATTTTCACCAATTTTCCTTTCCCCATCCTGTGGAGTGTAATCTACAGTGGTTGGAGCATGCTCCTCTAATTCTTTGGAATCTCCTTTCTTTGAGACATTTCCGGTCGAAGTATCCGGTGACCCTCCCGTCGACGCTGAACTGGACATCATACTCCCTTCTTCTTCATCATCTGAAATGTCACTATCTTCATCACTTGAATTAGCTTTCATTCTATTTCCAATGGTGTATTGATTCCATATATCCATAATAATATCATACATGGCTTCCCTATTAGCCAGTGATACAAACATAAATTTTCCCTGCATAGTATCTATACTTATAGCATTTGGGAAAATACCCACAGTTGTTTTCTTTTCAAGTTGAACGATTTCATTGAATGAGATTGTGGCAGTGGTGATATAACCAAGAATATTTGAATAGAAATGAATACTTTCATTTGAAATGTATATTTTTCCTTGAACTAAGATATCCTTTGAAAGAGCACAAGAATAATCTTGTATTAATTTTTCATCTGTTCCAATGGAATTTTTGAATAATTTATGGAATTCATTATTTTTCCGATCACTTGCATATGTAATACCACTTAATACGACTTTGCGTTGTGAATCTGTTGAAGTTCTCGTTTCAGTTGATAATCTATTTGAAAATGGGAGTAATTTGAATGAATTTGAATCAAATCTTGATCTTATAGATGATGCATGCTGAGATGGAATTGGAATGATTTTGCCGATGGTTTGTGATGGAGAGAACGAACGTCTTCCTAGGATACTCTTTGAATGAGATCTTGGTTTAGCGTGTTCATCACCAAAGGAAAATGAGACTCTTTCCTGTTTTTGTTTTACACTCAATGAGGATGATGAAGCAGGTAACAACTCACTATTGACATCATCATTTTTGTTGTTGCTATTATTATTATTAGTATTATTAGTATTAGTATTATTAGTATTAGTAGTATTAGTATTAGTAGTAGTGATATTATGATGATGAGCATCATCATTTTTGTCATCATTATTTTCAATTTTTGGGAATGGAACTGGTTCAACACTCTCCCTTGTTGGGGTTGGTTCTTCTAATTCTTCGACATAAGCAGTTTTACTTAGACGTTTCGATGGAGTAGTAGGCCCGATTGCCGGTAACGGAGTAGGGGGCTTGCTAGTTTCTTGAGGTGGCTCGGTGTCTTTAGATACCTCGTCATTTGATAACCTCTTTGCCTTCATAAAGGAATCGAATTCTGACATTAATTTTTTGGAATCATATTTGTGTGAATATTTCGTATCCAACACATCCTCGAATGACTTTCTATCTTCAATTATTCTTTGTTCATCATCCAATACCGGGGCACTCAATGATCTGTGCCTGATCAAACTGTTTCTATCTGCGGGTACCCCTAGATGAGTATCACTATTGCTACTTTTAATACTGTTGTTATTATTGTAGTGATTATTATTGTAATCCTCTTTATTGGGGGGATGAATCACTTCTACACCCATGTTCATTATACCCTTTGAAGAGACTTCAAACCCTGAATTTTTGAAACTGTTATTATCCTTAGTACTATTAACATCATTAAAATCGAGATTGTGCTGTGCAGCAGCAGGAAACGGTTCGGGAATATCTTGGAAGATGCCCAACGTTTCATATTGTGGTTTACCTGAGGTTGTCCAGGATCTTTGTTTATTATTGTTATTACTGTGAGAGTTGGTTGGGGATCCTGGTTTGTGATAGTTTGATACAGAAAAAGATTCAGCCTTTCTCTTCTTCTTGGTCTTGGTAAGGGGATTTTTCAGTTTGAGTGCTGATAGGATTGAATTGTCATTCGTCATGGTTGTCGGTTCAGTCTTTGGGAAGCTGTAGTTGTCGTTGAGTTCACACACAGATACTTGAACGCACTGATACGCAATTACATAATTTCAATATTTATATATATATAGATAGATAGATAAATAGGTATGATTAGACATTGCCCACAGGAGGGCCGTTCTTCGTTGCAATTTGGATACTAATAGTTTGCCAACCAACAAAACCAACGCTGGGGAGTTGGACGAAGAAGAGGAAGGGGGGGGGGTGATTTTCACATTGTTTTGATCAAACTACATTGTTCTTCCCAGATCCCTTGCTTTGTTGAATTTTTCATTCTTCGTTGCATTATTCGTTGCATTATTCAACATTATTCAATATTATTCATTCTTGCAAATTCGGTATTACTTGAAAAATTACTTGAAAAATTTATTTGGAAAAAACTGAATTAATCCCGGGGTTAAAATATTAAGTCCGCAATAATTCCACCATGCGGTTACCCGGCCGGGCCCTCACAAAATCAAATTAATGGCTGCGAAGTGAAAAATTTGATACTAGAAGGATAAGTGATGAGATGAGATGGGTTGGTTTGAGTTGAGTTGAGTTGAGTTGAGTTGAAGTGGACTGAACTGAACTGAACTGAACTGAACTGAACAAATTAATAAGATGGACGAAGATCTAGCTAAATTAAAACCTTACATTACCAACCTGAAACGTCACCTTATACAGCTTAAACCAGAGTTGAAGAATTTGACCAAGGACTCACTAAATGATAAATTAATCACAACGATAAATGAACAAGACAAATTGGATCTAGTTAATAACTACTCGTACATTTTAAACAGTCTACTCTTTGCGTATATGAAATTGATCGGATCTAAGAACTTGGATCAATCAGTACTCATCGAATTGAAACGTTGTAAAGAATATATGAGCAAGTCAACAGCCATCAAGAATAAACGTTCTCAATCATTAAATTCAAATGATTCAAAACAAGATAAACTAAAATCTTCCATTGTAGCTTCTCTAAATAATAATATCGTAGATTCATCCATTAGTAAAGAAAATTTTATACCAAAAAATAAACATATAAAATTTAATGATTCAAAGAAGAACGATAAAAAATATAAGATATCTAAATAATATTAATATTAATATAAATCATATATAGCATATTATTAAAAAATAAAGTTAAAAAAACCTATCAAAAAAAAAAAAAAGATTCGAGTAATAAAAAAAAAAAAGAGATTAATAAATATAAATATACTCACATTCTTATTCCGGTTGAGATTGTTGTTGTTGCATTAACCAATTATTTTTATATTGCTCTAATGATCCAACAATCTCATCTTGTAATGTACTCGATTTTCTACCCTTTTGAAACTTAGTCAGCTTATTATGATCCGATTCATTATCGTAAATTTCATATGGACCAAAAACAGTTCTCTTTTCATGCGGATCAATCCCATCTCCATCTTCGTCATCATCTTCAAACAGTAAAGCCTCATTGTTACCAGCAAATACATACTCATTCTGTAATGATATAGTAGACTGAGAATGGTTGATTGGAATATTAAATCCTTGGGCATTACTACTATTACTATCTTGTGTCACATGAGATGAGTGTGGGGGTGGTGGTTGCGTATGAGATGGACGTCTCATTTGGCCATAATTAATATGGTTATCTGCTACGCCAAACATATTATCTTGTGATAACGTCGACATCCGTCTATGATGTGGTGGAACATAGACGCCTGGTTTAGGAGAACTATAATCGGGATTAATCAACGGATTCATAGGGACACTACTCGATACAGGTGATTTTAATAAATCTGGTAGATCCTCACCATTAGGTTCATTTGACGACTCCACTGACATTGGTGATATGGAATCATGTGGAGGTGAAGATGTTGAAGTAGGTGGTTGAAATAGGTTAGGTTTCTGATCATTAGAGATCGTAGAACTACCTGTATTCAATGTTAAATTATTGAAATTCTTGGCAAGATTGACATCATTCTCTTCTAAAGTGAATAAAGCACCATCGGATTCATGTCCATCATCATTTAACACATTCAGCTCATGGCCAGAAGAAATACTACCATTGCCTCTAGTATTATTGTTATGCATATTATAACTGGAATGTTTAGGACCACTCCCACTACTTGAATGACTATGAATTGATCTTGTCGAATCAGGGGAATTATCTAACACAGTAGAAATATCGGGGATATTATTATATGTTGACAGTGAAGCATATGTCATGTTTGGAAATGGATTAGTAGTCGTATTGGTATTACTGGCGTTAGTGTAATTATTATTCACCGCGTTTCTTGCATTTGGTGGGATATAACTACCAGGAGAATACGTAGTTAAAGAACTACGTCTTAAAAATCCAGATTGTAATGAACCATTATTAAAACTATTTCTTTGACCATTACCACCATATGTATTCTTGATTGAACCAGCATTATAACCTGAATTACCCGTGGTACTTGGTCTTCTAAATTTATTGTATTTAAAACTGTTGTTTAAACCGTTATTGTAATTAGCAGTATTATTGTTATTCCAACTCTTACCACCGTAACTACCATGTTGATTAAAGTTGTTATAGTGCTTGGATTTATTATTATTATTATTCCTATATTTATGATCGAAAACTCCTTCCATATATCTATTTTGAACACTTGGTGGGGTGAAAAAATCTCTTGTATTGAAATTATGTTTTTCTTTACTCTTCCTATAATCATGGAAATAATTATTTATATGTGTATTTGGTGTTGGTATACCCAATGGTTTTCTTGAATTCTTGATAATCTTAGATTTGTTTCTATTTTCAATTTTAATCGGTTTAATATGGTATCTACCATTTTTCTTCTTACCATGAGATTTTCTACGATATTTGAATTTAGGTGTAGATTTAGCTCTATCGGGATATAGATGATCAGCATGCATTTGTTGTTGGTTTGTAGTGTCATAATGATTATGATTATATTGTGATTTATTAGCATTTGGATGTTTGTAATGATTGTATAATTTATCTTGAATAATATTGAATTTTGGAGTTTCAAATTGTTTTCTATTTTGATCCTGAGATAATTGATAGTTTGTATCATCATCATTACTCAATGTTTTATGAAGATGTTGGTTTGTAGAAGAATTTGGAGGTTCATCGTTATGTACAGATTCAACTAATGTCTTATCCTTTGTATGGTTTGAATCCATGGCAAGAACATCTTTATTGACTAGTTGTGGTAATGGTTTAGATGAATTAATTGGTGTAGGTAATGAAACAGGTGCTGAAGATGGAGGTTGATTTTTGGGTAATGAATCTGGACCTGGTGTCACAGTCATTTTCTCTGACACTTCAGTATCGTAGCCAGTACTATATTCTTCATTTTCTTCATTATTATAATATTCATCATCAAATGTATATTCATTCAAATTGTTCAATTCATTTCTCATTTGATTCAAATCTCTATTCGTTGGATCAATGGTTAAGCAATATCTTAAGACTTGAAAAAAATCGTAAGTCATAGAAGAGAAAACATCAAATAATGCTTCTCTATTAGCAGCAAAATAACAAAACGATTTATCAGATTGATTTGCAACACTGAATGGATTTTTATGGAAAACAATATTTAAGAAAACAATCCCCATAGCCCATAAATCGACTTTACCACATTGATAAGGTTCTCTTCTTTCTTCCAGGTCTAAATTAGAATCGAATAATTCGGGTGCCATATATCTTTCTGAACCAACCGACCTATCCATTGAGGTTTCGTCTGAAGTGGCTAACCCCCAATCAGTTAATTTGATGGTCCAATCGATCCCAGTAATTAAAATATTTTCTGGTTTGATATCTCTATGATAAATTTGTTTTCTATGAACGTATTCAACGGCGTCAATAATCTGATCAATAATATGGGTTATTGATTTAGTGGTACGAGGAACAATATCATCCTTAATAGCTTCGTATAAATCACCTCCCGAGCAATATTCCATGATAATATAAGAATCAAAAAAATCTAATAACTGAACAATATTTTCATGCTTCCCAATTTTAGTTTGAATATCGACTTCATACATGGCTTCAAGACAGATATCATTAGTCAATCTTGATTTCACATTTGAAGAAATTAAAGACTTTTTTTTATCTTGATGAACTTGATTTTTTTGATGACTTGAATCATAATCTCTGTCACCATCATCTCCATCATCATTATCTTGATAATCATCCTCATCCTCATCTAATTTAAATATATATTTCACAGCAACTAATTTTTTCTCTTTTAAATCTTTAGCCAATGAGACAAACCCATATGAACCTTCACTAATATCTTCAATCTTTTGGTATCTATCCTTTAAGATACCACCTTCTTTATAAATTTCGTAATCAACAGTCATTATAAAATGCAAAAGGATAAGAGAGAAAATGAAATTATCAATATCGTATGAATGATACGCAAAGGGGATATACTATAAATAGTTTGTTTGGTCTTGGATAATTGCTTGCTTTGGTTTTTTGTTGTATTATATTATATTATTATAGTATTTTTTTTGGTATCTTACAGTAAACTCGACTTGGAATTTAGAGAGATGCGGTAATAAAGGGATAATATAATAAACAGATGGATATGCAATAATAATAATAAAAAAATAATTAAAGGCAAACAGATAAAAAGTGTAAACGATACGACGATTGTTTTGCAAACCAAAGGTAATTAAGAAAGAAAGAAAAAATGCAGATATAATATGAGAAACAAAATGCTTGATTGTAGAAAACGAGAAAGGTAACCAGGTAAACTTAGTTGTTTCTAGAAAAGAGCAAAAAACAACGGCAGCGACAACAGTGGATGTGATTGTATGTAATGCTTGTGTGGGGTTGCACGTGAATTGTAACTGAGGGCAGTACTTTCTGACAGTAGTGGATTGCTTAGATGGAGTGATTTGTTGTTCTCTTTGAGAGAGATTTAAAGATGTGATCGTTTTCTTTAAAAGTTTTAAATGATTCCAAAATTAAATTTTCCAAATTGAAATAAAGCCAAACACTGTTTTTTCCAGCACAAAACCTCATAAGAAAGACGACTTTATTGCAGGCTGCTAAGAAGTGTGCAATTGTTCAGGGGGTGGTTGTGCAGTTGTGCAGTTGTACTGGCAAGTAATTGTATATATTTGTAGTGGACTGGGAAGAAAAGAGAAGAAAGGATGGTCCCCGATTGAGAGAGTATTTTGGATGCAAAAGTAATCCTGGATGGAACGATAGTTTGCTCACCGTAATCTTGAGTAGACTTAAATAGGTATATAACATTTGTATAGATAATCAAGAGTGGAAGGGTGCCTGAATTGCCACTACGTTGTAACTGCAGTTCTCATATGAAGCAAAAATATATATCAGGATTTAATTAAACCAAAATCAACATCTTTCAAATTAATAAAAGTTAACCACCACTGCTTGAAGTAAAGCTAAAGCAGACATATATATATAAGGATACAATCAGCAACACATTAACACGATGACCTCTCCAGTAGTCCGTTTACTAAGCAAGTTCCCATTAAAGACGTATCCATCAGAAGATATCACTGATATTCCGTTGCAAGATGCATTGGCGGGAAGATCATTTTATTATGGCTGTCAGGATAAGACTAACGTACCAGATTTCACTTTACTAATTGGCTCGTACCAAGTGGATGAGAAGAGCAATGAGCTGTACGCCATGGATCCAGACTGTTTGTTCGTTCAGTGTTGTTTGGCGAGGAAACATGGGTTGACATTACCAGGGGTTGACAATTCTGCCAGGACCAGTGGTAACAATGCCAAAATTTTGTCAGTGGCCACCAAGGATGTGCCTCTGTTGCTTGTCGAATCTGGTGGTGAAGGGAACTATATGACTAGAGAAGAACTACTACAAGATATTGGTGAGAAGTATTTGTCTATTAAGGAAAGACAATGGGCCAAGTTACTCGACTCCAATGTGAAACAGGTGTGGGCCCGGGAAACGGCAGAAAGTGGCCAATTGCATGTGTCAACCTCTGAACAACAAAGCTACTGCAGGGACAAAAGCCATGCCATTTTGCAACTATTTGAAAGCGAGTACTCCACGTTACCAGCGAACACCTACTTCCAATTGAAGCTCGCCGCCCTGGTTTTCTGCATAGTGCACGGCCCTGCCACCGCCACCCAGGCCTACATCAGCAGCCACTGTCCAACCCTGGCAGCGAACTGCCGTCCAACACCAGCCTGGGCCTGCTAGGCCATCTTCCTATTTATTCATTCATTCATCCATTCATTTCTGATGTGAACATTCCTGGCAGCAACAAGAATGCTCGTTCGTGGCTGCAAATTTCAAATCCACAAATTTTATTTCAAAACAAGAAAAATGTTTCAAATGGCATCCTTCCACATACTCAACCATCATCTACCATCCACCACCCACCATCCACCACCATCCTCATTCTCCTACCCCCACACATCCATCACACTCTAAAACATCCCGTTATTTAACCGCTGACATAGTTTTGTGCCTCCTTTACTAGATAGATACTCTTATTCACTTTTTTTTTTTTTTTTGCTTCCTACTTTCTTCCTTTCAACTCATTGCATTGCACCACTACACTATACCTTTCGGATATCACACAATCGATTATCGAAAATGAGTGTGGAAGTGAGTAATAATATTACTAATCACGCTAATGATAACAATATTAATGATAATAATGACAATGATATGGCACTCCCCATCCCACAATATACACCTATAAGAAAACAGGTTTCAACATCACTCTATATTAGAAACAATGAAGAAATGCACGACTCATTGAATCAACTAGACGATCTGCATTTCTTTTTGAAGACTGCCCCAGTACAATGGTCTTCATATCAACTGATGAGGCGATACTATTTGAATAATGACTTGGGGTTTATTACATGCATTCTATGGAATCAACTCTACTATATCACAGGTACAGATATTGTCAAATGCTGTATATTTCAAATGGAACAATTCGGGAGACGTGTCACCCAAAGGAAAAAATTTGAAGAAGGTATCTTTTCAGATTTAAGAAATCTTAAATGTGGTCAACATGCTACATTAGAACAGCCAAGGTCTGATTTCTTACAATTTCTTTTCAAGAATTTTTGTTTAAAGACTCAAAAGAAACAAAAAATCTTCTTTTGGTTTAGTGTTCCTCATTTAAAATTATTCGTCGATGCTTTGGAGAGAGATCTCAAACGTGAAAAATCTCACCAAAACGCTGCTACAGAAGCTGTCTCAGAACCAGCATTATCATTCAGATTAAATGAAGATTCAGAAGAATCATTAATGGATCAACTGATTGTTTATTTGAACAACCAAAATGCCAATGATTTTATTAACATTAATAGTCCAGTATTGGAACCAAGCGATAATACCAAAAATGATAGCATCGCTAATCCTGACGATGACGATGACGATGATATTTCTAATTCAATAGCACCAAGCCATCGTAGCAGCCGTAGCAGTAGTAGTAGTGTTCATTTATCTCCAGCACCTTTATCAAAGACTAATCTATCTTTACAATTGCCTACCTCCTTCCATAATGGTCCAAAATCTAACCATGGTACAACAGAAGAAACATTGAAGATTATACATTCTTCATCAGGCATCGTACATTCAAACCAAAATAGTAGCAATCCAAACAATATTGTTACTCATACATTGATATTAAATCCCAAACCAGATATAATACCATCAGCATCATCAGCATCTATACTCCCGAATAATAATGGTTTCACTGACCGAATCGAAACGTTTAAAACTAATAATAATAATAGTAACAACAATACTATTAATAATAACAATAATAATAATAGCACAATTGAAAAATCTGTTAGCAATAATGATTACTTATTCTCACCATTAAATACAGATTTTAATAATATTATGAATAATTTAAAGGATAAAGATTTCCCCTTAGATTATTTACCTGTGATGGAAGAAAATTCAGATAAAAATATCAAACAAGAGGATACAAATATTCCAAGTATGCCCGAAAATAATAACAGCAATAACAATAATGATGATGATAATAATAATATTAATAGTGAAAGTGACGATGATGAAAATATTGTAGTTCCCGTGACAATAGGTAATTTAAATAAAAATAACCGTAATGATAGCAACATTTATTTGAAGTCTATTCCATTTCATAGTGAGATCACTTCAAACAACAACACAATTAACCCTCGTGTCATGACAAATAAAGAATATTATAGTATGAATAATAAAGATGCATTGACCAATAAAAATGCAGTGACACTTGTAGCATCTGAACAGCAAAGTAAAAGTAATACTAGTAAGAAACAATTAAGCTCAACTACAAATGAATTCCCACCGGTGCCAATAGAAAATGATAAAGATACATTTTTCAATAATGAATTATTAGATTATGATCAATATAATAATACGGATAATAATGACAATAATACCACTAATAATAATAATGACAACAACAATAATGACAACAGACATGGTTCCAGTACAGGTTTAAGAATTACAGAAGCAACAAGAGTACAAGAGAACGCGGGACCGTATGATGATTTCTCATTATGGGCCAATACAGTGGTGCCAACGCAAGGTCCACCACCACCACCACAACTACCATATACTATGAATATGGGTATGAATATGAATCAATATGTGGTACCTGCTCCACAGCCACCATATAACAGTACAATTACACCAGTAACCAAATATAACCCATATATGAGTCAATCTCCATGGGGGGTTACACCCTATCCACCTGGTGCTATCTATGGTATGAATATATCTCCACGGTTAGGGGCGACTACTACAACACAACCTTTTATTATACATCCCTCAAGAAGACCATATTCAAGACCTACCTCCTCCCTAAGTAAACAGTTCCCCATGAACAGTGGTTCTAATACTTCAACTTCAAGTAGAACTGGTAATGTCAGAGTTGTGAAACCAAGTACGGTTGTGAAGCCCATTGATCTTCGGAATGTCAAAATCCAAAGAAGATCAGATAATGAAGATATATTCTAACTCTTATATATATATTTATATAGCCATGATTTCTCAATTGCAGTATTTAAACATCGAATAGACATATACATTTTTTGCCAATATTTAATTTATTGAGCCTTATTCAAGATGGTGCTCAGTTTGTTTGTTTTTAATATATATATATTTTTTTTGATTTCAGTGCAAAAACAATCTTTAAAACATAGCTCAGTTATATCAAATACAGACAGCAATCCATCACTCCCTCATATTTATAGAGTCATATCAGGGTGTAGGTGTGTGTTATATTATTACATATAACGAGATTCAGAACAATTTGATTATGTCGTATTCTTTTCAGAATCAAAATAATCATTACCTTCGTAAACAAGGTCAAAATGCCTACAACAATAACAACAGATCGATTCCGTCTCGATATGGGGATGATTCCCGTGTGAATAATAATAATAATAACAATAATAATAATAATAATGCAAATATTATCAATAATAATGCAACTCAACATGATAAGGGCACCACGCTATATATGGGAGATTTGGATTACCATTGGGATGAAACTATAATCAAAAGCATTTGGAATGGGATGGGTATGAATAATGTTAATGTTAAGATGGTGTGGCAATTACAAAGTAACAATACGTTGAACCAAGGGTATTGTTTCGTTGAATTCCCGACGTATCAAGACGCTTCGCAAGCATTATTGAATAATAATGGTATGATGATACCTGGGTATTCCAATAGACATTTCAAACTAAATTGGTCAGATAAGGGGAAAGATAATAAGACTAAGAATAATAATCTTGAAAATGTATCTTCTATCTTTGTTGGAGATTTAGCATCTAATGTGACGGAGAGTCAATTATATGATTTATTTGTTCATAGATATAAGTCTACATTAAGGGCCAAAATTATGATTGATTTGAATACTGGATTATCTAAAGGGTATGGTTTTATTAATTTTACGAATCCAATTGATCAACAGAATGCATTATTGGAAATGCAAGGTGTGATTTTGAATGGTAGAGCCATAAAATTGGGACCAAGTAATAATAATAATAATAATAATAATAAATCGAATAGTACGGGTGGGCAACATGTACCCAGTGGAAACCACAGTACGGCCAAACCATTTAATAACGTGATTTTGCCCAAATCACAATTCACACCTGGCATACAATATGCACCAACCATGAATCATTTCACGGATCCAAATAATACTACTGTATTTATCGGTGGTTTATCGGCTCATGTGACAGAAGAAGAGTTACGAACCATCTTTGAACCCTTTGGTGATATAATCTATATTAATATCCCCTTGGGGAAAGGTTGTGGTTTCATTCAATTTGTGGATCGCAATGCTGGTGAGTTGGCCATCACCAATATGCAAGGTTTCCCAATTGGTAGTTCGCGAATAAGATTATCTTGGGGCAGATCTGCGAAACAATATAGCCCTGGTACCATCAATTCGTCGTCTGCGAAGAATGACGTTGGTCAATTGCGACTAACATCTCCCATTTACAGCAATCGATCGTACATTGCCACCTCCAGCGTTGCTAACTCCGGTAGAAGCACTGAATATTTACCGGGATTCCAAGACAATTACTTCAAGACAGCGACCCCTTCCTCGACGAGTTTTGAACGATTGGAGATGAGAAGCAACATGTATATGTGATTGCTCAGAGCATAGATGGAAGGCAGTAATTCGTCATTTTCGTCACGGTTTATAGAATAATAAATATATGTAATAATTAATTAAATAATCAAATAAGCAAATCACGATATCTCGTCGCTTTGACTTGCAACTGGGCGCAATTCGACTTTGCGCGGTGGGGTGTTGTTGTTGTTGTTGTTGTTATTCACAAGGGGCAATCGCGATTGTTGCAGTGGTGATGTTGTGATGTTATGATATTACGGTTGCAATTGTTGCAATTGTTGCAATTGTGCAATCGTGCAATCGTGAAATAGACAAGGGGCTAACAAGGGGTGATGGGTCTTTGGAAGGGGCAATAGGTGATTAGCCCCTTGGCAAGTTTGGAATGGCCAGATATACAAGGATATATATATATATATATATATAAGGGGACGGTTGGTAGTCTAGCATCTTACAGCTCCCATTAACAGCAGATCACACTAACCATTAGTACAAACTAACTATTAGTACAAGCAACACATACAAACAACACATACATACATACAACAACACAACATGAAGCACGAATTCTTTGGGAACAACAACGAAGACAAACACACCAAGAACGAATCGACCAAGCCAACACAAAAGGCTGAAGTGGGCCAATATTTTTACAAGGGTAAAGAAAGCGATCTGATCGTCTTTGTCAAGTCTGCAGATGCAGTGGACCACTATTTGGAGGAGCCTCGTGTGGAAGGCTTGTCTGACTGTGTCGAGACATTCCAGATCTTCACCAACAACGGCTCAAGAGGTGCGGAGGGTATTTTGGGTGAGGCCTCCAAGGCTGTCGTCGAAAGCGAATTGGGCAAGGGCAAAGACCAATACGCTGCCATCGACATGATTCTAAGAGAAGGTAAGTACACTGGCCAAATGTCTCAAGTGAGAAGGAAGGACAGAATGAGAGCTTAAATCATCAGCCCGTTAATTGATTGAATGATTTCTTTTTTACTTATTATGATTATCCTGTGACGTTTTATTTTTGCATTTATCCCCCAGTCATCTACCGTTTTTTTGTTTTTTTGCTTCTTTTTAATGCATTTCAAAGCAGATGTTATTATTTGAATATCTATATTATCTTAATATACACATATATATCTTAAATATAGCTGTACTTAAATGATACAATATTGATATGATCCTTGTGTCTCACACTAATTTGACAATGTTTTGTTCTTTTGCAAATGGAAAATAATTTTTCACTGCTCATCGCAAATTTTATTTTTCATTTATTGCACATTGGATATTTAATACTTGAAGACGCTGATGATGAAGTAGATTAACAACTTATCTACTCAGATAGCAAAGGGTAAAGACTCCACACAACAAATACAACAACAACAACAAACGATGGCTGCTGAGGATATTAGAGTTGGGAACAAAATGAAGAGACAAGCTCTGTTCGCGGATCTTAAAGACGAAAAGAACAAAGAACGTCACAAGATGAGACGTACTAGAGCTAAAGAGGAAAGAGCTAATCCAGAACTAAGAGACAAGAGATTGAAAGAAAATGTCCCACAAACCATCGAATCCATGAGAGAATACGACGAAACCATAAAGGAAGGCGTCGAGGAAGATGAAGACGATCTAATGAAATCGTTCAATAATATGGCTAATGGGAAACCACCAAAAATCTTCTTGACCACAAATGTTAATGCAAGAAAATGTGCTTATGAATTTGCTAATATATTAATTGAAGTGCTTCCAAACGTCACTTTTGTCAAGAGGAAATTCGGCTATAAATTGAAAGAAATTGCTGATATGTGTATAAAGAGAGATTTCACCGATATGGTCATTATTAATGAGGATAAGAAGAAAGTCACTGGGTTGACTTTTATGCATTTACCAGATGGACCAACATTTTATTTTAAATTAAGTTCATTTGTAGAAGTACAAAAGATTTCTGGTCACGGGAAACCAACAAGTCATATCCCAGAATTGATCTTAAATAATTTCCAAACTAGATTGGGTAAAACTGTAGGGAAATTGTTTCAATCTATCTTACCACAAAACCCAGATTTTGAAGGTAGACAGGTGATCACATTACATAATCAAAGAGATTACATCTTCTTTAGAAGACATCGTTATATCTTTAAAGAAAATGAAAGAGTTGGGTTACAAGAGTTGGGTCCACAATTCACGTTGAAGTTGAAGAGACTACAAAGAGGTCTAAGAGAAGAAACCGAATGGGAACATAAGACTGAAATGGACAAAGATAAAAAGAAGTTCTATCTATGATCTGTTTCATTTCTCTACTTCCTCTTCTTCTTCTTATTATTATTATTATCACTCTTATCGCATCGCTTACTTAAATACTTTTTGTACATTAGACTGTTATCAACATACAAACAACCCCCCAAAGTATTATTCTTATTATTATATAATTGTATATATGAAATAGAAACAACTTTTCTTTTCATTCCAATGTTTAATAACAATCTTCATAGACAAATTGATATTTTCAAATTAAATTTTTACTAGTAGATCACCAATTTAATATTCTCGATTGATCAAGATAACAATTGCATCTGCTCCCACTTCCATTGACTCTTGAGTGGTTATAAACACATAGTTTTCTTTTTCATGTGCTTGCTGTTTTCTGTTAGGCTTTGCATATTTTGCGCAGTGTTAAGTTTTTGATTTTTTTTGCCATCAAAAAATTGAAATTTGAATCTTTACAAACATTCCCACCATCAATTTAATTCAAATTAATTGATTAAAACAAACCACTAAGCAATCATCAAGTTGCCATTACATAAAGTATCCAAACTATACTGAAGCAGTGTGTGTATTTTTTGTTTGTTGCGCTGTTTGTTGCTGTTTCCCTACTAGATATAATTATTTTATACAGCTATCTTTTGTCGACAGTTTATTTATATTTTTTCATTCCCCTGAACTTATTATTTCTAAGAGAAGTTAATAACTCAAAAAATATAAGCTAGTATCGATTTTACCAAACTTCACATATTCTGTAACTTTACATACTCATCTGCCTGTAATCACTTCCCGCTGTATTTTGGTCAAATGGATTCAGAAGGTGCATCTCAGATCATTTCTGCTTTAGAAGTGATTTATACTTCTACTTCCACAAATGAAGACAGATTGAAAAGTCAACAATTCCTGGACACAGTGAAACTACAAGAAGAATCACCATTCTGGGGTTATCAAATCGCATTGAATAATCCAAATAATTTTATTGTCAAACATTTTGGTCTAGGTTTATTATCCGACGCAATTAAGACCAAATGGAATAAATATGATGCAGAGAAAAGAATTGTGGTAAGAAAATATATTATGGAATTAAATTATAGAGTTCTGGAACAAGACCCACGTTATATCAAAGAAAAATTAGCCTTCTTATGGGTTGAAGTGGCCAAAAGATCATGGGGTGAAGCTTTAAAAGGTGGTGACCAAACTCCACAATTACTTTTAGAATCATGGGTTGATATGGACACTAATTTGACTGAACTATGGAGAATTAGTAATGCATCCAGCGAATTGACATTGATCATCTTCAGAATCTTATTCGAAGATGTGTTTTTATTAGACGATATGATCGTACTGAAAAGAATGACTATTATCCAACCATTGTGTGTCATGCTAGTCTCCTCCATGGAAATCTTTGCTGCCAAATATAAATTTACCGATAAATGGACTCTCTTTAAAGCCAATCAAGAAGGTTGGTTCTCCATATGGATTTCTGAATTAAATACTGCATTGATAGAAAAAAATTCAGAATATGTGATTAGACTATTAGAAACTTTAAAGACTTGCTTAACTTGGCCATTGAGTGAAGTCATTATTAAAAATGATGTACTATCCACTCTATTAGAATGTTTCTTGAGTGGTATTCCAAAGGCTCAATCGATGGCTTTAGATTCTATGCATATTCTTTTAACACGTCCATATAATAATGAGGAGCATTATCAATTGGTGATTAATAAAGTATTTGACAGCATGGATATATTAAGTCAAGTTTATGACGATCTTCAATTCGACCCCAAACAAAATGTAGACGAAGCTAAATATCCTATCATTAAGAAATTTGTCGATATGATTAGTTGTCTCTATGTTTGTGTCTTTAAAGTTAACGATAATAATAACCAAATCGAAAAATATTTAAGATTGGTACTTAAGGCTACATTCAATTCAAGTTTAATTGTTAGTGGGTTAACTCTTGATTTATGGTGTTCATGTTTAAGAAACGATGATTTCTTACCTCTATTAGAGAAATTTGTTATTCCTGAACTGTTACAATTCTCATCTGATGCACTAGTATATTATGAACAAATTGATGATCATGTATCTAAGACGTTTTCTGATATTGATTTCCAATCTAAATCTGAATATCAAGCATTTTGTTCAGGTTACAGAAAGAAAATTAGAGATATTATTAGATTAATATCCTGTGTTAAATTAGATCTGACTTATGATTGGTTAAACATTAGATTGAACAACTATTTCAGCACACAATATGGTCAACAAGTGTTAAGCTCTACATTTTTGAACAATAAGACTGAACCATATTTAGGTGCTTTATCTCAATTTATGATTATAGAATGTTTTATTAATGGTTGTATACGATGGAAAATATGGTATGGTTCAGATAAACCCGACTACGAAGAAAAATTAGAGAATATATTGGGCAAATTGGAAATCTTATCAAATCAATTGATTGCATTAAACATTAAAGAACCGTCATTACTTAAAAAGGAGATTCAAAATTTTGCTCTTTTCTTAACTATGTTGAAAGACAATGTTCTTTTCACATTATTGGAAAAAATCATCACAACAGCTACTATGGATTATCCTGGTGTAGATTTAGAAGAACGTAGTGAACAATCTGAGGCTGTAAGAGAATTGAGATATGCATGTGGTATTGAATTGAATAGGATGGCTTTATTAATGCCAGAATCGTTGATGGCTATTTACCCAGACTTGGAAAATGTTGTCTCTAAAATTATGCCCAATTTATCATATCATGAAAAGATTTCATTTAAATCATTTCTATTAACTATCACATTGAAATCCTCATTAGATAGAAAGGAGGAAAGATTTTCAGAAATTGTTGATCCTGAATTAATTGCATGGTCTGAAAAATCTACGGTCGTTGGGTTATCAGATCTTCCCTGGTTTATGGAGAGATTGGGTATCGTACAAATTGCTGAATACTTCCAAAAGAGAGGTATTGATGCCGATAGTGATTTATTAGCCATCCCAATTGATGAAGAAGGTAAAAAATTAAAAAATGAATTAAGTAAACGTTGGCAATCATTGTTCCCAGTTAGAGCTACAAGAATGTTCATTCATTATTCTATTCAAAGCATCAAGAACGATGAAGAATTTAGGGTGTTACAAGAACTTTGGAGACCAAGAATTGTTCCAATTTTACCGTATATTATGAGATTGTTATACCAATTACAATCATACCATGATCCAAGTAATTGGAAAGAGCTTCCTGTGGTAGTACAATCTTTTGTCAAGTACTCTACAGTGGAAAGATTCTGGGAAGCTGGGGCCTCAAATAAATCCAAGGATGAATTTATTGATGAACATATGAAAGCCATGCAAACACTTAGAGATTTTGCTGATTCTGTTGGTCACATTGTGAGATATACAAGAGAATATACTCTGCTAGTGATAAGTGCTATTTCCTCCCTAGGATCTGTGTTCTACGATTTAGATGACGTTCCAAGAACTTTATTAGATTCCATTGCCATTTATAAGCCCAATAGTACTGTAATTGGTCCGGGTGTTTCAACTCATGGTTGGAAACATATTTTAAACGTTGCCATTAGGCCAATCTTAAAGAATTGTCCTGTGGAATGCGCTCCAAAGTTTATGCCAGCATTTTTACCCTCTTTGTTTGATACTCTAGACATTCTTTTATGTGAAAAATGGTCTCATATTATGACGGATAATTATAGTGCCAGTGGCCCAACAGATGATGATGAGATGACTGAAGAGATTTTAGAAGAAAACCTAACTAGACAATTAACCACTGTGGTTGTTTTGATCTTGATTGATATTATTGGACAAGTGGGTCCAAACTCAAAGCAAAAATTGAATCCTCTACAAACTAAGATGAGAAAGATTATTTTCAATGACATCAACATATTAGCATCATTTTTAAAATTACTGAACCATTTAATATCGTTCAAAGACAGCAAATGTTCTTTCAATGCCATTTTATTGTTGAAATCATGTTTAGCTGATGTATTGATTAAAGATGAATCTGTTGATGAATTTTTCTCTGTGGAGGTTATGAAGACATTATTAACTACTTTATTGGCTCAAAATTCAAATAGAGACTCTTTTTATGAAGGGATGTATGTCTTTACAGTATTATTCTTAACATTGGGTAGAGAATATAATTCTACCAGAGAATATTTACGTAGTATCTCTTATGGTTATGATATTGACGAACTTTATGACAAGGTTAAGAAGGTTGAGAATTTCAAGAATCAAAGGCAGTTGATGATAGAATATTTTGATTATGTTAAGAGTGCGGGTGGTGCTACTGATGACATTGCTGATTCTCACGGGGCTGTAGAACGTAAGAGACAAGAAAAGAGAGAGGCTAATTTGAAAAGAGTCAATGAAAAGTTAATACAAAAACACAAGGACCAGAGTGATCTTTTGGATGATCCATCCACGGAAAATGGTGCATTTGCCAATTTATTTGGAGCTACATAGATGTTATAGTTCAATTCAATTACAGTAAATGTAACAAAACAAGAGAAGCCGTCATTGATAACCATTCAAAGAAAATGAAATGATGTATAAACTAACCATACAGGTATATTGTAAAAGGTTTAAACCTAGTTATATAAATAAATTAGTTGCTGTGTATAGTTTTATAGTACGATATTATATAACTCGTAGAAAATAACGATTAGATAATTAGACCTGTTTTAGAACTCAATAAATGATTTATCATATAAATTTTAGTATTAGTACAGGTACAAATTTATAGTTCAACTATTTAATAGATCATATTTATTTTAAATAAATTAGATTTATGTTTTTTTTATGGGGTTATCTTTATATAATATACAAAAGTAAATTGTTAAAATGTTCCTTTAAGATGATTGTTAGTTTATCTTCTGAAACCACCTCTGGAACCACCTCTGGAATCACCGAAGCCACCTCTGGAACCACCGAAGCCACCTCTGGAGCCACCACGGCCACCGAAGCCACCTCTGGAGCCACCACGGCCACCGAAGCCACCTCTGGAACCACCACGGCCACCGAAGCCACCTCTGGAACCACCACGGCCACCGAAGCCACCTCTGGAGCCACCTCTGGCACCACCAAAGCCACCACGGCCACCTGGAGCACCACCGGCAGATTTCTTCTTTCTAGATTTTGGTTTTGGTGGACCAGCAACCTTTGGCTTTGGAATAAATCTTTCGATTGGAAGTAATTTATCTGGAGCAATGTAGAATTTATCACCTTCTTTGAAACTAGTAGCTTGGACACCTTCAGAACATTTGATAGTGAAGAAGACTTCATTTAATGGACCTAAGATTTCATCAACTTTACCAACTTGAGTCTTATTTTCTAAATATATTGGAGCATTGAAATATGGGATCTTGGTGTTGATGGAACGACAGACAATATCGTTTTCACATGGATGAATGAAAGCACCCATTTCTAAAACACTGTCTGGAGGACCTTGTTGGAATGATGATCTACCACCAAATCCACCACGGCCACCGAAACCACCTCTTGAACCGCCACGGCCACCAAAGCCACCACGGCCACCTCTGTTACCACCTCTGAAACTCATTTTATCTTATATGTATATTAATTTAGTTTGGAAATGCCCTTGTTAGACTCTTTGAAACCAGAATAATTGCTACTTACTGTCTTGTAATGGTTCTAATAGTTAAACTGCAGTTTTTCGATGAGTTCAAAATAATTTTTCAATATTTTCTTTCGAGGAAAAATTTTTCACCTTGATTCCAGGCCGGCACGTGACTTTTCATACCAAATATACTGCGATGATATTTAGTTAGCCTTGTTAGGATCGCATGTTGATGAAATTTGTAAGGTGCCTAGGATGGTCCACTGCCGGTTTGCTTGGTCAAATGGAGGCCAATGGGAACACCCATTGCACCCTTTGAAGGTTTTTAGGAATATAATTAAATTATTAGATGGGAAAAGAAGAACCACAAAGGGAATCGATCTCAACCGTCGTCAATACATGCTTGTTTAAGAGTAGTAGTAGTAGTAGTAGTAGTTAGCTATATAATTCAGGTCTTCTTCTTCTTTAGGGCCTTATTCTTCAACATTTCTTGTTTACAATCTGGACAGTACCATTTACCCGTGGGAGGTTCTTTCAAATTCACACAGGTATAATGGAACCATTCATATTTACAATTAGGGCCATCACATGCCACCATTTCCCCATAGGAAACACTTTGACAGAAACAGTACAATGTTTTATCTTCCTCCTCATTATCACCACCTCCAGAGAATAATTCTTCATTATATTTTTGAGTGTCAGAATCCACTTCCACATTATCAGAAGGTGTTGGAGATGCAGTACCCTTACGTGCTACCTGTTTGTTTAGATCTGCATTCTTATGGATAGACGACGTTCTTTGATGTTTCCTTTTCTTCAGATTAGGAGCCCCTACAGATGAGCTGGTAGACATACCTCTTTTCCTCTTCTCATTCACTATACTCATCACAGAGTTTTCTCTGGATAATTCAGCCCCACTCTCTACTTCATCCTCTAACGGTGCTAATAATCCATCTTCCTCTAACATATTGATATTATTCTCTAACTTGTTTAAATGTCTTGACACCAAGAATAATGCCGTATTGGCTAAAATACATTTTTCATGTTGGGTCTTTTTTGTCTCTTCCATGCATGCCTTGATGGATTCGTTTATCTTCTCTTCCTTTGGATGTGGGGTGATAGACCCATTTTGCTTTATATGCTTATGTAAAATGGTTTCCTGCTGTTGATATTTCTTCCGACTTTGAAATATCTCTAAGTCATGAAGTCTTATTTCTTCTAAAATATAACGAAATTCAGCCTCAAGATTGGAAATGTCTTGGACTGCTTCCTCTAACGCTACACTGGGATCCATGAGTGCTGTTGAAGTGTGGCGTAAAAACTGGTATGTTAGCTTACACTGCTATCAAAAGTGTTTTCTTTTAACAGTCCTGGCTTATTGAGAGTGTGTGTGTGTTTTTTATTTTGAATTTCTAACTTTTAATGATTTAAAGAATATATTAGAGATTAAGTAGTATATACAAGGTTGGTTCTTCAAAAACTGTTATTACATTTGTTGTATTGGCTGGATACCTAAGATTTGTAGTCCATTAGCCAACACTTGTTTTGACGCAAGATAAAGTGCCAGGTGAGCAGTTGCAATATCTTTTGGCTGACCTAATACCCACATGCTGTTGTAACAGGTTGAAATTTGATGAGAAAGGGTGAATAAGTATGTAACAAGAGTTGAAGGTTCCTTATCTTCCATTGTTTTTTGTAAAGTATAATGGTATTGGCTCAACAGTCTGGTTAAATTAATAGCTTCTGGCTTTTTCAAAATGGAAAGGTTTGCCTTCTTACAATCGTCTAAACTAATAATATCTTCGCATTTACTTTGAATTGCACATAATCTTGAATGTGTGTATTGTAAATATGGTCCAGTATTACCTTCAAAAGACAGCATTCTCTTCCAATCAAAAGTATAATTATTCACTCTTTTACTTTTCATATCTTGAATTAATATGGCAGATAACCCCAATTTCTCTGCGATCTCTCTCATTTCCGACTCTGGTACTGTTAATTGTTTCTTGTATTGCAAAACGGTAAGCATCTGTTTTGTAGTTTCTGCTATAATGGTGTCTAGAAATACAACATTACCTTTACGTGTAGACATTCCTTTAACCATACCAAAACTAATATGTTCAAGTTTATCTACCCAGGTGAGCTTCATTTGTTTTAGTATTTCAAAGAATTGGTTCATGTACAAGTCTTGCTGACATGCAACCACGTAGATCATTTTATCGAAGTCATATTTTTGATGTCTATCAATACAAGCACAAATATCTCTTGTAATGTATAATGAGGTGTTATCTGATTTTTCAACAATTATTTTACCCAATTTCTTATTGTATGGGGTCAAATCTATTTCTGTTGCACCGTGGTTATCTTGAGTTAGCCCTATTTCCTTCAATTGTTTTAATGTGTTAAATATCGATTGTTTTTTAACTTCAGATTCTCCAGAATATACATCAAATTGAATACCTAATTTAGAATATGTCTTGATGTATTTATCAATAGATATGTTCCGCAAATGTTTCCACAATGCTAAAGCTTCCACATCTCCTTCTTCCAATCTCCTGAAAAACTTTTGAGCTTTAATACGAGTATCGGATTGATTGTTTCCATTTTTTTTGATTTCATCTTCAATCAGTGTATTTGTCCTTACATAAACTTTAAAGAGATGATTTATTGGATCGTTTTCTAACTCTTTAGGGTCACCAAATTTTTCGTAGCCAACAGCCATGATTCCAAACTGTTTTCCCCAATCCCCCAAATAGTTCATTCTTATTACTTTCCAACCAAACGTTTCGTATAAATTTGAAAGAAATTCGCCAATAATAGTGGATCTTAAATGGCCTGCATGGAAAGGCTTAGCGATATTGGGTGATGAAAATTCAACTAGTATACTCTTTGGAGTATCACAATCTGTCTTCCCATAATCTGATCCCGATATTAAAATGTCATTTATAGTTTTATTTAATAACAGATCATGATTGAAGAAAAATTGTAGAAAATTACCCTTAATGACAATTTTCTCGAAGAAATTATTGTCACGAGTGATTATTTCACAATAATGTTGTAATTCTGAACTGTGACTTTGATGTAACCCCAATTTAGGTAATGGAAGTATCAAATCCCCATCTTGTAGTTTATTGGGCTTGTGTAACGAAGAACATAAGTGGTTGTAGTCAACATTAAACAATGGTTGTAACTTGTCTGCTATTATAGTTTTGTATGATGCTAATATATCTGGTTTGTTTAGAAAGGATGGATGTGTGTGTTTGAATATTGGAGTGCTCGAGAAATATGATGCTTGTATTGATGAAAGGGATTGTCTTGAATGTTTAATTCCAATTGGATAATGAGCCCAACCCCACTGGTATCTTGAAATACTTTTTCTTTTAAAGCAGTGCATTCAATTCTGAGCTCATTAAGGATGGACCTGATATATATATATATGAATATATATATATTTGTATAGTTATTGGATCTGAATGTAGTTTTTTAAAAACCACTTTAAACCATTTGAGCTTTAAAAAATGAAAATGAAAATTAATAGAAATGAATATTTTATTAGCTAGTCAATTTATTGATTAATAGAAACCAAGCAAAGAGAGCACGTTACATAAAAAACCCATATATATATAAAGTATAAAAATAAATGATTAGAATTGATGATCTATAATGTATGTTCTTTTTTTTTTTGGTATGTGAGTATATTAAATTAAAAATAAAAAGTAATAAGGAATTGGATTATATGATGATATTTTTGTTTTTCCTTTTGTGTTTCATTGAACTCGTTAAAATGTAATTAGTTTTCGTTAAATTACAATAACCCAATTAAAATTATTATTATGGAGTTAGATGAGAGATTAGTTTCTACCGAACATGGTCTTGTAGAAAGGTTTGTCTTCCTTCATTAGGGCGTCGACATCGTAATCGGCGCCTCTTCTGGATGGAGGAACCCAAGAGGATGATTTCCATGGAAGGACACCTTCGGAGTACATGGTTTCGACTTCTTCTAGAGTCAAACCCTTAGTTTCGGAGACGAAGAAGAAGACGTAGAAGTAGGCGAAGACCATACAGCCCATGAAGACGTAACCGTAAGAGAACTTGATGGCACCGGTGATGAAAGGAGTGAAGAAACCGATTAAGAACCCCCACATCCAGTTAGCGGCGGTGGCGATGGACATAGCCTTGGCCTTGATTCTCAATGGGAAAGTTTCGGAGATGATGACGTAGGCGATTGGAGCCCAAGTGGTAGCGAAACAGAAGATGTAGAAACAAGCGAAACAAATCATACAGTTACCGGCACCCTTGGATGGGTTATCGGTACCGTGTTCCCATAACTTGGTGACACCGACGGAAGCGTAGACAACGTAACAACAGACCATACCGATACACCCGTATAATAGACAGTTACGACGACCGAATTTATCGACGGTGTAAAGGGAGAAACAGGTGGAGGCGAAGTTGACAATACCGAAGACGATGGAAGTTTCGAAGGAGTCATCCATACCGACGGCGGTGAAGACGGTGGTACCGTAGTAGAAGAAATAGTTATCACCGGTCAATTGTTGTAAAGATTGGATCATGACACCCATGGAGGTACGTTTGAACATGTTGGCACCGAATAATTCACCCCAGGTGGCTTCACCGGCGGCTCTAGCTTCTTCGACGGAGGCTTCGATCAAATCTAATTCGTGTTGAATGAATGGATCATCTGGAGAACATTTGTTGGCGTGGACTAAAGAGGCTCTAGCTTCTTCCATTAGACCCTTTTCGACTAAGAAACGTGGAGATTCTGGGACAAAAGTCATACCACCGATCATGAATAGGGCCCAAGCGAAACATAGACCTAATGGGACTCTCCATTGGGTGGAGTCATCGTAGTTCTTGGTACCGTAGTTAGTACAGTAACCTAAGAAGATACCTAAGGTGATCATTAATTGATAACAGGAGACTAAAGTACCTCTTAATTGTTTTGGAGCGACTTCGGAGATTAACATTGGGGATAAGACGGAGATACCACCGACACCTAGACCGGAGATAATTCTACCGATGAAGTATTGGTACCATTTGTCGATGGAGGCGATTTGGATGACAATACCGACGATGTAGATGACACTGACGACGATAAGACCCTTCTTACGACCGTGGGTGTCACCTAATTTAGATAAGACGATACCACCGACGGCACAACCAACGTTGAAGATGGAGACAATTAAACCAGTTCTGACTTTAGATAGATAGTGAGTACCATCGTGATGTTTTTGACCGAATCTTCTTAAGAAATCGGTTTGGGCGACGAAACCGGAAATGGTACCGGTATCCCAACCGAAAATGAACCCACCGAAGGCGACCATAGCACAGGAGATGGAGATGGAGACTAGGGCTTTCTTACTTGTAGCAGGAGCGACATATTCTTCAGTTTGGGTGGTTTCTGGGAAGGCGTCTTGGCCGTTTATAATTTTATTTTCACTAGCTTCGTTAGAAGAATTAGACTTTGAAGGACTAATTAAATCAGGTGTAGAATTCATATTGAATGTGTGTACCTGAGAGATTTAGTATTTGTGTTTGATGGTTTGATGTTAAAGTATAAGATTAGAAAAGAGATAGAAGTGGAAAATAAACTGGGGTAAAGAAAGTTGAAACATGTAGAGTTTATATACAAAAAATATTTGTTTATCTTACTACTGACATTGCCAGACATTGCAAGCGGGGGTGGGTGGGTCAACGACGATTCATAATAGTCTCCACGTCAATTAACCCACGAAGTGAACAGATCCTCGAGGGCACAATAGGCCATCAACAGCTTATTATCAGATTAGTGTCCAGTCGGTATAAAATTTTTTTGCCAAACTGGAGGTTCGAGCATTGTTCGCAGCGCTTACAAAAGGAAAAAGGAAAAAGGAACGGGCGAAAAGAAACAGCGCTATTGTCTGCGCGGCGGGTCTGGGTCTCGCCGGGCGGGACAACTCTGGGGAGTTTCTCCGCGGACGTCATAGATTGTTCCGGGGGCGCCGGCGCCATTGTCTGCGGCGCTGGGAAAAAGCGGGAAAAAGCGGAAAAAGCAAGCACGCACGCAAGCCGCGGAACATTTACGGGCCGCGACAATTGCGGCAAATTGCGGGAAATTGGGAACAACGTTGTTCCGCGGGAGAAACCCTGTCGTTTCTTTTTGCGGCGTTATCCTCGTTTCTTTTTCCGTTGTGTGAGGCCACTGGACAATGAATGAATGAGGCACTGGGACAACTATGGGAGATTCGGGTGGACAGAATATACGACTCGGTTACTAACAAGTTACTAACAAGTACCATAAACACAGGCAATTGACCACGGAACAACCCAGTGTAAACAAATCTGGTCGAGAAGGGGAATTAGATACCGTATTTCCCCGCCTTTAATACAGATCTCAGTCGCATCGTGCATGGTGCATCTAACAATGGCAAACCACGTAATATATACACGTTTGCGGTATACATATCTGATACCACTCGGATTGTTTATCAAAAATTGTTGACTGAGAGATTGTCTATCAAAGATTGTCCATTGGAAGAGGGTTTGTTTCCAAATTGCAAAGGGCCAAAAACTTATCAATCTCGATATCCAAATATTCATACACCTCTCCAGTTATATATTAACGTGTCTATACACAAATACTATATATCAGTTCACATTCAATGTTGTCGCATATCCTATTACGGTAAAGACATATATATATATACATATATATATTTGTTCAAGGTAAGATTAGCATATCCTATTGCGGTAAAGGCATATATATATATATATGTGTTCAAGGTGAAATAGCATATCATCATGATCTTCTTAAACTTTTTATTCTTCTCAAAAACTTATTACCTTTCTTGACCTCGGGTTCTTTCGTCGCTGGCACAACTGCATCCGACGACGATACATTAGAAAGATCAAAATCACCTCTAAGGAAATCCGCAATCGATTTCCTTCGATTATCCTTTATAGTCTTATTTCGACGAATATGATTCCGAATATCTTCCTTGATTGCCTCCTGCGACGCAGGCGCACCGTCCAAAAACGTCGTCGACCCCAATCCAACACTCGCATCACCATGAATCATAGAACTCTTCGCTTTACTACCAAACTGGCCCGATATCGTACCCTTTCTAAGAAGTCCATTGTGGCCTGTAAACACTTCACTTGATGAAGCCGATATCGTATGCGATCTCACTATATTATTACTGCTACTTTTACGCGGGAATGCCATTATTGGAGAACTCACCCTACTATGGCGAGTTCTCTGTGGTCTGGCAGCATCAAACGGGCCGTCATGATGGAATCCACCACCAAAAAATATACCTGTAACATCCAACTTATCAATCGTATCCAATTCCAATTCTTTCGGAACTTTGGAATGACGTCTTGACGAAACATTCTTATCACGGCCGCCATGTGATGATGAGCCGCCCCTTTGCCCCTGTAGCAAGTCATTGACCCCCACTGAATGTCTGTAATTAGCACGGTCTGTCTTCGATCGATGTACACTCCTACGTGGGGTCGCACCTTGTAGTGCATTATCAGAGCTGTATTTGTTCAGATTAGGCCTTGACGGTTTGTTCCCTGGCGCTATATTGTCAGAACTGTATTTGTTCAAATTAGGCCTTGATGGTTTGTTCCCTGGCCCTGTATTAATATCTTGGAAAAATGGATTATTCCTACTCTTCCGTCTCTCTTCATATAAAGATTGACTATCTGTGTCTAACTCATTTCTGAATGGATTGGTATTCGAACGATGTGGCATATTCATAAAATTTCATAAATAGCAGCTATACAATTGTATCTGATGATATATTTTTTTACAATGGGGTTTGTTTGATGAACAGTTACCACTTTCAAACTTACAAATTTAAAAACACAATATAGCTGTACACTTTGTTATATCTGAGTGTTTGCTTTTGTCCATCTCCTCGAGAGCTCATCTATCTGGGGAAATCTTTATCGAATGGTTTTTTGATTTTTTTTTGTTTTTTTTCACTTGACGACGACGAAATTTCATAAGATCTCCCGTTTGGGCAAAATTTTATCAGTGGCCGCATACAATCTTCGAGATGATTTACACTTTAAATAAAAGTGGTTTCCTTTTAGATATATACAAAAGAGATAAAAACTATAGAAGAAATCATTATGTTCTATATTGTACATACATTTATTACAATTATAATTCCCCTTGTTCAAAATTGGACGAATTTTTGATGGAATTGTTCATGATTCTTACCGGATTGGGCGACTTTAACATAGTCGTCCTTGGCAATCTTTTCTTGGATTCTACGATGTAGCTGGACTAAGTAATTGTTGTAACTTTCAATCATGTTCATAGTCTTATCTTCACATAACAACTCCGCAGAAACACTGCTGTAATATTGATCCACATGAGGTCTCAATAGTAATAATGGGAGTGAAGTTTGGCTTGTGATATGGCACCAGTATTTAATAACATTGGCAGCCTTGATATTGATGTCGGTACCGGTTTCAGGCAATGATCCAAAAAACAGCGAGATTTGATTGATTGGTAAAGATGGATCCACGGCTAATAAATCGTATAATAACATTCTATTCGTATTCTCATTAAACCATAAATAAACAGCTTCACCATTGAAAATGAAATAACAACCACCATTTTCCAAAGAAGTATGACTGTTTCTAACAGAAATGTTTGGAATAGTGGTTGGTTTGACTTGAAGCATTGTTTCATTGGCATCATAAAAACTTAAATCCTCTTGTTCTAATAGTATATGGAATGGAATGATTTGTGGATATAATTTGAAGTTTAATTTAGATGGACTAAACATACCATATTTCAAAAGATCGAAGCATCTATCATTACCTCTAGCACTTTGATTATTTGGTTTCATTAAATTACTCTTTTCAAAAGATAATAAATATAATGGTAAAGTCTTCAAGGCATCTGGGAGAATTAATTGAGTGGAAGAGGTACCTGACACTAATGCTCTATATTGAGTTAAGACATCCACAATTTTTTCGTCAATCACTTTTCTAATATTGACAAAATCACAAACATCTAAAGTTCTGATGATATCCTTAATGATAATTCTCATCACTACATCTTGATTAATTAATTTGAAAACATCAATAATGTTGTTTGAAACACCACCATCACAATTGATGGAACGAACCTTTCTAACACCATGGATATCAGTATACAATAACGCAGTTTGAAAGTGGACATCAGTGCCCACCTTTAATTTATTATCATATTTTAATAAGACATCGATGGTAGTATCTTTGGTAACCACAGGAATCATTGGGTCACGATCACCGTATTCAACTGAATCTAAATAATAAGATTCTACGGATAATCCAGAGGACGGACGGACCTTTAATAGCGCTTGGTAACCTTCAATCTTGGCTATTTCATCAACCATATCTTTGCCTAATAAATACTCATCTTCGTTCGCAATAATATTTGGATAATATTTCACAACACCACTAGTAATTTCAGCAGGTTTAGTAACGGTGATCATATCGATGAAACCACCATTAGTAACATATAAATCTAAAGAAATGTAGGATCTCAACATCTTAGCAGAAATTTTGTTGTAAAATTCGTTATCACATTTCAAATGTGTCTTAATTGCATCATCTTTCTTTAAGGATAAATTACCATTACCTACGGTAGGTAATGAGTTCAAAGAACAAATGATTTTACCACCTTGTTTATTTGTCGCGGTATCAAGAGCCATAGAAGCAGCTTCTAAAGCAGCACCATAACAACTTTGAGGAGCATGACTGTATTTGTCACCAACAACAAATTCATAAATTTTTTTTAGAGTATCGTTGATAATATTTTCAGATTCTAATGGGTTAACAAAAAGACCATTATATAGTGGTAAAAATACATCATTAACTTCATTGACGATATATTCTTGAGCAGCTTCCAAATCGGGTCTTAAATTATAGAATCTTAATTTGTTATCAAAAGACATGATAGCGACTTTACAATTTTGTTGATTTTCTTTAATATATTCAATAGAGCCCTTAATGGCTTCGATCATTGCCACAGAACTACCATTTTCATTGGCTAATAATGTAACATCAATGACGAAAATATAATGTAGAGGAACAGGATCGACATTTTGAACCGCATTATAAATCTTAGGCACTAAGAAGTCGACACAACCCTTTGTTATTTCAAGTTTGTCCGCTGGATTACCTCTTTGACCAGTTGGGTCGATGGAATTAAAGTCGTCCATTGAGATCTGCATCTTGACATGGCAAATGTTACAAATGGCACTTGAATCATAGCCGAATTTAAAACCTGGATTGATGTAGGTACGACATCTCTTACAGCGTAATGGTTCCTTAACTTCTCCAGAACCATCATCTAAGATAATGTTGTCAGTGGAGCCAACGACTGGGATAGGTTCCGATGGTAAAATTGGAGCAAATGGTTGTACGGTTAAACCTAAAGGTAATTTAGTAGCACTTCTAAGATGTTCATCTTCTGGAACATTGTACATACTTAAACGCATTAAACGTGGGTCACAAGAACCTTGATCCATACAATAGAATTCGGTTGATGGTAATGGCAAAATAGAGTTGTTGGCCGTTTCAAATGTAGTTTGTAAATGTTGATTTTGATCTTCCCATCTTTGAGTTGCAATAATATGAGAAGTAGTTGAATCGTCTTCATAAGAAGAGCCAGGCATTTGCTGTTGTTGGTAGACTGGGCTATTGGTGTCTTCCATATGTGCAGTTCCCATTGGCATGTTAGGGTGTGGTGATTGAGTCACTGGTGTAAACCCACGAGAGATATCAGTTGGCACACCATTATTGAAAGAATCGGCAGTATTGAACGGAGGTATCCCCATTACAGGAGTCGCAGATCTACTTGGAGAACCCGGTCTGATATCAAAATAAGCTCTATTTGGTCTTTTGTGTTTCTTGTGAACATGTGGTATTTGTGGACCATTTTGTTCCAAGTTCAAACTGGCAAAGTCGCCTGCTAATTGATCCTGTGACATGGTTGATTTAAAAACTGAATTGCAACAAACCCTTAGTCTATGTTCAGACAGCAAGTATTTAAAATAGAGTGCTAATCTATTGAAGTAAGTTGAGAAAGGTGTATCAGTTTCTTCAAACCACCGAATTGCTCTGTTGTTATTTTTCAGATCGATGTTTTGTCGTTGGTTTTTTTTACGAAGAATGCTTGAAATTTTAGTTTTCAAGATAATGTTACGATACAGAGAGAATTTAAAGTGACACACTCCCAGTGGAACTGGAATGTAGTGTTATGGGCAGGAGATTGTGTGAGAGTTAAATGCCTTGCTATTTTTGAGTGTATGTACAAACAACGTGGCTGTTTTTTCGATTTTTAATCTTATTTATTTTGATGGATTGTCACAGAAAGTTGGCAGGTTCAGCATTGAATACATATTCTTGAAATCTATATATATGTGTGTGTGTGTGTGTGTAAAAAATTGAATATAAATACAGCCTAAATGTGAATCAATTATGCAAAACAAAGTAATTAATATATATTGTTTTGTTTATATCTTTTAAACTGTTAGATTATAAATTTGGATGTGAAACTCAACTTTTTGGAACTAAACAAAAAATTTATATTAGATATACACCACAACCAAACAGAAACATGAAGATATATACACATGTATACAAATATATATGGTTAATTTTAGATTAAGAGGTCCTGTTAAATGTATTTTAGTATGAGAAGGATATTCTCATCAATCTGTTGAACAACTCTTTCAATATTACTTATTTTTCAGTTTAAGATAACAATAGGTCAAGGTTTCAAAGCCCAGATCAGAGTGAGTAGTTCCAACCCTTGTGTTTTTATTACATTACTTGGAAAAATTATAAGGATGATACAATCTATAACCAGGAAGTACTGTAGACAATTTTGTAGTGTTTACTAGAGAGCTCCTGCCTTAAAAGCAAAACAAAAAAGAACTGACCTAACATTGGTAGGGAACAGAATACTATTTGCTTAAATATGTGTCCCTGGGACAAGGAAAAAACGTATTTGGCAAAAGGGTACACCCCACAATACAGTTGGTCATTAACTGATGACCAACTTGATTTTCTACTCCATAACTCACCGCTTTAAAGTCCGAACCTTCCATTCAAGAACCACCGGCCCCTCGTGCAACGACTTAAGATATCTGAACTGTAACAAACTCCAATTGCAATTTGTTATTGACTGAGATGGTCAAGAAGCTCAAAGTGGGGTTGATCAATATTGTTCTGAACCAGAATAATTTTTTTTTTCCATCTTCAGCATTTCGGTGGCAAAGAAATGAAAACTCTTTTTGTTGTTTCTAAAGTGGTGTTATTTTGAAGGGAAGTTCATTCCATTGCTTAAGAGAGAACATCACTTTTAACCACTACTCTCACTCAAGCACCCACCCAAGAATACAATACGCATCATGAGTTCTATAGTGAAACAAAGATCAGTTACTTTTGTTAATGGTAGCACCCCAGCTGAATTAACCACAAAGGATTTGGATATCGATACTTGTTTCAATGACAATGAAATTTTAATCAGAATTCATTCCGCTGCTTTAAACCCTATTGATTCACTTATGCACTATACTGCCAACAAATATATCACCTCTTGTTCTTTAAAGACATACGGTAGAGATTTTGCCGGTGTTATTGTCAAGAGAGGTAAGAATGTGGACCCAAAATTTAAAATTGACGAGAAGGTCAATGGTCAATTAACACATGTTTATGGTGACCAAGGTTCCCTTTCTGATTATCTTGTTTTGAATCCAGCCAAAAATGCCTCAATTGGTATTATGAATGATTTTGATTACTTAGATGCTGATATTAAGTCTAAATTTAATGAATATGATATCAACGCTTCATATCCATTGGTCTTTGGTACCGCTTTTATGGTATTATCTGACAATGGCCAAAAGTGGACCAAGGATTCTAAGGTTTTAGTCAATGGTGCTTCCACCGCCGTGTCTCAATGTTTAATTCAAATTGCTAAAAAACACTTGAATATTGGTACTGTTGTGGGTATCTGCAACTCTAAATCCTTCGAACATAACAAGCAAGCTGGGTTTGATCATCTAATTGCATACGATGAACCGGAATCTGTTGAAAAAGTTCAAGCGTTAGTGAAGGATACCTTTAATGGTGACAAATTCGATTTGATTTTCGATTCGGTTGGTACTTCTCAATTCTTCCCTGTTATTGATCAAATTTTAAAGCCAAGAAGTGAAAATTCTATCTATACTACAATTGCTGGTAATGGTAAATTAAAGTATGAAGCTGGTTTAGTCGATGCAGTTCGTAAATTTCCATTATTGAATAGATTAGGTAATTTAAACCCATGGAGAAAATTCAATTACGTCTTTACTTTACTTGAACCAAGATCAGATTATATGGAATTAGCATCTTCGATGATTCAAAAGAAACAATTTTTCCCACCATTGGATTCCACTTATAAGTTGGAAGAGTTCCAAGAAGCTTTGGCTAGATTAAATAGTAATAAAGCTAAGGGTAAAGTTATTGTTAGAATTATTGAAGAATAAAATATTTAAGTATATATAATCTGTTGTTTATCTCTAATCCTTGAACAGTTTGAAAAGTTTGATCTTTCTCATTCATGAGAAGTAGCTATAAATGTGTTTACGTTGTTACAGGTTATAGGCGTAACCCATATCCATTCTTATAAACTCGTTTGAGCCATAGTTGGGTTCATCAGAGGCCCTTGATTATTTAATCAGTGCTATAACATTTTTTCTCCTTTACATACTAAATGATTATACAATGTGCTATTAGTTTCTCTATACAATGCCAAGGATTTTCATCAATCACATGATGTTTTTTTTCTACTTTACTATTATACATCATTTTATAGTAGTGATATTGACAAGGCTAGATTGAAAATCATTATGCTCAATTAACTACTTTGAGGTCATCTCTATTTTAATGCCCTTTGCACAAGCTCAAAACAGATTCCCAAAAGTAATTCACGGAGTCACTATTTATTTACAAGATAAATTACCCTTTGGCATAAAGCAGAGCAGCTCAATATAACGTATACCATTTTCATAAATAAAAACCAACTACCCAACCTCAACAGCACTTTTTTTTGGGTAGTTTAAGGGTAATGTGTTTCAATAGGTGTGATATCTTTGACTCGTTAAGAATATAGCCTGTGTTAACAAAAAACATTAATTGAATGCTTTGGTAGCTCAGTCGGAAGAGCGTCAGTCTCATAATCTGAAGGTCGAGAGTTCGAACCTCCCCCAGAGCATTTATTTTTTGTAAGTTTGAGGTTATCAATATATACTTTTTTAGTCAACCCGACTTATAAAGTTCTGATAGATCTAGACAGTCAAGTTAAAATTTATCATAAATGTTTCATTTGTTGAATTGGTATATAGATAGCTTGTTTCGATATCTTGCTGGCTATTTTTTTCTGTTTAATATCTTTTATCAAATTAATAAAGAAAAAGAAGACATTACCAATATTGATGATGCCCTCGAGACTGCTTTCATGTGAGCATTTGTACCATTTCAACCATAGGAATATAATTGGTTTCAACAGATTATCCATTATTATCTAGTCTTACGTCTCAATTGTATGCGACGTCACGCTAACTATTCAAAAAGTTACCTTTTATTTATTCGCCATTTTTAGTTTATTAATTACAGGAAGCGGGACAGAAACCTTTCGAATATCATTAACGGATTATTGGATTTAACCACACCATATTTCAACCACACACTACACGAATTCATTAAATTGGCCATCATTACATCAGTAAACAATCTATCACCAACAACAGCTATCTCTTCAGGGTTGTCAGTTATCTTATTATCACGAAAGTATTGCAAAATCTCTTGATGACAGCCTGGTTTCTTAGTATGATGCCTCAATACATGCACACCAGTCTTCTCCTCTATAATTTTGGAACTCTTTAAATCTTTATCATCATTGGATCCAGCAGTGTTGCTCACTATCAGCAATGCTTTACCAGGATATACGGTTTTCAATTTCTCCCATTGAACTGTGTACGATTCCCAAATATCGGTGTCATGAGGATACGCTATACAATTATCCTTATCCAGAACAATCGCCTTAATCTTGTTGTCTAATGGTATAGGTAACTCATTAAAGTTACTGTATGTAAGGCGAGGTTTAACCAACGATGGTTTGAATAGTACCTTCAATGCATTAAATGTGCCACTCAAATTGCCCATTATCGAAAGAGCACCCGTGTTTACTTTCTCTGCACCGTACTATCTTAATTATCTTGTGGACTTTAAAAAGTGATTCTTGATATCTTATATATTGAAATTTGCAAAAACTTATAAAATGGTAGATATGTATCGACTACGAGTTGGATCAAATGAACAACTTTAACACAAAATTGATGTTACGAGTTAATATAAAACACCGTTTAATCGCCTCTTATTTCCTCATTCTTAGTTTCAATCGTTTTATTATTATCCTCATTGAAACTTTTCTTTGAAACTTTCAACTTTCTCTTATTGGAGTTTTCTTGAGATGGCAAAGGCTTGACTGTTGTGGGTTTAATAAAGATTTGATACAGTAAGAATGCTACAATAGTAGTACCAATGAGCTGCAATAATTGATAATTCTCTTGAATAAATTCGTTATCAAATATGGAAACATATTCATCTGATAACCCTTCATATAAAGGTTTATGTTTATTTCTTACCAATGGAACATCATTGACCCTAAGATTCTTCTCTATATCACTCTTCTCTGCTATAATATCATTGAAGATCCCATCATACTTATCCATAGTTTCAATATATTCATTTTTTAAATCTGTAATTACCTTTCCCTCTGAGTCCAATGAAGTTAAAATCACTGTTTGATGTGGCGATGGAATTTGAGCAAGCACCGTTCTCAAGTATTTATCAAAATGAGAAATTGTGTCTCTTCTCACTTCTCCTGTGATATCATTCATTGGTGGGAAATCAATTCTTATCACTCTTGTATCTGTATCTAAATACGGTTCATATTGTTTGGTGTCATTACCCTTTAGTTGTATGTATTTTCTAACATTACATGTATGTTTAGTGAAATCAATCAATTCGTTGAATGAACCATTGTTGAGATAATCCACTTTTTCAAAAGTCAAGCCAGTGGAACTCGTCTGAAGATACTGTTCTAAGTAATTGAACTCATCTCTGTATCTGACTAAATCATATTCTAACAAACCAGGCATATTAATGAAAATATACGCATCTGAGTTACAGTTTTCAATCAATTCTTTGGCAATAATTTTTATTGAGTCATTTGGGATAGTTTGCTTATAGTTATAATTGATTTGATATCTAAGTAGGCCTGGAGACAACTTGTGAGAATACAGTATCACAGGGACTGTGTTCCCCCATACAAGTCTCAACGAAACGCTCAATAAACATAGCAGTGATAACAGTTTATTTGACATTCCTTCCCTCAGCTAATATATATACCTATTCGATGCTATTGTGCTATCTTATATGGAAAACAAACACTCAACTAGTCCTCTCTGTTTAACATTGTTCATAAAGTCTATTTTTCAACTTCTCATCGCTTAATCTTTAAATATCTATGATCTTGTCAAAAAACAACAACAACCAGAACTTCAAATAAAACATAACAGTACAAAGTAATCTCGAAAAGGTCAATGGCCCAATTTACCATGTTATAATGGATATGAAAGCAATTTGACACTAGTGATTGGACTTGTCTTCACCTCTTGTTAACCATTCTCAGAGTTTACCAGCGTGAAAACTGGCCGGGTGAATCGAAATCAAATTTAAAAATCATCAAAAAAACAGTTGATATCGAATTTTTGACGTAGTGAGTGTGACCAACACACAGACATAATCACGCTCAAATCACCAGTCAAGGGCTACATTTAGACATTATACTACACTGGCAGGACAGTAGAAAAACTAACTTCAAAGGCATATAATTTTAGTCCTTGTTTAAAATCAACTTTTACATTAAAACATCGTGGATATATATATATATTTGGAAACTTTGATATCTTTTGAATTCAAGCTATAGTACACCTATAAACCATCTATTGTAACCAGTTGATACCTACTTGAAGCTTTTTACCATCAGAAAATTGATACGTTAAATTTCAAAAGAATTTAGTAATTTTACTCTTTCTCTTTAAGGCCAGTTTGATCTATACCTCAAAACCAAATATAGCATTGATTTAAAAACATTCGTTAGTTAAACTTTCCCCCCATACATATAATAAAGTACAATCCATTCAATGAAAAAGTCATCAAGAAGTGGGAGTGTCGGGACCCATACAAACAGCATCAACAAGAGTCATATACATTCGACCAAAGATAATCAAGATCAAGATATTAATTCCGTGTTCAGACGAACAGAAGTCATTGGTAGAGGTAAATTTGGTGTCGTTTACAAAGGTTATAACATCAAGACCAAACATATATATGCCATCAAAGTACTAAATTTAGATTCTGATGCAGATGAAGTCGAAGATGTACAGAGGGAAGTTCAGTTTTTATCATCTTTGAAACAAATCCCGAATATCACTAGATACTATGGCTCATATCTGAAAAATACAAGCCTTTGGATCATCATGGAATATTGTGCTGGTGGGTCATTACGATCTTTACTTCGACCCGGCAAGATTGAGGAAAAGTATATTGGTGTTATAATGAAGGAAGTGTTAATTGCATTAAAATATATACATAGGGAAAACATTATTCATAGAGATATTAAAGCTGCTAATATCTTAATTACCAATGAAGGGTCGGTCAAATTATGTGATTTTGGTGTTGCCGCTCAATTAAATCAAGCTACCTTAAGAAGACAAACCATGGCTGGGACACCATATTGGATGGCACCCGAGGTCATTATGGAAGGTGTTTCCTATGACACTAAAGTTGATATTTGGTCCCTTGGGATTACCGCTTATGAAATTGCTACCGGAAACCCACCGTATTGTGAAGTAGAAGCATTAAGAGCTATGCAATTAATCACTAAGTCTAAACCACCAAGATTAGAAGGTAGAAGTTACTCTGCTCCATTAAAGGAATTCATTGCACTTTGTTTAGACGAAGATCCAAATGAAAGATTAGAAGCAGATGAACTACTGAATTGTAAATTTATTAAATTGCACAAAAGTTTACCCACGTCAATATTAAAAGAATTAGTAACGAGGTATCTTTTATTTAGAGATAAAAATAAGAGAGACAGTCACCTTCAAGCTGATGAAGTTAAAATAGAGAATGCAAAACATACCAATAATGAAGTTAATGACAATCCGGAACATACAAACGAAATGAACCATGATAATAAAGAGAAGGATGACACTATGAATGATTCATCTCAAGATATTGATAACATTGCTATGAAATGGGATTTTGATTCTTTAAGTTCGACAGATTATATCATTGAAAACAATATTAACATTGATGCCATCTCGGAAGAACAAACAGATTGGCCACAAGAACAAGTGAATTATGCTTATCCAGATGAGGATCCATATAGTTATTACCATACAAACAATAATATGGCTACAAATATTAACAAGAATTTCTATCAAGGAACAACCATGGGTAAGAACAATCCAAATACAATCTATCACAATTCTACGTTCAATGCGCCAATGAGCCATATGAATACCACTGGTAATTTTCAATCCAAAATGATGTTAGGTACAAGTACTCAAGCGACATCGAATTTAAAAGGTGTTACAGGTACATATAATACAAATATGGGTACAGGCAGAAAAACTGAAGCTAAAGCGCCAAAACAATTGTTAGAATTATTTGAAGACACGGATGCAATTACAGAGCTCGAGGAACCCAATGATGATATGAGAAGGATGAATAAAATCATGTCCACAGCTCATTTGGACACCATCAATAAAAATATGGGCACTCCATCTGGGATTGACAGTAATAATGTGAATAATAAAAATTTGACTAATGGTGGAACACCCACATCTACATCTTTTACTATTAATAATCCTCATAATAACTTGGTTAATTCTCAATCATATTTTGCTCAAAGTGCTACACAATTACCACATTTGCAAACAAAATTCTCTAAATCCTCAAACGACTCGTCAAATACGTTAATGACTGCACCAACATCTATTGAAATTGAAATTCCAGAAGAGTTGCCATCGAGTGCTCTTCCGACACCATTACCCACCGAACATTCATCTCATTTACAGACCAAACCTAGATCGTCTACGGTCTCTATCTCTCCTCTAGCATATCCACATCAACAACAACAACAAGCAAGCTCTGCATCGAGCCAGGATATAAAGCAAGTTTCACAACCTCAACCACATGGTTTAATTAGAAGATCCACTGTGGGTGGTAATAATAGCATTAGATCAATTGAAAATGATACTGTAGAAAAGAATAAAGTTGTGAGTAAGACCATTGCAGAAGAAATATCAAGATCAGCTTCCTTTATTAATGTTCACGGTACCCCAAATGAAACTCCAAATAGAATCAAAGCAAGTGAAATTGCTAAGATACATAGAAGAACTCCATCTCCGGCTAAAGCTATAAATGGTTTGGTTGTTTCGCCAGTCAAGAAATCAGCATTATCCCCTACTGGGCTAATGAATAGTGCCTCAATTGTATCTGTTTCAACAGGTAATGTACCAACGATGAAACCAATGATGGGTATAAATGAAAATAAAGATGTTTTATTACACCCGTTGAATGCTAATAATGTGAGCCATGTCACTACAAACAATAGCAATACTAACACTAATGTTGCTATTAATAACAGTGGTGAAATTACAGTTCCAATCCCATTGCCAGTCAAGACCAACAATGTTATTGAGAAGGAACCAAGTCGTGTGAACTCTGAATTCAAACGTAATAATCCGAATCTAAAATTACAAATGCCATTACCCACAACAATGACGAGAAATAAATTATTGGATGCCAATGGGAATGTCATTAATCCATCATCTGGTCCTGTTGCTTCTTCATCACAAAGTAATAGCGCTATGACCAATGAAAATATCAATCAATTTGGGTTTAATACCAGTGCATCACAAAATATGCCTGTGTCGATGACACCTATCAGTGAAAAACATATGGATTTTAGTAGTAAGATCAAGAGAAGTCATAGTGTTACTAATAGGAAAAATTCATTAAGTAACGATACGTTGAATCCACCTCAACTTCCACCGACAAGTCATTCTGTGTTGAATGCGTTGGTGTCTCCAGCTGGTGGTGGCCCAAGCACGAGTAATTCTTCAGTACCGATATACAATGCTCAAACTGCTGCTACTAATTTAGCACAGTCGTCAGGCAACCCTGTTACTACTAATGGTATTTCAACCACTGATAGTTCTGCTAATTCCACTGCAATGAGTTCTGGCAATTCCACTGCTATGAGTGTCAAGAGTGGGAACAACTTCAATGGCGTGTCGGGCGTTAACACTATTGCTACATCTAACACAGTTGCGGCGCCTACAACTACAACTACAACTACAACAACAACAAGTACTGCTACTACTAATACCACTGCCACTGCCACTGTAGGATCTGCTTCATCTAACAACACCACCGATACTGCTATCCCGTCATCCTGTACCACTTCTTCTACCTCATGCATTAACAATAATAACAGTACAAGACCCAAAACAATAGTCATGGCCCCACCCCCAAGCATGCTACGCATGAGTTTATTCCAAGACGTTGAACAGACTGGAACACACCGTAGAGTGGACCGTAAACCTGAGGTGTTGCACGAACTGGATCTGCTATTACATTTGTTCGAAGACAACTTACCTGCTATGGAAAACGCATTGAAACAACAGCTGGACAGGCCTATCGCTACCCCATCAAGCCTGGACCCTGTCACTCCGGCGGCCACTAACACCACCACCACCACCACCACCGCTGCTCTCCCTCCCGTCGTTTCCAACTCCACCTCCAATCCAATCAGCAATCCAATCAGCAATCCCATCCAGCAACCCGTTGCCACGGTAACGGATGCCCGGGGCTAACCAATTAACACCGCTCGCTACTGGCTCGGAACTCAATTTTCAAAAAAAAATAAAAATAACCAAGCCACTTTTTCTTCCGCGGAACAGCCGGCTGGAAAAAATTTTATATTTATTTTTTTCTTCCTCTCGAGACGAAATCTCGAAATCTGCAAAATTTGGACTTTGTTCGTGTTGTTGTCGTTTCATTCTAACTGTCACTTTGGTGCTTTGTCAGAATCGAGTGAGGTTCTGTGAGGTGTCGAGGACTTTACGTGCTGGTCCCTGGCAGATCGAGGGAGGATTGCTACACCTAAACATTCGCATCGATACTTCACTTGGTGGAAACGTTTTGTTTATTTTGAAGCCCACTACTTTCTTGTTTTCCAGTCTTGCTCTCGTTGTGATCAAGAACGTTTCTCTGAAGTGAAGAAGTGAGCTTTATTCATTTCATTGGGAGCTTTGCAGTCTTTTAGAATACTGAATCACACGATTATCGTTTGCTAACCAAGTTGGTTCGAATCATCAAACATACATCACTTTCAAAACAAGCACCCCAAACCCTTTTGCATTTTACACAGGTCAATTTCTATACGAATATAATAAGGTTACAAAAATATATACATATAGCTATCTCATTATCATTATTATTGTTGTTATTATTAATCTGTCTAAACCCACCCCATTTTACTTACCGCAAACACAACGTCTACACATAACTATAACATAAATCGAATAAAAATGGACTGTTCCTCTGACAGTAACACCAATGATATTATGATCATGAAAAATTTCAACTTAAAGGAAAGAGAACAAAATCAAGTTGTAAAACAAAAGAAAATTATGAGGCAACTTAACATCTCAAAGGGCGAAATGGCCAACTCTGCCAGTAACAGCAATTCAAAATCTTTTGCATTAGGTATTGCTAGAAGACCAAGTGATAATCTTCTTTTGAAATTTAATCAAGTGTCAATCAGTTCTAATAATAATACAACTATTAAAGAGGAACAAAATGAAAATTCACGTCCAATCAATTTGTCTGACTTATCTCCACCGAATAAACAATTCGTGACAAAGAATCAAAGACCAATATCTGATGATTCGATCGGTACCAAGACGTCTGAATTATTTTCTTCACCATCATTTGAAATCCATTCTAGAGATTCTTCCATTGGTAACGATATCGAAGTTAATGACACTAGTTTGATGGATAAGAGTAGTATTATCTCTGAAGAAGATACCACGCTGATAATACATCAAAATAAGAACACTAATAACACCATCGATATATCATCGGGATTAAATCCGAAAGATTTAGTGGAAAAACCATTACCACCATCACCACAAAAACCGACTTATTTTTTCAACAATGCTGCAGACACTTCTGGCAACTCCACACCTACACAATCTACCATTTCAACCAACACACCTAATTCCACAAATAATAATAATACTATTCAAAATCACCAATCTTCATATATTCATTCAAATAAGAGTGCTCCTCTATTGAAAGGTACAAACCATAAGAATAACAACCATAATAATAATAACAACAACAACAACAACAACAATAATCATAATACTAATCACAATAGTACATCTCATGTTAATATTAATAACAATCCTCATATGCATCCACATTCTAATAATAACAATATGGAAAGAAGAGAAACTTTACCTAACAATATCTATCATAATACAGATACGGGGAAAAGATTCCCTATGTATAACCATTCCAACAGTACGACCGCCATTTCCTCAACTAAAGGTCCCTTGACTGCATCACAAAGATATAGATTACGTAAAGAACAAAATGAAACTTCAATAAGGAAAACAATCAAGCAGAAGGAAAGATTTTATGAAGATCAAGAACGAAGTATGGAACTACAAGAAGGGGATATTGACGATTCTTTGATTTGGAATATCCCCATGGCATCATTATCAACAAGTTCATTTTTAACCTCATCTACTGCGACAAATATTACCCCGGGGCAAGGTTCAAAAATGGTTCAAGAACAACATCAACATCAATTTATACCTCCAACAGGCTCATTTTTGAAAGGATTAGATTTCTTCGAAATGCCACCTTCACCAATACCTGGTGTTTCAAAAGTTTCAGATTTCCAATATTTTCAAAATACAACAAAGAATTTAACAGATGTGTATATCCATAGTTCAGACAAACTATCTAAATCAAAATTATCTGAACGTACAAATTCTGCGAATTTTTTGCCATTGGATTTAAAAGAAGCAAGCGAAAAGGGTATGGAAGATTTGCTTCTTGTATCAGAGAATAAATTGGAATTAATGTCAAATACTAGACCCAGTTGGTTACCACCAAAGAATCCAGAAGAGAAACGAGAACATGAAAAACAAATTTCAAAATCTCTCAGTATGGCTTCGATAGAACAATTAGACAGAAATAAAGATCGTGAACAAAGATTGATCAAAGATGAAACTAATAGGCAGAAATTCGTTCTATTATTGGATAGAGATGTGACTAGAAACTCATCAATTAAGACATTACAAAAGATCATTTGGGAGACTTCTCTTTCTATCGACGTAAGATTTACAATGTATAGTACAATCTTACAAAGTGATGTCAAATTGATTACTCAGAAATATCTTGAACCATTTACTGATCTTTTACAAATTGTAAATGGTATGGATTTCCCCAAGGGTAAAGAAGCTGAATTAGATCAATTGATTTCTAAAAGTATTCGTACTAAGAGAAATGGTACTGGATTAATCCCAAAGGATTTGATGTTAATGTTAAAGATCAAATCCATCTCTACCCAAGGGTTGCTTGCTGGTGATGAATTGCTTTTCCATCATTTCTTACAAGATGAATCATTTAAGACCTTATCTGAAGTTTGGGAGGCTGTAAACTTGTTACAAATGACCTGTTTTAACGACATGTGTCAGGAGAAATATGATACCAAGATCATTGCCAAGAATAGTGTCATGGCTAATTATTTACTTCGGAATGACGACTTTAAAGATGAATTTAATTCCTCGTGTTTGAATTTCAATACATGGTGGAATATATTAGAAAGAGTCGATCACGAACTATTTATGTGGATAATGGATATCATCGTAGTTTACAATGCTCAATGTTTCAAGAATGACCCAGTTAAGCAAAACATGTTTAAGGACAAAGATTGGGACTACTATAAGTCTAAGAAAGTTAATGTCAAATATAAGATTTTGCTTTCATTTGTGCTTAATATTCTATTAAATTATCATTTTGGATTTATAGATTTAAAGACCCTTGCTGATTTGGACGATGAGGGATTTTGCATACCGATTCCTATGGATGATTTGATAGATAAAGAATCGGTCAATGGACTGTTGATAAGAAAATGGCTACATTACAACAAGAAGTTTTAATTAATGACTCTTTTGCATTGTAACTGAATTCAATGAATAAATGGATGAACGCCAAATGATAAACGTAATATATATATACATATATAAATATTCACTTTTATTTTCAATTACATTTACTTTCATATAAATAATTATTTTAACAAGGACTGAAACAGAATTACTTAACTATATACATCTTTATTTCTTATCTGTCTTGGTATATTTTGGTAAATTGTAAGAAATATGAAAAAAAAAATCATAAAAGTTGCTTTTAAGGAAGTGACTATTATTAAAGATACTTTTTGAAAGAGAATTGAAAAGAGGATTTAAAGAGCTCTTTAACATTAGAATGCCCTGTACGTTCTAAAAAAAAATACGATGTCTGATAATATAACATTTTTACCACCAGAACCAATCAGACTAATAGATGAAGAGACCGATGATAGAGAAGAATCGTTCTTACAACAAAACGTTAATGACAATGTCCACTCACTAAGTACAGATGGTAACACTAACCGACATAAAAGTGATGGTGCAAAAAATTCCAAATATAGTATTTCAAAAGCATTTATTGGTTATGCTACAGTCACAGGGGGTGATGGTGGGAGCAAATATACGGTTTGGAAAATAACAATTGTATTGAAACCTCGAATAAGGAACTCCAACAATGCTCAGGACCATGCAGTATCTCCCCAAATTGAAATATATAAGAGATATTCTGATTTTGATCAATTTAGGAATGATCTGTGGAACCGTATTGAAATGCTAAAGCAACAACCGAATCAAGATACTATAAGGTCAAGTCTAATGAATATTAAAATCCCAGAATTACCACCGAAGGTACCCTGGTATGATATGTGGCAGTACAATGATGTAAACTTTAACAATAAATGGCTTCTAAGGAGAAGGAAAGGGTTAGAATATTTTTTAAATTATGTTCTTTTGGATAAATATATAGTAGAATCATGTCCGGATATAATTAAAGCATTTATCCATACTTCGAAATGAACAAGATATAGTTACAGTATTTTAAATTGTAATATTCATATATTCATATATTCTTATATACGACATTGTACTTAGGTTATTAGATATACATTTGGTGATACTAAAATAAAATAAAAGTATTAGAGAGATAGCGTTGGATTTGATTGAAATGGTTCATGATGATTGTAATATTATATACAAACAATTTTGGGTGTTGGATTAAGATTTAAACAGTGCAAAAAAATATACATAAAATAGGAAAAAGAAGCTTAATTACAGTTAACGTTTCTTTAATTGCAAAGCTCTAACTTGTTCTTCCAATTTTTTAACTTTACCCTGAATATCTTCTAAATCACCATTCAATCTTACTCTTTCAGTAACGATATTTTGTTCCCATTGTCTGAATCTTTGTTCTTCAGCCTTAACTTGATCTGTGAAATATTTCTTTAAAGAGTTTTCTTCTTCTTTGAATTTAGGATTATGTGATAATTTTCTTGCTGGTGCTTTCACTGGCATAGAACCGGATTCATCTTCACCATTCTCATTAGTTCCTGTAGTACTACCCTCTAATCTTAATCTTCTGTAAGTTTCAAAGTGTATATCTTCAGTGGTTAAGATTAAATCTAAGAGATATGTTCTTAACAACAGACTTCTCAATTTACGGAAATCAGAATGGTTATCATTCTCAACTTCGACTAGACCCCATGGGTACTTTCTAGCGGCAACTAAATTACCTTTACCATCATCATATTTATTTTCAGACCCAATAATAGCAAATGGCATGGATTCAATTAATTGTCTGGCATGTTCAATGGCAGCAACGTCTTGATTTAAAGTCTGGGATACTCCTTGTTCATCACCTTCTTCAGCGCTTGGAGTTGGTGCAAATGAATTAGAATCGATTGGGGGAGTGAATATTCTAATTTCTTGTGCTTCAATGACTTGTCTAATTCTAGATTTAAAGATTTGCAATTCTTGTTGAGTTAAAGTATCAGCCTTAGCAATAACAGGAATTAGATTAGCTCTGGTGGAAATCTTCTTCATTGTTTCAATATCTAATGGTTTCAAACCATGACCAGTTGGCTTGATGAAGTATAAAACGGCATGGACTCTTAAATCAAATTTAGTTTCACGGTATGGTTGTTGTTCTTGACGCATATATGAATCATGTTGATCATCAATGAAGTCAACTAATGGTTGCCAAGCACGTTTATTATTGACATTATCACCGAAACCTGGAGTATCAATGACATTGACACGTAAACTAAAGTTTTTCTCCTCTAAGATAGCTCTAGTGATGTCTATTTCTACCGTTCTCTTAATAGGCAATTGACGGCGTTGTTGTTGTTGAATATCAATAGGCTTCAAAGTGGTTTGAAACAAAGTATTAATAAAAGTGGTTTTACCTAACCCACTTTCACCACAAACCATTAGAGTGAATGTACCCCCATTTTCGCTGACAATCTTGTATCTTTGATTTGGTAAATTGGAAACCCCAACAGAGCTAATAACGCTAGTAGTGGCCATTTTGAAGTTATTAAAGGATGGGTATGTGTTGTATTTTTTTGTTGAATAGCAATTTGATCTCTACCAACTGCAACTGTTCCTTGATTCTTGGTATTCTTTCTCCAAAACGTTGTTGATCGTTTTAAAATGTGGTTCTTTTAAAGTCTTGATCTGAAATTTATTGCAAATTTCAAAATTCTCGAATATTTGCAAACTTCAATAAGGCTAAAAAAAAAAAAGAGATAAAATGAAATAAATAGTGATAATCTGCGATGATTAACTTTACTACTACCTCAACAGTTTCTTGAAGCATAGCCATTGCTAGATTGACGAGGGGAAAATCAGCTATGTCTAATGAAAATGTCGAAGAAAGAGTGGAAAAGGCCTGTGTCAATGGTGGTTCTAACGATGAAAGTGGGCAACTGGTGCTATATTTAAACATTGCAGATTTTATCAATTTACAACAGGGGAAAGGTGATTGTGCCAGAAATGCTGTGTACACGATAGCCAAACTGCTTGCATCAAATGTTGAGAGTGTGGTAAAATTGAGTGCTATACGGCTATTAGATGTACTGGTTAAGAATTGTGGATACCCAATTCATTTACATATTTCCAGAAAGGGGTTCTTGCAGGTGATAAGTAGTCAATTCCCTCAACGTAGTGACGGTTCAGCCACTTATTCCACTGTTCAATTGGAACTGTTAATGGAAATCAGTATGTGGTACCACACTATTTGCCAATGGACTTCATACAAGAATGAATTGGCATATATTAAACATCTTTATAATATGATCGTGGATAGAGGATATCATTTCCCTCCATTGGATAGCGAAGAATTAGCAGTGTTGAAACCACGTCCACATACAATAATAAGATCATTTGAACATTTTAACAATGAACAAAGGATTATATTAAACTCCCAAATTAGTGAATTAAGAAGACGTGGACAGGAAAAAGATCTCAAGACGGTCAACATACTCGCAAAGAAACTAAGACATTTCCAATCAAGTAACGTCACAGTGGAAGCACAAAGAGAGATCTTGAAAGGGATTGAAAAATGGCAAGAGGATATTCATGAATGGAATCAGAAATTAGATAAAAATTTATTAGAAGATGAAGATGAAACACACAAGATATGTTTTAATGAAATGAAGCAATTTATCGATTCATTAAAAAGGGTTCAGTCAAAGGTTCAACATATGCTAATGGAGGATCTAAAAGACGAGATGTTTATTAATCAACTGTTTGTCTTCAATGATCAAACATTACATCTTTTGACTAAATTTGAATCATATCAAGACTCGTTGATTGAACTTGATGATAACAATATTGAATCTGATTCTGGTACAAAAAATGAAGAACTTGTAAAAGATATGGACCAATTAGTGGTCAGTGAATCACAAGAAGATAGCATTGAGTTACAATCTACTAACCAGGATGAAATATCTGAATCAAAGTCCGTAAAGACACAAGCTTCAGAAAACTCACAAGAGAGCGTGGATGTTACAGAAGATAAAAACAATAAAGAAATGGAGACCTTTACAGAAGATCCAGAAGAAACAATGGAGAAGCGAGAAGTCGACGAAAAGAAAAGTATGACATCCCAATCAGACCACATGCAACCCAGTGATGCTGAATTCATCAAGGAAAACGATGAAGTAGAAAGCCAAAAATCTGTCGCAGAATCCGTGAAAACGACCAACACTTTCTCTAACCCGATCTCTTTATTGCAAGCAAAAACCAAGCCAAGCCTAGCAACAAGTGGGTTCATGTTTAAACCCAAGGTATCCAATTCTGCACCAGTAACAACGTTTGCAGTCAGCAAAGCGGAATCTACTGGTCAATTTAAGTTTGATGGTACGTCCAACAAGATCAATACCAGATTCAAACCATTCTCAGACAACCCAGAGACTTGAAGACAAATATATAGTCTATAGCCAATGCATACATTTAATGATCTTATGACATTCATTTTAGAGGTTTTTGGGAACTTATGTATAATAGTCAAGATTGCAGGCATGACCAGCTTTCAAGATATTTGATGATCGAATCATGCAAAGATGTAGAATTACAAAACAAATACGCAATCCCTGCTGGCCCCAAACAACACTGATATCCACAAACAACGAAGTAAAGGGCATGATCATCTTGGGAACTAATAGTGAAAGACATAAGTAAAGTTTTCTTAGTTGAGCAGTTTCTCATTTAAATTCTATTCATATCGTCTAGTGATAATGTTCCACTGAATTCATTAACTGTTCATCGTATGAATGATCTCAATTAGGTTTTGCCTATTCTTGGACTTGAATGATTATGCTTGAAGATCATCGTTAATTTTGATCTATTTTCAATATTTTCAACATCGAGTTATCTTTAATTTAAAATTATATAAATTCATCTTTAATGCATATACTTAAAGTGACAGAAGTGTGAAACTATTCGATATTCAAGGTCCAACTATCATCCAGAATTTTATAGCAGAGCTATTTAATTAAAGAATAGCAAGCTTCCAAGAAACTTTATTTGAAAAGAACGAAAGATTAAAATCACAACGATGAGTTCCAGGTTGGTAGAAGAGATTGATAAAAAATCATATAACCCAAATGTTTATTATACAAGTTTAGATCCACAATCAAGATCATATCGTGCTAAGAAGAAAGTATCGAAAAATACTCCATCATCTCAGTTTCGTTCGGTGAAAAGAGTGAACTATTCTTTAGCTGATATGGAGGCAAAATTATATCAACCACAATCCAATAATAATACAACAGCAACTGATGAAAGTCTGGTATTTAAGACATCTACAAAGGAAGCTTTACAAAAATTTACTCCGCAACAAATCTTACAATCTAAGAGAAGATTTATGGAATTAGATACGGAAAATGTTCAAGATCTAAGCGAAATCCCAACCTTACTGAGTTCTATCACAGGTATGAATAAAGATAAAGTGGATTTAAACACTACTACAATATCTCATTTCAATGGGGACTCAAATTCTCGATCTAATAGATATAAAGTGGATATTCCAAACAGCGTTCTTGTTTCATACAGATCTACAAAACCGCCAAAACCAAAGAAAAAAAATACCAACAGACAAGTTGCTTTAAAAAAGATTCTAACAGTAAGAAGGCCATTTCACGTCTATGTAGATTCACTGAATCAAGCTGATAGGAGTATGGTCCTACAGAATGTTTACAATAAAAAGTATTTTAGAGTGCTACCCTTAATGACAATTTGTTCTATTTGTGGTGGATTCGATAGTATTTCAGGTTGTGTCAAATGTGGGGATAAGATTTGTTCTTTAAGTTGTTTCAATCTTCACAATGAAACAAGGTGCATTCATTGATAATCGATACTATAATGTTCAACAGAAATGACCCAATTAGCAATTTACAAGTTGCAAGTTTTTTCCTGCATCAAGATATGTAGACGACCATCGAGCCAAGATTGTACCAGGAATACTATATTTAAAATGATACTAGTAAGTAATGTTATTATTGTGCATATAGCAAACACTGAATGGTAAAATTCAATGGTAAATAAATAGCATATATACATATTACATATAAAGGCATAAAAAGACGATTAAACAATAACCTTATCTTCCAAAGAGGAATAGTTTTCAAAGAATTCTTCAAATAATTTAATTTGATATTCAATATCAGCAGATCCACCAGTTTCTCTAATAGAGTGCATACTTAAGATGGGATTGCCTATATCAATAGTTCTAATACCAGTCTTTGATGCCAGGATTGGACCGATGGTTGAACCACATGAGGAATCATTAGCAACAACAAATAGTTGTAATGGAACTTTACTCTTATCAGCTAATTGCTTTAAAAGTACAATACCTGGTGAATTAGTCATATAACGTTGGTTAGCATTGATCTTTATAACCGGGCCTTTACCAATTAACGGCTTATGGCTGGCTTCATATTTCCCAGCATAATTTGGATGAATTGCATGAGCTACATCAGATGATAGGAAAAATGATTTGGCTGAACTTTCCAATATCAAAGACTTGCATAATGGATCAGAAACATCTGAATCATCACCTTTTAAACTGGTTAATCTCTCCATAATGTTTGGAAGGAAATTTGAATCAGCACCTTGAGCAGAAGAAGACCCAATTTCTTCATGATCAAAACAAGACATTAATCTAATACCATGCTCAGATTCAATCCTACTGTCAGTACAGTTGGTGATACCATACATAGAGGTGAAACATGAGGTCAAATTATCTAGTCTACCTGAAAAGACGAATTCTTCATTTAACCCCCCCAAACAAGCAGCTTTATGATCATAAAGGACTAATTCAAAATCTTCAATTTTTTCAACTGATTTAAGTTCTAATTCCTTTACAATTAAGTCCAACAGTTCTTTGTTATGTCTTTCAACAATTGAACTAATTGAAGTAAATTCATCTAACTCCTTTAATTTGTTATTTTGATCTTTGACTGTAGAATTCTTTTCGTTCAAGGACAACCCAGCAATTGGTAATAATTGAGTCTCCTTATTGAACTCAAATTTAACATTAACATTTCTATCTAGATGGATGGCTAATGTTGGGATCTTTAATAATGGTTTATTAATATCCACTAATTTAGATATAATTTGATTAGTGGCATCATCTTTAACCATAACTCTCCCAGCTAAGGCTAAATCAGAATCAAACCATGTATGCCAAGAACCACCACCATAACATTCAACAGCAATTTGAGAATAACCCTCACTAGATTTCTTGGATATTGGTTTAATTCTTAGAGATGGAGAATCAGTGTGAGCACCAGTGATAGCAATTGGATTTCCTGGAGCCCACTTGCCACCGATGACGAACCCAATAATGGATGAGTTATTTCTGGTTACAAAATATTTACCACATTTTTTAACTTTACCATTCCATGAATCTCTTTCAGTTAATTCTTTAAATCCCTTAGATTGCAAATGTTCTCTGATACATTGAACAGTGTGGTATGGAGAATGTGCTTTATTTAAAAAATTGACAAATTCCTGTGGATAGTTGATCGAAGTGGACATTTTTCTGACTAGGTGTAACCTTAACATATAATCAATTGACCTCTCTATTGTGTCAACTTTATGATATTCCATCAGGTTTGTTTGAGAAACTTTACACATTTCAAATAGTTTTTTAAATTTAACATTAAAAACGTCAAGTTTTTATTAAAAATACTACATAAAATGGACTCTTTCAAAGAGTATCTCAGCTAAAAGTTATATGGAGTTGAAATATATATATATAAATACGATAATGAAGTGATGTTAACGAGGGTGTCTAAACAATTTTTTGCTTGACAAAAAAATTCTTCAAGTAGTTTAATTGGAACCAACACACCGCAATTAACACTAGTATTTGAATAACAGACCAAGAAGAAATCTTACTGTTAGCAGCTTCACTTTGATCTCTAAATATAGCTTCGTTTCCTCTAATACGATCTTGTTGACTGCGGATATTTTGTAGTCTAGATATCAATTGACGAACTCGAGTCTTCAATGCTTCCACAGTATCCTTCTTCTTGGAGTCCAATACTTCAAATTTTTCAATTTCAAACCCTATGGTCATTCTAATTCTTGCAGTGGTATCGACCTTGTATAATGGTTTAACACAAACTCTATGTTCACCAGATTCTAATGCAGTAAAGGCAAAATCACCACTATGAGAAGATTGCTGATCCATAACACGTTGATCATCATCAAAGGTTTCATCTACAGTGATGGAGACCTTCAATTGTGAATCCTCCACAAAGATTCCATTTTTTTCCACAGTAGTATCAATATCTCCGATTAATAATTCACCAGCTTTTAACCCTTCGTAGAAACATCTAAGTTCACCTGATTTCATATAGACATGAGCACCTTGAATTAATGTAAAATTTAGTAATAAACCAATAAAAATGGCTACAGTACTTCTAGAGATTAACATCATATTGTGTATATCTAGTTGACGATGTACAATTGGCTGCAGTAGGGGAGGTATGGTCTAATCTTATGAGTGTTAAATGCAGTTCAACTTGTTTACTTAAAAATAATTTTTCAATATTCGAATTTTGTTTACGCGTCAATTGCCAATTCCGAGAAGACACTAAACTAGACATACGAATAGGGAGATTTGTCAAGAGTAAATCTTCAATTGGTAAAGTTATGCTACATATTTTGTTACACGTGTATTTAGTTAAATTATTTAACCAAATATTGGGGTAGTTTGAAGCATTAAAGCATAAGTAGTACATTTAATAAGAAGCTAATCAATAAGATATTTGAAATGTATTAATCAAGTATACTGATTATTTTATCACTGCGATTGATCCTCGATGCGATAATTGTAATTTTTGGTGGAAATAGAGTTTGTAAATATGTGAGCTTCAAGCTTCGTCCCAACTATATAACTATATTACTAAAAACAAACATAAATTTTTTTATTATACAGTAAAAGCGATTTGGTGTATTAGAAAAAAGTATATAGAAATGATCTATTAATTAAATATGAAGGAATTTATAGACCCTTCTTCTCTTTTGAGTGACATAATATAAAGTACTCTGAAACAAAGGAGAAGGAGATCATTTGGAAATTTGAACGTTCTTTGTTCTTTAAATAACACCTCAAAATTCTCTGAACGAGAGAGTTACACATTGTAGCTGTAAAAGTATTTTTAGCTTGATTGCAACTGTATCTGTGGTTGAAGATTATAGTGACTGTCATTCTTATTTGTAGCATCATTTAAAGTGTAGTGGGGTGACGCTGTCTTAACAGTAAGGAAGACAAAATATTTTGAAAATTTCAACAAATAGGAGCCTTGCTGGCGCAATCGGTAGCGCGTATGACTCTTAATCATAAGGTTAGGGGTTCGAGCCCCCTGTAGGGCTATTTGTTTTTAATTTTTTTCTAGGTTTGAAATTCAGTAAACGTTAACAATTCTATTTTTTAGATAATTCGACTATACCCAGCCAGAGGAAATGATGCATCAATTTGTAAAATTAACAATTTGAGTGCAGAAAACATAATATAACCGCGAGTATCACAATGCTTCTCTTTATCTTATTTTTGTATCAATGTAATAATTATTTTCCAAACATTTCTGCTGTTAACTTCTCAAATACTGTCAAGCAAAAATAAATCCTCATCAAACTAATCATTTTCTCTTCTTCGATACTATTTTTTTTCAAAGTGTCATATAAAATATCTTAAGTTATATCTTTATTTATTATACAGGGGTTATGCTTATTATTTAGTTGATATTTTCTGGATCGTCCATTTAATTGTTTTTCAAACAGGACTTTGAAGCCAATGATTCAAATAATGTTGGTCTTGGTGTTAATTTGTCTTGAGTAATACGTGTTGGCTTAACCACCTTGAATGAACCAGTACCGATAGACATGGTTTGACCTAAGATAATACATTCAGATACACCTTCAACGGCATCCTTCTTCATATAGAAAGCAGCATCGAATAAATGATCTGTCGTTTTTTCAAAGGAAGCTAATTGTAAGACAGAATCTCTCATCTTACTTAGACCGAATCTTGTAATACCTAAAATCTCACCCTTGTATGTCATAACATCACCTAATAATTGAATATGACGAGGATCAACACTCATACCGTGATTACTCATAGTGTAGTCAATTTCACCAATAATACTGGATCTGGCAGCTTCAATACCAAGGACAGAATTGACTTCAAGAATATGATTAGTAATAGTCTTCTTACCAATAACACCATCTGTGCACATGACATCTCTTAAACCATAACCTTCGACCAATAATTCTCTCCTACCATCATCACGAATATTGATAACAGCTCTAGCAATATCTGGTAGCCCCTTAACAACAATACTTGGTAAAGCACGACGCAATAATTGCATCTTATAGAAGACATCTAATTCACCTGGATCTTTAACATTTGCAGAGGTGGAGATGGATTTGGCCTTATAATCGGATGGGAAAACACTTACAGCAATTTTATCCTTACCTATGATACTAACATCTGCGGCTTGGATCTTTAATTTTGGAGCTCTGGTAATGGCAACAGCAATATCTTCCATGGTTAATTCCAATTGTAATTTTTCAATATTACCTAAATCAACACGGATCTCCAAAAAGGATAAATTATCTTTGTAAACGTCTTGAATATAATATGCAATATCTGACAATAATGTCTTTTCAATTCTACCCTTGACCACTCTTGCAGCTCTTTCATCTTTTTCATTAACTAAAGTAGCATTAATAATTGGGGTGGAAATAACCTTAGATGCGTTAATAATTTCTTTGATACGAGGAACACCTAATGTAACATTCATGGAAGCAACACCAGCAAAATGGAAAGTTTTCAAGGTCATTTGAGTACCAGGTTCACCAATAGATTGAGCACCAATAGCACCTACAGCAGTACCAGGTTCAACTCTGGCCTTACGGTATTTCACAAGTGCAATATTCAAAAATTCTAACACTGACTTTTCTGTAATTTTACATAATTGATCAACAGATGCCTCGACTATGGTTGAAGTATCTTCATCCATGTTTACATCTTGTAAATCATTATCCGGAGCTTCCATTAATCCAGGTAAGTCTCTAGATACTCTCACAGCAGCTAAATGAGCAGCCTTATCACCAATATATTGTCTTAGGGACTTGTAGAAATCTCTTTCAGCATCTTCTTGATCAGCATACTCTTCATTTTCTTTTATTTCAACAGGAAGAACATTACCCAGGTTATCATATCTGATCAATCTTTCTTCTAATGGTTTCAAAACATCATCAACCTTTTGAATAATTTGATATGGAAGTAAACCGTTATCTTTTTGATTGAACGTTATGTTATGAGCATGGTCCCATGATCTATTGAAATTGACAGGCTTAGCATTACCTTCCATTTCCATAGGATCTAAACCATCACCACCATAAGTAAATTGGACAATACCATTCGATGAAGTTCTAACAGTGTTATCATATTGACATGATAAATCTTCTAAAGATTTCATTAATCTACGAGACATGTAACCAGTTTCGGCAGTCTTAACCGCAGTATCGACTAAACCTTCACGACCAGAAATAGCATGAAACAAAAACTCAGGTGGAGATAAACCGGAGAAGAAAGAATTTCTGACGAAACCCTTGGATTGTGGAGTCTTGGAGTTCTTTTGGAAATGTGGTAAAGAACGATCTTGGAAACCATCAGGAACACGATTACCAGAGATAATTTGTTGACCGACAACAGCAACCATTTGTGACACATTTAGTGTGGAACCTTTAGAACCACAAGTAGCCATAATTAATGGAGCATTTAAATTATCTAGTTCATTAATACAGACATCACCAACTTCTTCTCTGACCTTAGATAAGAAACCACCAATTTTTGCTTCTAAAGTTTGTTCTTCATTACAACCTGGTTGAGTCTCTAATTTACCTTTGTTATACATATTAATTAATTCATCACATTTAGCATATGCAATTTCGACTAATTCTTCCTTCTTTGCCTTTAAATCATCAGCTGGAGTGACGTCACTAATACCGATAGAGAAACCTCTGTTACCTAAGTATCTAGCACAAAGTTTTGCCATACGATTCATAGCATTAGCAGCTTCCTGTGGACCATAATCTCTTAAAATTGTATAAAATACAGAATGTTTCTTACCATCACCAAGAACCGACTTATCCATGACACCACTTAAAATGTTAGAACCTCTAATAATAACGAACCCATCATTTTGAGACATTTCATTAGGGAAAGATTTATTCTTTGGAGGGACATAAACTTTATTCTTAGCGTCTAAATTAATGACGACAGGAGAAGTATTGTTTGGTCTAATCAAAAGAGAAAAAACTTGTTTACCAGTCCATAAATATTGTGGTTTCATAATGGCAGGTGGTGGAATGTCAAATCTTAGGGCACCGTCGGACATCATAGATAATAACTGTGTTAAAGTACCTCTATCAAAGAAAGAATCCTTATGAGAGACTAGATACGAACCAGTGATAAAATCTTGTGTAGCAGCGATAATTGGTTCACCAGATTTTGGAGTTAACAGATTGTTTTTCACCCCCATTAAATTAATTGCTTCAGCTCTGGCTTCTTCAGTTTGAGGAACATGTAAATTCATTTCATCACCATCGAAATCTGCATTATATGGTGTACAGACACATTCATTCAATCTGAATGTTCTCCAAGGACGAATCTTAGCGTAATGCGATAAAATGGATAATCTATGTAAAGAAGGTTGACGATTGAATAAGACAACATCACCATCTTCTAAATGTCTTTCAACAACATCACCAAATTGTAAGTTCTTTGCTAATTTCATACGATCACCATAACGTAAATTTCTTCTTGCCTCTTCATTTTTCTTCAAGATATAGTTTGCCCCTGGATGAACTTGTGGACCATTAATGATCAATTGTTGTAACTTTTGTTTATTGTAACGAGTGACCTTTTCCGGGAAAGTTAACACTTTAGCAACACGATCTGGAACAGCAACCTCATCGATTGATAAATTTGGATCTGGGGAAATAACAGTTCTACCAGAGAAATCCACACGCTTACCGGAAAGATTACCTCTAAATCTACCTTGTTTACCCTTTAAACGTTGACAGAACCCTCTAATTGGTTTTACTTTACCAGCACCTGGCGAAGCACCTGGCAACATTGCTGGGTTGACAGAATCTGAATTAATATACATGGCAACGGTTAATTGCAAATAATCCCAATGTTCCATCATATTGTTGATTGAAATACCTTTTTCAAGACCTGCCTTGATCAGAGATGAAGTCCATACAATTTCAGTTAATTTAACAGTTAAATCATCTTCATTTGATGATGGTGAATCTTGCATGACAACCGAGGGTCTAATACAAACAGGTGGAGCAGGCAAATATCTCCAAATATAAGTTTCTGGTCTACCAGATCTGACAGTAGAATCAATACCCAATAGTTCACAATCCTCAGAACTAACTTGTTTGAAAAGATTCAATGTTTTTAATGGATTCAAGTCATCTGTACAACGTTTTACAAATCTTTCTAATTCTGGATGATGAGATAAAATTTCTTTCCATTCACCAACCCATTTATCCTTTTCTGGAGCGGCTTTCTTACCAACCCAACGAAAAGTATCGTGGATAATTTTTAATGAGGCGGTACCACCACCCGCAGCACCTTTTTTAACAACACCATTCAAGGCACCACATCTTAAACATCTTCTTTGTTTCTTACATTGATCATTAACTTTCTTCAAAATACCCATACGTCTTAAATTATCGATACCAGGTCTACGTAATTCTGCCAAATAATTTTTTCTATCCTTATCAGATAACAATACACTGGAACAATCTTTACAAATACATTGTAAAATTTGAATAGTAGCTTTGAAATAACCGACATGGAACACAGGTAACGCCAGTTTGATATGACCAAAATGACCATGGCAAGAGGCTAAGTTACCATGACAGGTATTACACTCAGCAGAAGAGGATGAGACACCCATTCTACGATCTAAAGCACCACCTGTCTTTTGTTCACGATTCTTTTCCAAATCAAATAGATCACGAGTGGATATTTCCACTTCAGATTGGGCCACGATATCGGCAGCACTCAGAGCGCTGAACTCGATCCCGCTAATCTTCTTGGGAACCTCCCCTGTAACAACTTCCTTCATAACGACTTTACTATTATCAATAACTCGGTAGTTACTTTTTTATTTCTCTAAGCAATTCCTTATAACTTATCTTGACAATTAAAATAAAATAAAAAAATTGTTTCTAGACTAAAAAACAACGCTAAATTTTAACTAAATGTAGTATAGATTTCACCACGCTCAATGTCAAAAGCAGAAAAAAGTATATATAGATAGGAAAGATAGAAAGCTTACCACTCTTTGAGTTTTCTTATGGGTTCTGATTTGATCTGAAGCCTTATCAATACATTTTCATTTAATCTTTAATTGTTTTCAATATTTGTAATTATTTTCCAACCAAAAAAAAAAAAACGCGATGAGATCAAAAAACAAATTTCAAGATTTCAAAATTTCAAAATTTCAAAAAAACTGTCAAAATATTCGTGCCACGTGATATGCTGAAAAAAGAGAATCCGTCTTTTTTTTGAAATTTGGATGTGATAGCGCCTGCAAGATTGCAATTTCAGATATACTTTTGCAAAATTCGTATTGTTTTGGACATTTTTGTGAATTAATCCCATTAATTTATTAATGAACTATCGTTTGGAGTCCTTACGAGAGTTCGAAGCTCATATGACCTAGTTTGGGAGCTGGATGCGTGACTAAAGAGACACTTTGAAGCTCTGATTATAAGAAGAAAGTTTTGTGTGCTCTTTTCTTTTAAAAGAAACAACGACATTTAAGGGTAAACCAGAGATAAAATAAAAAGATGGGACAAGCCGTTTCGAATGAATCCAATTCCAACGTTGGGAATAGCAATCAACATCTCTCCAGAGATGATATTAGATTATTCTACGACAACAAAGCTTTGAAACAGTTCACTACTTTGGAACTATTTTCGTTTAAGGACAAAATTGGGGAAAGCGATTTATTGCAGACTGTATCTGATGAAAGTATCATCAATTGGTTGGGCATCCCCAAAGATAATGGTTACTTCATTGAATTAATCTTAAACATGATAAGAGTCTACAGTAATTTTCCTTTCTTGAACTCATCCTCGGGAGACATAACTGGTGTTGGGTTATTGAAAACGATTCTTTTACTAGACAAGGAAAGATGCCATAAGTTTATAGGGAATAAATCGTATGATCAATTGACTTTGCTATTCATCTCACTAGCATTACATGACACTAAACTTAATAAGACTCCAGCAACAACCAACACCAATGTTGAATCTGAAATAATAAACGATGAGATAGGATTCGATTATAAGAAGATAGTTAAGGATTATGATAACATTCCCCTTGATGATTTGACAGTGGATAGTAAATCGATATTACAATTTATTCAATGGATCTTAATTATATGGCATTACGTCCCAAGAGAGAATTCTATAATAGAGTCTAATAAACTTTGTGACGAATGGGGTCAATACAAGACTATGGCATCAAATATTTCAAGAACTATGAATTATTGCAACACTAACAACAGTGTAATTACTCGCGAGGGGTTTGTTAATGCTATATCAACATTTGTACCTAATTTCCTTGTACCGTTATCCAACATTTTCAAGCATTTTTTATATAAGGACACAGAACTCAAAGATCATTCTCTATTTAGAATAAATTTTGATGAAACTAAACTAATGACTAAAGAATTAATGTCCACATTAACATTGATGATTCCGTCAACACATTTTCCTGTTACAAAGATACAAAAACTGTATGTCGGTCGAGAAAGTGGATTTTCAATGAGGTCATTACAAAGTAAAGTGTTCAAATGGTTGGCTCCCTCGATATTATTAGTGAGTGGTATGAGAATTGTAAATGATGTTGAATATGGAGAAAATAAAAACTCACGATACACAAAGTTTTTAGATGAGTATAATAAACTAAAAGAAGAAGAACAAAATATTAATGAAACATTGTTAAAGAAACGAAAGGTCATTTTTGCTATTTGTATTAAAGAACCATGGAAGGTGACCAATAAAGATCAGTTTGGTGGTGAAGGAACCACGATATATCAATTATCTCCCTGGATTGATACATATAAAGCTATAAAACCAAATATCATTTATTTCAATACAATTGGTGGTGGTATTGGTGTTGGTAATGAACAACCGATAGTTAAATCCAAATTTAAAAAGTATAATCCAGGTAATGTATCTTTGACCTTGGATAATTCACTCGAATTTGGTGTGTTTAGACATATTGGATATGGTGGAACCATTAACCCGGGTTCATTAGACACAATTCATAAAGACAGGGATGATAATTCCAAACACGCATTCGAACTGAGGTTTTTGATTCAGGATGTAGAAGTATGGGGTTGTGGTGGTGAGAAAGAATTAGCCGAGCAAATAAAACAATTAGAGTGGGAAGAAGCAGAGGCGAAGAGAAGACAACACGTTAATTTGAAGAGTCTTGGTGAAGATCGTGCATTATTAGAAATGGCAGGCCTTGTTGGACAACATCAAAGTGGTGGTTCTGTATAATCCTTCATTTACTTTTCTTATTTGTTGCATCTTCTACATGAAACATAATATATATATATATATATATATTCATATTCAAATACTATATTTTAGGTTTATTTCATTGTTATTCTTCGATTCTTATTGATATACGGTCTAAATACTTTCTATATAAAATTATCATCTTATATAAATGAAGTTACTATATATAATAATCATAGATCAATAAATGGCATAATTGAATAACTAGTTTCCGTTTTTGTTTTTTGTGTTATGGTATCGTATCGATGTGTGTATATGTAGGAGTATTCACTATCTAAATTTGACTTTTTGGCAAAAGTAAGGAAAGAAAATAAATGAATATAATGTGGAGTGCCGCAGGTGAGAAGCAGAAAATGAAAATGTTAATAAAAGTTCCTGTTAATAATAAAAGGAAACTAATATTGGACACTAATCAAATAATCAGCTAGTTGTTCGACAATTTTAGTAGCTTCACCGGCTTGAACATTAGCTGGATAATGGGCAATTAAGATGGTTTGTTTAGTTCTAACACAAATAACACCTTCAGCGTCATGTCTACCATAAATGGATCTATCATCAGCTCTTAATAACATGAATTTTTGACCTTGAATATGTAAACCGTTACTTTGTAACCCACTTGGATTATCAAACCCAGAGACAAGTTCAGTGACTTCATTTGGTTGTAATGATAAACCGCCGGAGGTAGCCCAGGCGGCGTCACCGGCTCTAGAGTAAATAACGGCTTTATCTAGTTTACCAGTAGCTAATAAATTATCAGTGTAAGCTGCATTGAAAAGAAAAACATGGATGTGATTAATTTTGCTTTACGAAATTAATACACATTCATACAAATTAATGTTAGTAAGATCATTCATAGTGTAAATGGTGGCGTCAAAGAGAGTTGAAGCTTAACACAATTTGCAATGTAACATTAATGACTATAGATATAGCGAGCTCAGAGGTAACGTCAGTAATATTCGTAGTTCGATGCTATGGACATGTCATAAAAGTTGTATACCCTTGTTATTTCTCTAATTGGACGCGTAAACATCCAAGCTTCCAGCAATTTCATGAAAAAGCAAAACGAAGCAGACACCATTTTAATCAATTGAACATACCTTGCCAAGACATATTTGTTTGTGTGATTGATATTGATTTTGTGAGTGACTTATGAATCAATGAAAGGTCTATTTACTCTCGAATCAAACCCAATTCTCAAATGAACAAGTTTACTGTTTGGAATACAAAATGACATAAAAAGGGCTTTCGCAGTTTTTCATAATTTCAAAATTTGAAGCTATTCGTTTCTCGTGCCGGGTGATCTGTTCACCGCCGGCCGGGTATCCCAATGTCTTAGCAGTAATACCGATTTTAATACGAATTCATTAGAAATTATTATTATTGAGATCTTTTAATGATATTATTGATATATGTATATATATTACATGGCATGACACGGGCTTCTATTCCTCCTCATCGTCACTGATTACTGCGACTCGGCGTCTCTTTTGTGATTCCTCTTCTTGGGTTTCAGAGCCGGCGGACATGGCAGATTCACCTCTCTTGGTTTGAGCTAATCTAGCAGCTCTTGCTCGTTCTTCAGCTTCTTCAGCAGCTTCGTCTTCTTGCTCCTCCTCTTCCTCCTCCTCTTCTTCTTCTTCGTCACCGCCAATATCACTGTTGAATTCCTCGTCTTCATCGTCATCAACTAAAAAATCGTCTTCTTCATATTCATCTTCTCTTTCTCTGCCACGTCTAGTTTCATGAGATGCAGCAGCACTACGTCTACCAAAGGCGCCTGCTTGTTGCGAGCCAATGGTAGTGTCTGGTGATTCTAATGATTCTCTTTCTTTGGCTTGTCTTCTTCTTCTTCTTTCTCTCATGATTTGTTGTTGTTTCTTTTCCAACTCTTCCTTTTCTATTTCTGGATCGACGTTTATCAAATATGTACCTGGACCAGTGGTTTCTCTTTGTGCTCTTCTAGCCACAGCACGACTTAATCTATTATGTATTTTGGACGTTGTGGAGGTTGGGATCAACATTAAAGTCTTCTTCACTTCACCACCGTCTACACATTGCATTAGTTCTTGTTCATCATGAGAAACAGTTAAAAATGTGTTATCTGTATCATTAACAAGGATGTCAGTATATTCATCACCAACTTTTAAAGAATATGAACCGTCAGACCATTGAATAATTTGGGTATTTGATTCTCTGAACACTTTTTGATTGGAATCCCTTGAATATCTCCATCTCACCGTATTCTCATCAATTAATCTTTCACCAACTTGATCCTCTTTGGAACTCAACCCATCAGACAATCTAGTCTTCACTTTCTCTTCAAAAGTGGGCGGGTCAAATGCAATTGGATCAATCATTAAAAAGGCTGGGACTTTGGCATAATAAATTGGTTCCTCCTCAGTATTCTTACCAGAAGTCACTTTGTATGGAACCATATGTCTCACCAATTCAACGTCTTGTTCTTTAAAATGATGGTGTTCGTTATCATCAAGATCAGATAGATTATTTACATCTTCACCATAGAACTTTCTAGTATACATTTCTTCTTCTTCATCCATATCTATTCTTCTTCTCCTATTGGTGGTAACATCATCCTCATCCTCATCATCCTCATTGTTATTATCCAAATCTTTCTTTTCTTCATCTTCTTCATCATCATCCCCGAATAAATCAACAATGGCATCACCTTCTTCTTCTTCTTCTTCTTCTTTCTCATCTTCACCATTACTGCTCACGTTTTTGTTTGTGTCATTTTGATCCTCACCACTGTCTTGAGGGAAGACAGTGTTGCTATTCTGACTATTCTCGTGAGATTCAGTGACTTCATTATCACTGATGGCAGTGGTAATTGTTGTAGTCACATTTTCAGTTGGAATGGAATCACCATTTGATTTATCGATATCAGACATTATTTTACGCTTCCCTGGGTCTTTCTATATTGGATTGGTGATCTATATTAGATATCAATATCTGCCTTCCCAATGGTTCAACCTTTCTTTTATGGTTCAAATCTACTTTTTATTCAATTTTATTTTATTTTTCACATTGAAAACTTCAAATTTCAACAAATATCGTTTTAGAAACAGAACAAGAATAAGAAGAATAGGAACAAGGCACACTAATTACTTATATAACTGTATTGAAGGCATCCTATAAAATCTACATGTTATATTCTCTTCTGTAAATGATCTATGAAAAAGTATTATAAGCAAAAAAAAAGAGGGAAAACGATAGAGACGAGGAAGAAGAGAGGTGATGAGAGGAAAAGATACATTAAGGATCATAATAACATATCCATCCTAGAAAATACCTCTATAACACCAGCAACAACTTCTAGTTGTAATGCATAACCTGGTGTATTTTCGATTTCTTCCTTAACTTCTTTATTCAAATTTTGAGAAATATTAGAATCACTAGCTTTATCCAAATCAAATGGATATTGTGAAAATTGTTCTAATAATTCTTCTGTTCTAGCAATACCTAAATCTCTTTGTTCATAATCCAAGGTGGATAAGACATTTTCAAGAACATTGGCACCATATGCACTACATACTAATGCCACAGTTCTAATATACTTGAAAAGAGTTGTTTGTGGGAAGAATTCATTATAATTTAATTCCATATTTCTCGACACTAAAGTAGCCAATATTCTTCTCTTAATAGATTCTTTGCAACTACTATCTGCTACTGGGTGAGTGGCCATATCAAATAAGAAGAAATTCTTCATTTCAGTTCTTAAAACACCTTTATCCACTAAACCTTTAGCTAATCTTTCTCTAACTTGCTTTAATTGATAATTTATCTTCAAAAGATTCCATGTTTCACCACTTAATAAATCTACCCAATTAGCAATGGTCAATGGCTCGTCGTTTTTCATTAGTTGTAAAGTTTCATCCAATAATACTTCACCAGTCTTAGATCCGTCAATGACTTCTATTAATCTTTCAGATAAATCAAATCTTTTTCTTGCTGAATCATCCACCATTCTAATCTTGTTTCTTAAAGCTAACTCAATCAATATACACCCACGCAAAGCATATGAAATGTTATCATTCCAAAACGATAAATAACCCTCTCTATCTCTTAACCCCATTAATAAAACTTCTTCCATAAGAGTTAAAGTGGGTATGGTAACATTTTCTCTTAATTTGGCTTCTTCTGGATCGTAAGCAATCTTTCTTTGGTTGGTCCCATCTTCCAAATTGTCGCTGGAATTGTTGTTACTGTTATTAGCAGTACTATTCAAAGAAGACCCGTCAAAGGATTCGGTATTCGAGTCACTTCTATTGACTCTACGACGTTGTAATCTGGACATTCTATGTTTCTATATATGTTTCTATGTGTTTCAATTTGATAAAACTACTTTCTGTCAGTGGTCCTTATTTCAATTGTTTTTGATTGCAAAGATTCCTACTAAATGAAATATAATATTTGCAAAGTCCTGGGTTTCTTTTGTCTCCCTGTAAAATATCGATGTCAAATCCTAATCACTCAAGTTCCAATTGCCTAATATAAACGATTAAGGGACTGTTATTAATGGTATCTGAAACACTTGACACTTGTTTCTTAACAAGTTTCATTATCTCTTTGTTGAAAAATAATTAATTCGTGGATTTGGCCATAATACTAAAAAACATATATATAAATTTAGAAATATCTCATTGCCAGTTTTGTATGTCGTTGTAAGTGATGAGTATACAAAACAAATGTTCGAAATGTCAAATACTAATACTACAATATATATATATATATATATATATATATATATATATATCTTATAGTATCTAATTGCTATTGTAATTTTTTTACAATTTGCCTAACGTTCAATTCAAAGTTTCAGCTTCAATAATTCTTTTTAATGGTTCAATATCAATCTCGTGGTCCTTCTTGACCAGGACTAGGAAGTATGGTGTTGCCGTATTTCCCTCGACAAAGTTGAATACTTCCTCTTCGTGGATCTCTGACACTGTTTCATCGTTGTATTTTCTCCAAATACCTGAATTCTGGAAATCTTTGATATATGTCCAATAATGACCATAACTGGCTTCACCACGATGAATGAAAACGGCAAACAACGAATATCCCATTTCTTGAAATTCATCAAATTGATGGTCAATCTTATTCTGTAAGTGGGTTATTTCATCATATAATTTAGATAATTCGATATTAATATCATTGGCAATTCCTTCTAATCCTTTGATCAAATCAGGCGTGGCTAATTCATTCTCTGGAATTTTAATGTTACACTTTGTAATAACATCAGACTTTAAGAATTTGACTGTTTCCAAATATGAATCCTTGCGCGATAAGCCAGCATCGTTGCGCGATAATAATTCCTGTTGTCTGGCCTGCAATTCTTTCAATTTTTGTTTCATTTCCACAGTTTCCTTCTTTTTGTCTATTAATTTGGCATTATCTATATCAGCGTATCTATCCATGTAGACAGTTTGTGAGAATGGCAATGGTTCAATGGATTTAAATGGCATAAATCTTTCACGATCATAATACACTCTTTGGATTTGAATTTGTAAAATTGTAGGGAACTCAGTAATAGACAGTGTTCTTCTCACATCACCGTATTCTTCTAATTTCAAATATTCCTCCATGAAATATGCATCCAATGCATCATATATATTTCTTGGATGATCACTAATAGTAACCATAAGGGACAAGAACCGTTCGTATTTGACACGAACACCATCTACATCATTGATTGGAATGATATCCTGTTTGGTCTTACCATAAAATAATTGTTTAATTAAATCATCTTGTTCTTGCGATTCATCAAGACTTAATGGCTTTGATGCACTTTCTAATTGGTAAAGAACATTACCAATACATTCCGTGACATCCTGTTGTCTACCTATCTCCAAAGTATTTTCTAATTGGTCAACACTGATTTTTGCTACTTTTGTAGAGGTAGCAAAATCATTGTCATTATCAATTGATTTCTCATTTTCCACCTCAAATTTTCTTTTCTCACTGGATTGAGTTATTACTGGTTCTGTATCTATTTCCATATCATTATCAACATCTTCAATAAGGTTTTCAGTAACATTATTGTCAACATCTCCAATAGGAGTTTTGGTGGCAATATCGTCCTCATTCTTTGCCTCAGTTTGCAAATCATCAATCTCCATTCCTTTTTCTTCATTATATTCGATATTAACTCCATCATTAGAAGTTTCTTCATCGATTTTGTGCGAAGAAGTTGCAAACTCAACTTCCACGTTACTTGGAGCAAAAGCCAAATATGCTAATTCCTGAGTCGGAGTGACACATCTACTGCCAGAATAAATCATCTTTTGAAATAAATCACGTAACTGATATGTGAATTGAATAGACCTTTCCACTTCTGAGGCACTCACTTGCCTACCACCTATTCTTCTCGTTATAGTAGCTTTATTTTTAATATCTTCAAAATCTTTGAATGTATTACGATATTGACAAATGTATTCACGTAATGGTGCAATGGCAAAATAATACTGTAATAAAGAATTTAGGTAGCATGTGTTACCAATATTGTTCAACCCAGTGGGCCAATTTTCAGGTGGTAAACAATTTGGATCAATTAAACCTGTAGCAATAAAATTTAATATTAGCTTTGAGTTAGTTTCATTGCAAATCTTACCTAAGGCTGATTTCAAATTTATTAATTGATCAACAGCCAAGATGTTTTCATGCTCCCATTTTTGCTGGAAAATCTTCAATATTAATTCGTCATTAGCATTTTCATTGACTTGAAGCATACTTAAAGCCTCACGATAAGTATATTTATTGGGGCCATAATACTTAAGGAATAACGGACATTGCTTTAATAAGAAATTAAATAACGGCATACTTCTTTTATGAAGAGCTATTGTGTATAGCGCTCTGGTGCACTCTAATGTTAACCCTGGAGAATCATTGATCTTTATAGTAAATGCTGTTTGAACAATATCATCATCAACTGATTCATCAATTTCAAGCTCGGAATATGCTTGTGATAATAATCTATAGGGCTCATGAGTGATATAAAATTGAAGGAAATCAGAGTTCTTGTACTTAGCAAGAATACGGAATGCATTTTTTAAATCAGTTAAACGATTTGAATCAGATTGTAGTAATTGTTCTTGTTGATATATGGAGAGAATCAAACTTTCATCAAGGCCGGTCTTTAAATCAACTTGATTTGGATCGATTTTGAATATTCTTAATGCATTGCTTAAAGCTTCGTGACCCACAATATTTTGCTTACCACAATATCCTATTAATTGATAGGAACCTTTTTGATTGGCGATGAATGACAAGCTATCAAAATAAATGCCGGTGTTAACCTTGTCTATTCTAATTGCAGTTTCGTAATTAAGAATTATATCTCTATCGCTGTAATAATAAGATGAGGATAGATTTATAAAGTGATAATTGATATCCAATGGTGAAACTTGTTCAGATGTTATGGCAAAATTTGATCTTGTTTCACCTAATAACTGGAAAAGAGGTTTTGTAGAGGTCTGAACACTGTACAAGTTCAAAGATTTGAAAGACTTTGAACTATCATTCAATGAGTGTTTCTCTTCAGGATCCATGCATGCAATTAAAGTCTTAGATAAAAAGATCAAATGGAGACATTTTCTAACATATGATTCCTTTTCTTTTCTTACTTTCCAATCATCAATGGAGTGGGTTAGATCAGGTGGAATATATTCCGCTTGGTCATCATTGGTATCCTCTTTGTCTTTTAAGGTAAACCCGTATTTCTCCACTAACCATTCGGGATTCATATGAGAATTCAAAGGAATGTTATCAGCAGGAATGACTTTTACTGGATCATTTTCATTTTTACGAGTCAGCGGACCCTTAAACAATTTCAGCATTGTATTGATACAGTCTAATTGTGTTGGTACATGTTCAGGATCTAACTCTTCATATTTCTCACAGACAGCCAAATATCTCTTTTTGATATATTCTTCTTTGAAACTTTGTAATTCTTCATTAGAGTCAAATTCTGGATTAAATATTTCAATTAAAATCAATCTATTGGTATCAGCTGAGACATAAATAGCATAATCGGCAAGGTTTGGATCCGTAGGATCAAAGGTTGATAAATCTCCTTGATCAAAAGAATGTAAATCATCAATTTTGAAATATTGGCTAACCCCAGCATGTTTCTTGTACAATTCTAACTGTGATCTAGTTTTAACTGTCACTTTTACTTGGTAAATTGGCATTTGTATAATATCATCAGGTTGAGAAGTTGAATTTTCATTAGGGTCAAATAACACACCCATTAAGACCTGGCATTTGTTATATTTGGGACAAGTGACTGATTCATATTCAAATTTAGTTTCTAAGCTGACCTGATTGACACTTGAGCCAAAGGCCAAGGGTTTACTAAACTGTCTTAATTTAGAATATTTCAAAGGGGGCAAGTTCAGTATAGTTGTAGAATCATTCAGATCTGGATTCTTGATGGTTAAATCACATAAAATGTCGTCAATCAATCTATCTGTAGTCTTGAATGGAAACCTATTCATTAAATTTGGATATAATAAGTGTTTTCCATCGTCAGATTCAGGAATATCTAATGATTCGGTGAGCTTGCTTTGTAATGATCCAATATTTTCATCTTCAATATCCATATCATCGTTAGTAGTTTCCTTGGGTGTGACTCCCTCATCTATAATATTATTATTATTTAATGGAGAAGCTAGAGTAGAGCCTAAAGAAACTAGTTCTTCATTGGTGGTGGCATTTTCTTCCTCATGTTGCAACATTGTTTCTTACTCTATACGTGCACCTGCGTTTTTTTCTATATTTTCTATATCGAGGTAAAGATGTACTTCCAATGTTGTTAATCTTACTTTGACACACTACAGATGTAACTGTGAATGTTATGTTAGATGTTGTTTTTGTTGTATATGTGTGTGTTTTTAGAGACTAGATATACATTCGATAGTTTCACCACTTTATTTCAATTTGAATATCAAATTATTTTATCGAAATTACAATTATTGACTGGTGTATAGAAGATAGATACAAATATATATAAATGTATTATACGAATTGATAGTAACTGAAGGTGATTAAATTCTTTCAGCAGTCCAGACAGCCAGTTTACAGACGTTCTTGATACCTTCTGTGATAATCATGTAAGGAACAGCCATTCTGGAATCGTTTTGGATAGCAGTGTCTAAATGTTCCAACTCTTGATCCCTGAACTCTTTGATTGTATCGATCAAAGACTTAATTTCCTCAGGAATAATGGATTCTCCTTTGCCAGCTAAATGCTCTTGTTCAAACTGGTTATTCAAGACACGCAATTGTTCATTATAATGGCCACCAATAACGGTCTCAACAGCCTCAGTACATGCCATTGCAGCTTCTCTCGAGATCAAAGCAGTACCAGCACCCATGGCAATGGCCCCCATCTTCCATAATGGAGTGATGAGACTTGGTCTGACTCTATGTTTCAATTGTAGTTCGTTAAATGTCGCTCTGTGATGTACTTCTTGCTCCCACATATGATTTAGAATAGGTCTTAAATGAGGGTATCTTCTTGACAGAACAAATATTTGACCTCTATAAATGTAGTCCGCCCCCAATTCACCAGCTTGATCCACACGAATTACTCTCTCGAGGTATGCCTTTTGTGCTTGGGATAATGGTTTCAGTTGCCCCTTGTCCTTGGGAACGGTTATATTTTTGGCAGCCTTGGACGATGCATTCAAGCCGGCTAGAGCAGAGAAACATCTCACGTGCCCTATTGTAGTGTGGTTTAATTGAGTTCTTAGCATGATGGCTCTTATTCCACTGAACTTTTATATCTGTTGTGTCAAGAGTTGCAATCTTCGTGATCAACATTGTTTGTTAATAAAAGTTTCAATAAAAGTCCGTTTTAATCATAAAAGATTTGAATCTTTGATAATGAATCGAAGAAAGAAACGATACTTCACCAAATAAAAGGAATAGATCAGTTTTCGATCGTGGTTATGTGTATGTAATGTATGTGGTGTTAATGTGTATATATTTACATGAAGGTTTGTCATTGTTGTTGCTTTTTATTATGATTGGGAGCCCGAGTAATGATAATGTTGCGATTCTGTTAAGGTGTCAATATTTTTTAATGCATCCAATGGTCTATCCTTGTTCATGATGAATAAACCTTGCAGCTGAGCAGTACTCACAGACGTGTCTAAGGATCTAAACTTGTCAACAAAATCGTTACAAATTGTCTTCTCGCCAGGGTAGAATTTCATAAACATCCTCTCTGCTTGGTACGCTGTAGCATCACCAATGAATACTTTATAATCTACACGACCTGGTCTCAGTATAGCAGGATCTAATTTTTCTGGGTGGTTGGTGGTCATGAACGTGATTGTCTCTTCGCTTGATGTAACACCATCTAATGCATTCAAAAGCCCACTGAATGTAACACTTGTATTATAGTTGGTTTGACTTGGTTCTCCATTTGAAGACTTACGACTTTTAAACGCAGCATCAATATCTTCCAACAACAGAACACTTCTCTCGGGCATATTGTTCATTAAATGATTTAATCTGTCATCTGTTAGATTTTGTTCCGATAGATTCAAGATACAAATATTATAATCTAATTCACCTGCCAAAGCTTGAATAAAACTTGTCTTACCGGAACCTGGGGGACCATATAATAAATATCCGCGACGGTACGGTATCCCACGATCAGAATACCATTTTCCATTTTGCATAAATTCATGAACATCATCAATAATTGTTTCTTTGATACCATTATCTAAGACCACCGATGGCAATGCCCTCTTTGCTTTTGGTTGGCCAAACTTCCTCCATTCAGGACCAAAAGAAGTATATATAACTGTTTTGCCCTCATTACTCTTCAACGCAATGGATTTAGCTTCTTCCAGAATTTCATTGAACAGATGTCTGTCTCTGTATAACGTAGTTAATTTAACAGTTTCGTATGGACTACTATTCACTAAATCAATCATTCTACCAGATCTCTCCCTCTTTATTGAAATAATAGCACCTTTATAAAACAGCCAATGGTTCCCTACACCTGGTACTAAAGAAAATTTAGTACTAATAGCACCATTGTCATGTTTTAAGTAACTGGTCTTCACAGACAGATGTTTTGAAACACGACGTGGATAATTACCCATCCAAGTTAAAAACCATGAATATGACTTATCCTTAGATTGAATCTCTAAATCAACAATCATTTGTCTGTATATTACTCTGCTCAAACGAATCATCCCAGTTCTTGCCAGAGCAAGTCCTGACCCAAGGATCATTAACCCACCACCAGCTGCAAAATACGGATTGTTCCCCATAGCCTGGTGGACTAATTGTTTCACTTGTCCCTTTATACCTGTGGCCACTTCATCACTGGGGGGATTTACAAGCTGTAATGTATCCACTAAAGTACCGTCATTAGTCATTTGAGTCGTTGGACTTGTCCCTTTATTCAAGTCATTATTTAAATCATTATTTGAAGGTGGTTTTGGAAGTTCAGGCATCGTCCTTCAAACTTGCTTGCATATATTATGATAACTATTATTTCTACGTAGATAAACTTGTCTTGGTACCCAATGCTCTTCTTGTAACAACAAACTCTTCATCGAACATTATCACGATTCATTCTGTTTTCTTAGATTTATGGATTGAATTTGAAATTAAACAAACTTTTAAAAAGAGAGTAAACTTAAAGGTTGAAAGAAGGCTTTAACATACTAAGAAAGAATTACAAACCTGTGTGTAAGAGCGGGATTGGAGCATTTGGTGGGATTAATAAACAAGCTATAGCTTAATTGCGTTTTATTTTACAACAATTGACCTAGTCTGTATCAAATTAAGACTTAAAATACATATCAACAAAGACGTATTGAATAAAATATGCCCACTCTCCCCAATGATATATCAGATCTAATTAAGGATGATTTATCCCTAGAAAGAATCAATGAATTGAAAGAAACTTTACTCAAGCAGAAATCTAACATTGAATATCAGTTGAATAAAGAATCCTCAAAATATTATGGACATGTCCAGGAAAGTCTGAAAATGTTAAACATATCCAAGAAGTCTGTTAAATCTGTTAAAGATGCCATTAGTGAAGTTAATAAATCCAGTGTAGAAAATGAGGAGGCGATCAATAGATACAATATCATTTCGGAGGCCACTGATCTTTTTGAAACCATTAGAACGACTTCTTCCATTTACGATAAGATCTTTAATTTTGATTCTCTATTGAACAAATTAGACAACTTATTGGAGCAAGAATTGCAAAATGATCCCTTAGACACCGGATGTCCTTATTTGTTAGAGATTCATTATTCATTGACCATGGCTAGAGATTTTCAAGATCAAATGACAGTGATGGCTAATGTTTCCACTGAAGATGTTCAAAGGACAAGTAGGAAATTATTTTCACGTATTTCTGGGTTAGTTACTAAATTTGATCAGTTATTAACAGGGTTAATTAACGATATTGTTGAAATGGTTAGAAATGAACAAATTTCATTAGTGATCAGATTATTCAAGATATTCGACCTTGAAGAAAGGGAGGATATTAAGATTACAGTAATGAGAAATGTTATTAAAAAGAAAGAAATTGAGGCTGATAGAACTGCTATTAAGAAATTACCTAGTGGAATGAGTGGACTGGACGGAAGTAGTAAAGGTAAAGAAGTAGAATATCCGACTGATCAAGGTATTTACCATGAAATTATGAATGGTACTATCTCAACAAGAACTCAACCTAGAGGATATATGAATTTCTTCTATAACAATCTGAAAGATTCTATTAATGAAATGTTTATCTCGGTGAGAGAGACATATTCAAACGATAAGAAATATGAAGTGTTGAACAATTTGGATTGGGTGTTTAATGAATTAATGATTGTAAAAGAGCATATTACTAATTTCACTCCAGGTCGTTGGAATATCTTTAACCAATACTTTGAACTGTATTACCAAGAACTGAACTTATTAATAAATGAGCTTGTAGAATCTGAACCAGAAACTTTGGTGCTATTAGATATTTTAGATTATGACAAGGTATTCCAAGCTAATTTAATTGCTGACTTTGGTTTCACAAAGAAAACCGTTAAGAGTGTTATTGGTACAGAACAAAAAGAGAAATTGTTTACTGATTATTTGAACTTATTAGTAACTAAGATGAGTGAATGGATTGTTAATTTGGAGAATGCCGAATTCGAGATCTTTGTTGAGAGAACCACCCCCCCACATGTTGATTCTAACGGTTTATATTTTCTGGATGGTACCAAGACATGTTTCCAAATGTTTACACAACAAGTTGAAGTTGCCTCTGGTGCCAATCAAGCGAAGATTCTTGTTGGTGTTGTTGAGAAATTCACTGGGTTATTATTAAAACGTCAAAAGGATTGGACCACAAAGATACACGATGAAGTAGATAAGATTTTGAAATATAATGAACTATATGATTTGGATCCCCAAAATATTCCTGAAGAGGCCAATGTTCCTGGTGGTTTGATTGAATATTTAACTGCTGTGACAAATGATCAAATGAGGGCAGCAGATTATATTGTTGCTATTACGAGGAAATGTTCAGCATTACTAAATAAAGCATGGAATAAAGAAGTTACAGAATACTCTGATAATGCACTTGATGCTTGTGCCAATTTAGTTAAAGTGGCTTGTCATGGTATGACAAATATTATATTTGATGATTTAAAGGATCCATACACAGAAATTTTTAGTAAGAATTGGTATTCTGGTAATCAAATCAAACAAATATCTGTGACGATTAATGAATATGTTGTCGAAATTAAGCCGCACATGAGTAATATTGCATTCAACTCATTCATCGGTTTCATTATTGATGAGTGTTTCTTAGATTACATAAAGGCATTAAATGAAAAACATTCATTCAAGATGAAGAATAATAAATTCTCGGATGCTATCAAGAGAGATTTTGAGATCTTATTTGAATTATTTGCCGGGCTGATTAATGAAGACCAAAAGGCAGAAATTATTGATCGTCGTTTCAGGTTTATTGAAATCTTTATGGATATAAGTTGTGAACCTGTCGACTCGGTGATGGAATTCTGGAAGACAATGTTGTTGGAATACCCTGAAACACCCATTGATTTCTTAGAAGCAGTGTTGACTTGTAGAAAGGATATTAGTGGTTCAGAAAGAAAGCATCTAACAAAGGAAGGGTTAACATACCAAGATTCGCCTGAAATTAAGCGAAACTTGAAGGAAATGATTGATATGGGTATTGAACCATTATTTGTCAGTAATTTCGTGTTTGAACATAGTAAATTGAGAGAAGCTGATTAAAAGGCACATGAATGGGGACATAATTGAAATGTATAAGTATATAAAGTATATATATCTTTTATATAAATTCAAATTTTTAATAGATTAATTGATCATGAATTGGAATGTTGTTCAATCAATCACTCTTGGCGATGACAAAGGCGTTAATTACATAGATCTTATTTTCGAGATTTTCACTACGTAAAGCCTTTGTGTAGACATCATCCTTAGCATTATTCCATAAGGTAGCCATAGTAAAGTCTAGTGTAGTACTCGCAGTGGATGGCTCGCATTGTGTTGCCGTCACAGTCACTATGAATTTATGATCTTGTTCTGGGGTATCAAAGGAGTTCGTTATTAATTGAGCTAACGTGTTAATAAACTGTTGGGGGTCAGTCAGTTCTAGCTGCTTATGTTCCAAGTAGAGCTTATTTATTAGGGTCTCAAATTCTTCCCCAAACTTCTGTCTCTTGGCCTCATTTAATTTGGTAAAGTTGAAGTCCATTCTTTCTTTCTTGTTTCTTCTTTAATTTTTAATTGGCCGCAGTACCTTATTTGATGCTTTCCAATGCTATTAATGGCCAGTCTTAGCTACCATGTCGGGGTCATTGAAATGGCTCACACGTTGCTCGATCGTCTGAGAAGACCTTCAATTTCTTGGAAAATAAATATAAATTCAGTTATCCAAAAGTGACTTATAAGGATATTATAACTAGATTTAAAGGATGCAATCAGACATTAACATATCAATACAGAATCCATAATAACTGGGACAGTTTTGAATAAACATATTTCTTTCCACGCATAATCAAGTTTTTTTACAAGCATATTACAATGTCATCTACTCCATTATTACAAAAGACTCCGGGCAAAAAGATTGCACTACCAACAAGAGTAGAGCCAAAGGTATTCTTTGCCAACGAGCGTACATTCTTATCGTGGTTGAACTTCACAGTAATGCTTGGTGGTCTTGGTGTTGGTCTATTGAATTTTGGTGATAAAGTTGGTAGAATCAGTGCATCCTTATTCACATTTGTGGCTATGGGGACTATGATTTATGCTTTGATCACATACCATTGGAGAGCTGCTGCCATTAGACGTCGTGGGTCCGGACCGTACGATGATAGATTAGGGCCAACATTACTTTGTTTCTTTTTACTATTGGCTGTTGTCATCAACTTCATTTTAAGATTAAAATATTCTGAATAATCTATTGTCAAGTGGTAAAATATTTTGGTATATTTAATAAGAGATTACAGCTTACATGAGTATGAGAAGTTTACTTAATAACATACTAGGAGTCGGGATCTAAAATAATATGATAAATACTTGAGCTAACTGTGTCATTTCCCTTTTCACTTTTGTATTAAGGTATGTAAATATATTTGTTTTATCGAGATAAACTGAAAAAGAATATATGTTATGATTTTTATAAAACATTGATTCTAAATATATATTGATTAGAAGTTATTTGATATTTTACTTAGCTATTTTCCTCAATACAATTATTCTTTGTACTTACAAGTGAGAAACATTGGAGCAATAAGCATTGGTATTAGTACATATTCGATCATATTATAATTTGCTTTCTTTAATATATAGTAAAGTTTCATCAACTTTAGGTAATAGTAATAAAATAGTTATAGAATCAAGTTCACTGGTTCTCGTTCCAATCTTATATGATCTTCCAAATATTCTAATTGATCCATTTGATAAAACAGATTCTCTATAATCATCTCAAAAGTTAAATCATTATTATTTTTTCCAATTATAAATGCTGACATTGTCACATTTTTAGCTACATTGAATAATTTAATTGGTAGCCTATAATTTATAACTTCATCATTTGTTGGTGCTTCTAAATCATTTGAAAAAATGATACTTTCTTGCTGTTTTGATGTGCTGATATGAATAATTTCGAACCCCCAATTTTGAAGTTGCCTTAACTGTAAAACACCATCCTGGATTTCTATGGATTGGATTAGATTATTGTCAATATTTTCTTCTATAAAGCTTTTAAATTGAGTTTCAAATGTGTACCCATAATCCACAATTACAAAGAAAATATGGAATAATAAAATCCAATAAATGTTAAAAAGGAATTGGAACAAAGTTTTTTTCCGAAAGCACTCATTTCTATTAAAGAAAATATGAATTGAAATAATAAAAATAAACCATCTAACTGGGATTACATCTATTACAATATCATAATTTGTCGCAATGTTTCTTCGTTTACAACCACAGAATAATTGGTGCGATTTGAAAAATGTCCAACCATAAATTTCTATAGACCTGGAAAATAGCTTAACGTCGTGTTGGTGATAAGTTATTAAAATACCTAGCACAAGGTCAACAATACTCAAAAATATGAGCAATAATAACTGCAACATAAATTCAATTGAAGAATTGAAACTAGATATGATGTAAGGTATTGATATATGTGAACATATATGCGTATATGAACATATTTAATTAAAAGGAATAGTGCATATTGAGGTATGAAACCTTTCAAGTTGGCCATATCTATGTTTTACAATTTCAAATGTTTTACTGAATGTCCTTACAGCCACATGATTGGTGTTTGCTTTTTTGTTGGTATTAATAAAGCAATAGAGTAAAACTTTATGTGATTCTAACTTTTAAATATACATGGAGTGTATTATTCTGTACCTTGTGGAATGGAGAACTTGATGCTTGTTGTTTTTTCGATTCAAAATCATTAACTAAATACTACTATATATTGTTGATCTTTAAAGTGTACTATATTGAATAAAGATTTAATAGATTTGCGTCGTTCTCAATTTATTATTTTTATAAAATTTAAGTTTTGGCCATAAAATCCACATTTGGAACATAACCATAACATTTAATCATCTTCATTTCGATGGGAGGCCATAGACCACCTCATTGGATGCAGAGGAATTTTTTATTTAGGGTAATCCTAGTCGTCTATAAAAAAGCTGCTGAAAAGAACTATTTTATTTCAGGCACTATGTGATATACCAATTCCAGTGATATTCCTATAATTAAGGATACGTAATCTGTCTCCAGTAATCAGCACAGCCGGAATTGTCTTCTGGGAGATGGCACTGACTTCTCGAGATATTTCATTGGCAATTGCAAAAACAATTGCGATTAGATCATATATTATAAACAACGGCACTATATGAAAAGACAAGACATTACAATATTCAAGTAATCCACAGCGTTTCACTTGATGTTTTTCTTCGAGTATGAGATATTTCCCGTTTTTGTGTCATTCTTGGTCTTTGTTTCCAGAGATGTTGCTGCTATTGTATCTCGAAATATTTTGTCTTGTTTTACTTGATGCAGCAAATGTAAGATTGACTCATCGGTCCTGTGAAGTGAAAAATATCACTTTTGCATGGCCTAAAAGGGTGTGATCTGTCTTGATCAGAATTGCGGGAAACTTAGCGATGAGTAATTCCTGTTCAATTTCACTATTTATACATATATATATATGCGTACATGCGTCTATGTGATACTACATCGCATTAGAAGCAAAACTTGAATATGGAAACACAACAAAACAAAAGATACAACTAATGCTATCGCGTACCACTACATCTCGTTTGGTCACGACAAGATTTTTACGTCTTTACACCACCAGCAAATTTAGTGTTCCTATTACATTACCAAATGGTAAAATTTATCAACAACCAACAGGTCTCTTCATTAATGGTGAGTTTGTTCAATCTAAATTAGGCAAGAAAGTTGATGTTATAAATCCATCTACTGAAGAAGTTATCACTGAAATATATAAAGCCAGTGAAGAAGATGTTGATTTTGCAGTCAAATCCGCTAAGACTGCTTTTGAAACTACTTGGTCAAATGCAAGTCCTGAATTCCGTGGAAAAGTTCTATTCAAATTGGCCGATTTGATTGAACAACATGCTGACACTTTAGCCAGTATAGAATCAATGGATAATGGTAAGTCCTTACACTGTTCTCGTGGTGATGTTGATTTAGTGTCAAAATACCTGCGTTCCTGTGGTGGTTGGACTGATAAAATTTATGGTAAGGTCATCGATACTGGTAAAGATTATTTTGCTTACAGTGTAAGAGAACCGTTGGGTGTTTGTGGTCAAATTATTCCATGGAATTTTCCATTATTGATGTGGTCATGGAAGATCGGTCCTGCCTTAGCCACGGGTAATACTGTGGTGTTGAAACCTGCTGAAACGACTCCATTGTCTGCTTTGTTTGCATCTCAATTATGCAAAGAGGCTGGAATTCCAGATGGTGTCGTTAATATACTTCCAGGTTCAGGTAGAGTTATTGGTGAACATCTTTGTAAACATCCAGATGTTAAGAAAATTGCCTTTACTGGTTCCACCGTAACTGGTCGTCACATTATGAAAATAGCTTCTGACACTGTTAAGAAGGTAACATTAGAATTAGGCGGTAAATCTCCAAACATTGTCTTTGCTGACGCTGATCTTGATAAAGCAGTTAAAAACATAGCCAATGGTATATTCTATAATTCTGGTGAAGTTTGTTGTGCAGGTTCAAGAATATATGTTCAAGACACTGTATATGAAGAAGTACTTGCTAAATTTAAGACATTTACCGATGGTTTAAAAGTTGGTAATCCATTTGATGTTGACACTTATCAAGGTGCACAAACTTCAAAGAAGCAATTAGACACGATTTTGAAGTTTATTGATATCGGTACAAAAGAAGGTGCCCGTATTGTTACAGGTGGTGAAAGATTAGGCAATAAAGGTTATTTTGTGAAACCAACAATCTTTGCAGATGTTAAAGAGGATATGACTATTGTGAAGGATGAAATCTTTGGTCCAATTGTCACTGTCTCTAAGTTTTCTACAGTGGACGAAGTTATTGGATTGGCTAACGATTCGCAATATGGTCTTGCTGCTGGTATCCATACTAAAGATTTAAACAAAGCTTTTGATGTCTCGAGCCGTGTTAAAGCCGGTACCGTTTGGATTAATACATACAATGACTTCCATCAAAATGTTCCATTTGGTGGATTTGGTCAGTCTGGTATTGGCCGTGAGATGGGTGACGCTGCATTAGATAATTACACTCAAGTTAAATCTGTTAGAATGTCCATCGATAAACCGGTGTACTAATAAATGCGCGACACATCCACACGTCCCAATATGAAACTTTTCTATTTTAAGAGGAAGTGATCATTGGAAATGATAATAAATAACTGTTCAACCTGATTATTTACGAAGTAAAGTCAGGAACTAACCCATTTTCGTAATATATCATTATAGAAAAATGTAATTACATTCACAAATTTGCATAACAAACATTATATAGTAGTCTGTATATAATTATCATCTAATTTAATTAATACTATCACGCTACAGATCAAATTATAACTTTGAACCCATCTAGGTTCTTCTTATCTGCAGGAGACTCATGACTGTTTGAACATCCGTGCCTCCGCAAAAATCAATTTTTTGTTGGATAAACTTTCCGATACGTAACTACCGCATTGGGAAATGTCAAAAATGACAGTGCGTCTATCAGTACTTTTTTGCGTCATCTCGCAAAAAACTGCCTGGCCTTCCCCTCCCTCTCCCCGCCAAGAAAGGTGCTCGCCTTCTGGAAGATGCTGGACCGGCTTCCCCTCCCAGTTTGAAAACTTGTCTTGTCAGCTAGGCTGCCCGGACTGACTTTCCTGCCCAATTTGCTTCCGCCTCCACCAGCCCAGGGCCAGACGGACAGCCCTTCCTTGTCTCTCTGCCACACCGACGGATCCCTTCTGCCCAGTCTCAATCACTCGGTACCGTCTGTTTGGCTCACAAACATAATAACAATTGAATAATATTGAAATCAATGAAATATTGGTTAATTAAACACATAATAAAAGAGATTTGCATATACTTTTTTAGTAGTGGGCTTTTGGACTCAATATAGTGAAGTAATAAAGGAACCAACGTAAGAATGGTATGTTAAAATTAAGGATATAATAATCTGTGGGAATGAAATACGACTATTGAATTGATATATTTGACGAGACACTGTGGACAATATGAATGAATATGAATAAATAAATAAATTAAAAGAAAGACTATTATCTGACTTGACAGATTTGGCAAGCAGAACTATTTTAGTAGGAACTCAGAAAGTGATTTGCATGGATTGAATTCACAACACCCATTATTTCTTTGATTGAAAGTAAAGACAAGACAAATAAATAAATATTATATCACCAAAGAATTTAAATCAATATCAAACTTATAATTCAGTAATGACAATTTCTCCATGACACCCAGATTAAACTCAACAAAGAACGATTTTTTTTACTAACAATTAATATGTTTATTGTTTTATTTGAATGTTTTATTTCAACTAAAATATATTTAAACACAACATTTTCATTATAGTCTGACGCTGTTACTATTCGTACTAGAAAGGTTATCACCAACCCATTATTAGCTAGAAAGCAATTCGTTATTGACGTTTTACATCCAAACAGAGCTAACGTTTCTAAGGATGAATTACGTGAAAAATTAGCTGAAGTCTACAAGGCTGAAAAGGATGCTGTTTCCGTTTTCGGTTTCAGAACTCAATTCGGTGGTTCTAAATCTACCGGTTTCGGTTTAGTTTACAACTCTGTTGCTGATGCCAAGAAGTTCGAACCAACCTACAGATTAGTTAGATACGGTTTAGCTGAAAAGGTTGAAAAGGCTTCCAGACAACAAAGAAAGCAAAAGAAGAACAGAGACAAGAAGGTCTTCGGTACTGGTAAGAGAAGAGCTAAGAAGGTTGCCCGTCGTAACGCTGATTAAGAAGTTTATTAATAAATATATATTATTATTAATACTATCTTTTCTATCTCTTTAATCTCATTTTGTAAATGTATTTACTTTAAAGCACACAACACTTTTATTAATTATCAATTTTAATAGCTTTTCTTATATTTTATATAATTTAGTGCAAGTTAGTTTTAAATGAATATTCCAAGAATCAATATAGTTTAGAGCCATCTATACTGGTTTCGTTATAGGTCTCTTTAAACTAACCTATTTCACGTGAATGTTCACAACTTCTTGAAATTTGCAATTTTGAAATAAATCAAAGAACAACTATTTTAAAATTATTTTATAATATAATGACAATTGGGAAAAATATTTCAAGACAACACAAGAACACCTGGGAAAATCACAATAATGCTGTTTGGATTAGGTAGATTGTTCTATGTTATACTGTTATTGATCAATGCTGTTGCTGTATTAAGTGAAGAAAGATTTTTGAGTAGAAGTATGTCTATATAATGATAAAAACCGTTGTATGCTAATGATCCATTATTTTACTAACAAATTGTAATTTCACGCTCACTAAATGTATCTACAAATAAATGTATAATTTGAGTGTTTGTGAATCACTTCTCTTCTGTTTTTTTTTATTATAGTTGGTTTAGGTAAAAGTTCAACTGATGCCAGTAATGTCTTTGGGCAACAAGAAAGTAGCACCAAATCCAAAGTTGTTCAATTAATCGGTGCAGTACAAACTTTATTAAGAAGTATGTTATAACATTGTCTTTTTCACAAATCCCCTCATGGTTCACTTTATACTAACTATCCCCTATTCAAATCATTCTTGTTTTGAGTATATATATTGATATTTTTTTCAGTCCCATTAATTGGTATTAACGTGTTAGTCATTATTTATGAATTATTACTAGGTTAGTAAACTAACATATGCTTCATCTTCCATAAATTCAAAGAAATATATAACTCTATATATCTGTAAAATAAAATAAAACAAAATTAAAATAGTATGCAAATTTTTGATTAAAGTATTAAATGCTTATATATATGACTAATATTATCATATGAATATAAACATATTATAACTATTATAAACTAATGAAGCAGTGAATGTTTATTTTTACTTTGATGCTATCTTAGAATGAATGAAGTTATTTATAATAGGCAAATCTTGTAATTCTTCAATTAAACCTTGGAGTAATGAGTCTGTATTGGCTGTATTACTGATATTAGTAGTATGATTGAATGCATCATTCTTCAGTTGATTATCATTGCTCATAGTCAAGGAGAAATAATATAATAAACAATCATAAATGAATAAAAATTGATTAATATTTTGAACCATCGAGATTCTTTGCTTTCTGAAAATATTAACAATCCAAGAAATTGGATCATATGTTGATGTCTCTGAGGTGTAATAACTTTGTAAGAAGTTGAAAGTAGATAAATTTGATAAGATGGAATCAATAGTACACCATGCACCAGTCCTACCGCAGCCAGCAGAACAATGAACCATGATAGTTGGTGTAGACATATATGACCAATGAGGGGATTTACTCAATTTGGACAAGATGATATTCTTCAAATTAATCAATTGAATAATATCCCTTGGTGATTTCACCACGCCAAGATCTGGCCAACTTGTCAATTGCAATTGTAATAATTCATAAGATTTTGTATCATTATCATAAATTAATTTGATTCTTCTAATAACAATAGAATCTGAAATATTAGCTTCTTCTAATAGTTTCACTTTGATATTGTTATAATCTTTTTCTTTCCAATATTTGAAACATTTCTCAATACCATTTTCCACACTCTTTGTTAACGATAAGACTATTGGAATATTATCATTTAAAATACAGGTATAAAAATCGTGAACGGTGGAAAGCATTGGAGCTTGAGTTGCAATATAACGAACTTTGGATGAAATATTGTTCCTTATTGATGTTGGTGGGGTTTCGGTTAAATCAAGGTCTGGAACATGTAAATAATTTGCATTAATATAATTATCAGAAATGTCTTCTTCTTCCTCAATACTATCATTACTGTCACTAATTCCTCTTTCTTTCTCTTCGGAGATTGTGGTAGAATTAATTAGACTATTACTGTCTATAGAAGATTTTTTCAAATGTACTCTAGTATGTTCATATGGGAATATATCTTTGTAACGATTTTTCCCTCCCAATTCAACACCAGACGAGATTATGATTTGATCATTCTCGTCGTCTTCATCATCCGAATCTATATCTTTCAACCAAGAATGTTTTCTTGTGGTAGTTCCATAAATATTTGGTTGTGACATTGATCTAGTTTGTATTAGTTTAGGTCTGGCATAAGTTGTTGAAGAGACGTTTGTCTCCGAACCGGATTGTTTATGAGTTTCATTGCTGTTGAAAGTTGTGGTAGTGGTTCTTCTTGTTGGGATTGGAAGATTTTTGGAAATTGAAACATTTAATCTTTTCTTTTCTAAGATATCTAATCTTTGATAACGTGCAATAAATTGAATCTTTGGTCTAGTCATTAATTTTTGAAACCATTTCGGTATATAGTTATCAATTTCATCTTGAGAATAATGTTTAAGTAAATTATCATATTTTAATTGAACGTTTAATTTATCTTGAAGTGGTTGTGATGAAGTTAAGTTAGATCTTTTAGGGAATTCGAAATTGTATAAATTTGACGAATTGATTATATCATTGTCTTGATTGGTTAATTGTAATCTTTGATTTTCTTCATTGATATTGACTGCACTTAAGTATGATTCCAAATTCATTATTTCTTCATTTTGACTAAACTTAAATAATTGTGATGGCATTGATTTTGTAGTTGGTAATTGAAATTTAAATAATGCAGAAATGGGAGATGATGACGATATTGGTGAATCGTTCAATGTATTTTTTTCACTTGAATTATTTGATGAAGGTAATGGTGGTGTTAAAGAGTTGTAATAATCGATATTTGATGGGTTATTATTTGGTTGGAATGTATCAGTGAATGGGGGAACATTATATGAGGATGGATTATTGATGTTTTCATTTTTCAAGAGATGCATTTCTGATAATGTTGAATAATTGGTAATAAATTCAGGAAATAATTTTTCGAATTGTGGGAAACCAGATTCAAGAATCAATACAATGTTTCTATTACAATCGATAAATTTATAATAGTTGAGTATTTTCACTGCGATACCAGATAATGCTAAAGAAATGTTTGAGTCTGTTTGATTTGCTATGTTATCATATAGAATAATTTCCAAATTTGGCTCATTAAATTTGTCGAGAACAATTTTTTGTTCAAAGATGGGTAAACTTTCAATTAATTTTTCTAACGAGAAATTTTTCCTTCTTAATAGAGTTGATGGCAAACAGATATGTAACGAGTTTTTAATATACGATTTTGATCTGTCTGCAAATGGTCTAGTGTCTAAAATCAATAAGTTCTTGTCATTTTTAGTGGAAAGAATTTTCCCTAATTCCATGGAAGATATAAGAGAACAACCTTTTGGTTTGATAAATTGATTTTCTTTTGGTTTGAGAGGGGTGAAACTTGGTGTATACATAGATTTCAAAAGATGTGAATATTGGTTTGTTTGTGTGGTAGGAGATTGTAAATTTGGCGAAACGTTCATTGTATTAGGTGATGCAGTCTTTGTAGGGACAAACGGTTGTGATGGAATTTTATCTTCATTATGATGATAATCGAAAAATGAGCCTTTCACAGGTGTGTTTATATTATTGTTGTTATTGATGGATTCATGTTTCATATTGCTGGTATTTATACGAGGGTTTGTATAAATATTTTTATTATTATTGTACGACGGTTGAATATTTGAATAAAAATTGGAAGCCATTTTTTAATCTAGTGTGTATATGATATGATACGAATATTCATTAAAGTTGCAATACACTGATAATATTGTGTAAATGTAGTTTGCTATTTTTGTTGGCTTGACTGAGTTGAGAGTAGAAGAACAATGTACAGTAAAGATGATCTTTTATTTTAATATAGTAGTTTGAATAGAACAAACGTCAAATAAGAGCAAGACAAACTGTACCACCTCACTAATAAGTAATATTTTATTGAGTGTTGGAAAAGCATGGAACACAAAAACATAATGATAAAAGTAAAACATATTAGTCAAGAGCATCTCACCATTATTTGTTTGTTTTAGAAATTCTCGAAAATTTCACGATGGGCGAGAATTGAAAATTTTATTAAAATATATGTGGTTTTTAAAGAGTCGCGAGCAAGAACAATGCAATATGCGGCCAACAAAAGGCGTGGACAATAGAAATACCAATCTGGCAGCTAATTTTTTCCAGATCAAAGGCATGCTATTGTTCGCGCACACTGCACATCCAAATTTGGGCGTAAGCTTGCGTCATTTGCCGCCGAAAAGGGAAACCCGCAATCTGAAATAACCGGATCGGGCCGTTTTCAGAGCCGTTTCTTGTCCAAACAATGGCCAGGGGAACAATGCGCTTATGCAACCGCTTAATCTGGCAGCCAAATGATAATACAGCCGCACCTTTTAGGCAACTATCCGTGTTATTCCATTATTTTGAGCTGGACGAATCGACAAGAAGTGTTTGATGTTGTGGTCCAGTTGGGTCTTGGCAGACTTCTTGAGCCATCGATCTCGATGTTTGCTTGGAATGGAAGATTGGGTTCTATTATATATTTGGTTATACTTTCGTTTATTATTTACAGGTGTATGCTTCGAAGTTGTATGCTTTGATGATTTATGCTTTGATGATTTATGCTTCGACGTTGTATGCTTCGAAGATGCTTTGATGATTTACCTCTGTATCTCTTGCTTCATATCGTTGATCGATAATGTTGCCAGTGGTTGCAATTCCTCCTTCAACGTCTTCAAATCTATTTCACTCTCGCCCTTGTTCTTTAATTGAGTTTCAATATATCCTAGTCTCAACAATAATTTATTCTTTAATCTAAGTAGATGTCTTCTTAACCGGAACTGCGATTGATTTCTCGACCCTTCCTCCGTAGTATAGTCTGCGATTTTGTTACTTTCGATCACATTATTGATTATTTTAATCATACCCAACTCAATATATTTCTCCGTCTCACAATTTTGCTTCCCCTTCAATTGATCTAAATTAAATCGGTAATCATTCAATAAACATCTCAAATATTCTATAATAAACTTGTACTGTTGTGACAGTGATATCTTACCCTTGTTTTCACTTATATTGGTCAGGATCTTTATGATAAATTTCCATGCATCCTTATTATACAATTGAATAGACTCTTCTTTAGCCCCATACACATATGAATGACTGTCCCATTTAGTAACACTTTCATTTAACTTTGTCAATAAGTTGTCTAATTTATTCTCATCACAAACAACAAATTGTTTCCTAGACTCTTTCAAAAATGCATTGTAGATTAATACCAAACCATGTTTATTTACAATCCCATCTTTCACCAGATATTTCTCAAAGATTGGAATACAACGGTCAACGCATGTAGTCGGATATTGCATAATATTAAATTTCATATACAAATGCACAATGGCCACATTCATTAAATCAGGATGTTTCTGTAGAAGGAAAGTTTCAATAAATTTAATACCACGAGAATAATATTCTAAATCATCACATTTTTGAATATAATAACATGCAACCACTTGATTCGGTTGGAACCTATTCATCCCAGATCTAATTGAACTCAACTCTGGCAACTGAATTTCACCAGGAATATATGATGATGATGAGGCATATACATCAAAATACTTTTCAATAACACTCAATGCTTCACGTGTAATCATCTTGTCAAATTTTTGGGATCCCAATGTCTTGGCAATTTGATAACATAATTGAGAATCAATTTTCACACCACTTAAAGAATTCATAGTATTGTTGAATGCATTTATAAACATGGATTTCTCTTTGATATGGGATATGGCTTTGAATAAACAAGATAATGTCACTGGATCATATTTTGCACTTCGACAGTTTTTCAAAGCAGGGATTCGATCATTAAGCTTCTTAAATAATTGTAACGCAAAGCTTGGATCCTCACAATTGGCTAATCCATTCATCATGGAATTAAACTCAATTAAAGACACTCCTTTAACTTCCAAATCGTCTTCTTCCTTATCTTCAAGCAATCTTTCAACAATGTTAAATAAAGATTTACCCATAGATTTACTTAACAATTCAGGTTGTTTCGCCATCCCATCAAAGAAGATTGTATGAGAGAATTTTGTAAAAGATATAGCATTTTTACGTCTCCAAAGATATAAAGAAAGAGCCTCTTTTGGAGAGTTTAATTCGATCAAATGGTATCGTATGATGGAATCCATACCACTCCCACTGTTCCCCTTAGATAATTTCACCAAGTATAATGCCTTTTCTAATTGACCTCTTTCAAGAAATTTATTGACATCATCCGTTATCAGTTTGGAATCTCTTAATTGTTCACCAGTAATCCCAAGAATGGAATATATTAATCTTTTATCCTTTGTCCGGGATAGGATCTTAAGATCTTCATTTGTTGTGGGTCCAATCTTCATTTTCTTATCAGCACTATCATATTCAGGGTAATTTTTTTTAATGATATCTAGTGCCTGGTATCTGGGATATGAACTCTTGTGAAGTTTCTTATATTTGATTTGCTTCTTTGTGTTTAATCGTTTCAATTCTCCTGACGATTTATTAATAATAGAATCATATTTCTCTAAGTGAATTAGTTTCTCCTTAACTTGAGACCCTGAAAGTCTTGAATGTAAATGAAAACATCTTATTGGGTATATGGATGACAATCTTTGCATCGTTTATCAGTGTGATTTGTCTCGATCTATATATTCATCTTTACCTTAAACTATCGTGCTCTAAATCTTAATGAAGGTTTGGTCAATTTTATAAAGTATGAAAAAATGTTAAGAAAAGCCTTCAAAATATATATATACAAGAAAGTAATATATTGTATATATATTGTATATATCATTATAATGAATAAGAATATCAATTGTAAAAAGGCAACTACATTTGATTTAATGGAGATACAATATCCCCTTCAAATGTAGATAAAGTTTCACCACGTTCCATTATGGCTTGTAAATCAATGATTTCTTTTACCGCTTCAACAGTTAAATTGGTGTAAGTGTCTTTGCCAATGGCAATATCGTCTTCAATTCTAATACCGACATTTCGGAAATAATCAGGGAATTGAGCATTATCTGGAATGTAAAGACCTGGTTCAATGGTAATGACTTGGCCCTCTTTTAGTAATTCTCTTCTTGACACTTCAGGAACATCGTGAACATCTAAACCTAAATTATGACCAATGTAGTGAGGGTATAATCTTTCAACATCCCAATTATTAACATTAGAAAGACCTAAATTCTTAAGTTCAACCTTCATGTATTCCATACTACTCTCGTGGATATCATGTAAGCTCAATTGATTAGATTCTTTACACAATTCAATACATTGTTTCTGAACATTCAGGACAGCCTGATATAAATCCTTTTGAGCATTGGAGAATTTGCCACCAACAGGCCAAGTACGTGAAATATCGGAGCAATAGCCACCTAAAGATCCAGAAGCGTCCACAAGAACCAGTTCATCGTCATACATCACATCGTTGTTACGTGTATAATGAATACATAATGCATTTTCACCTGTAGCTACTACCGGGATATAAGCATTACCATCACAACCACCTGAAATAAAATTGAATTCTAAGAAAGAGGCTAAAGTTCTTTCGTTACGGATTCTTTTGGCAAAAGCTTGGTTATAACTCTTACCAGAAATTTGACCAGCTCTTCTCATCACGGCAATTTCAGAAGGAGATTTAATTTTTCTCATTTGAGCTACGAGGTTCTTATAATTTCTAATGGTTTTCAATGAATTAGTATTATCATCAATAATAGATTTAATGGATGGTTTGAGATTTGGATTATTTTGATCAATCCAGATAGTTTTATTTCTTTTTAAGATCTTAGATAAAATCCTATCAGTGGAATTAATATTAAAGGCTTCATCGGCATTGAATATTTCACTGGCACCATCAAATCCGGTTCTAAAACCTTCCCATTTTTCAGCAAATTCATCCTTTGGTTGTACAAACAGATAAAATTTAAATTGATCAGTTTCATTCTTTTCTAATACTAATATGGAATTCGGTTCATTCCACCCACTCAAGTAAAAAAAATCATTATCTTGTTGGAATGGATAAAAGACAGCACCAGAAGCATATTTGACATCACTACCTGGTATTATAATACATGAATTGACCGGTACTTGAGCCATCAATTTAGCTCTTCTTTGATGATATTCCATGGCAGATATACCAGGAGTCAAATCACCAGATTTGATTAAATGTGGACGCGTTTCATGGATAGATTGTCCTGCTTCAATTGGGATTCTGTGTCTATTAAGAAACTGTGACTTTGAATGATTCAATAGTGATCTATTGAAGAATCTTTTTGTGATTAAAGGTCCGTTTTGTAGCGGTAAACGGCTTAAAACTCGAAATAAACTACGAGATGACATTATTGATGATTTAAAGGTATATTTTTCTGTATTGGTATGATTGTGGAGGAAGACAAATCTGGTTGTATATATATATATAATTACTGGTTATTGTTATATGATGGATTCTTTACTGTGATTCTCTAGATAACTTTGAACTCCATCAGGAATATAAAAGGTTTCTTCTTCTAATATTAAATTGAAATAAAATCAAAGATTGTCAAGTCGGTAATCTCAGTTTACCCGAATAGAATGCATTTTAAATAGGATATTGGACAACAAGGGCTGACTACAAGAATGTTATTAAGAGTTATTACTTTATCTGATTATTGATTTAGTGGAGTGTTGGGTTGTTGCTTTTAGTCATTCAGATCTAGCCAGTAACATCTAATTAGATACTCAACATTTTGAGCTTAACAGTTACACAGTAGGCAAATGGCAACTAAATGTTAAAGCAATTAGCATTGTCATGGCAAGTTTGCATTAGATGCATCAAATGAGCATATAATCCCCTTACTCATTACAATTATATGTCTTTAGTAGTTGAATATAGTCCAATTGATTGTTTTGTTGCAATTAGTGAAAAAAATAAATAAATAAATATATTTGGAAATGGCAAGGGGAGAGGAAGTGTAAAGAGAAAGTTATAGTAGTGCTATACTAAAACGTTACTCTTAGAACACAATTCTTAAAGAAGCAACGCTATTGACTCCAACATGATTAAACAATCTGTTAAAATATCTAGTAGCGTGTTAAGAACCGGTCCTAGGAACCTTCTATCATCCAGCAGATCAGCATTGGCAACAACACTATTGAGAAGAGCTCAAACTCCAAGTTTAGCTTATGCAAATACTACATTTAAAAGATTGATTTCTAATGAACCAGAGCGTAATTTTACTAAATTGTCTGATACGAACGATAAGACTAGAGATGCAATCTTTCAATATACATGGGGTACATGGTTAAATAATGATAACTTAGAAAAATCGAAGAGAATGACCAAGTTTTCTATTGAAGGATTAACATCTGTAATTAATAATATGTATCAATTTAGTAAAGCTAGTTTATCTGACGTGGAGGAAGGTAAATTGATGAACCCAACAAAGGTTAATGATGAGTTTATTGTCTTACCAAACAATGTTACCATTTCAAATTTGGATGTTTTGAATCCGAATGAACCCAATGTTTATATTAAGACGATATCTAGTATTCATGAAGGTAAACATCATCGTGTTTATAAGTTGACTACGAATGTAGAGGGGAAACAATTAGTTTTGCGTTTACCGTATTTGATTGATTCGATTGAGAATATTACGAAGAGAATGCAAAGTGAAGTGGCTACTCAAGATTTCTTGTCTAATAAATTGAAGATTGATGTTCCGCATATATATGCATATGGATTAGATGATAAGAATCCGTTGGGTATTCCATTTATGATCCAAGAATATATTGAAGGGGATCTTTTGATGAAGAAATGGGATCCGTTATTGGATGATGGAACTGATGGGAAACCGAATCAGAGATTATTGGATGTTATTGATTGTGTTAGTGAGATGCATTCAAAATTAATGTCGTATGAGTTTAAATCGATTGGTTCTTTGTATTTCAAAGAGGATATACTGGATCAATCGAAGATTATTGAAACCATTGACGATAGATGGTGCGTGGGACCAATCATTGAAAGAAACTTCTATAAAGGTAAAGAAGCAGCTGTTGTATCAGAAACAAAATTGGGTCCCTGGGGTGGAGAAGATGTAACATCTGTGGTTAAGGCATTGGCGGAAGTTGAATTAGCCAATGTCAATGAAAGGTTGAAAAAACACGAGAAGGAAGATGTTTTGATTGAACAAAAAAGAACATTTGAAAATATGATCAAGATAGCTCCATGTTTGTTTAGTTCTTCTGGGAATGATGAAGTGAGTAAGAAGATTCCTAATTTTCTGGAATTGATTAAACCTCGATTATATTTCCCTGATTTGGATCCGATGAATATTATAATGAATCCGTTGACAAACAAACCATATTTGATTGATTTTGAGAATAAATGTATTAAACCTTTTATTTTACAAAATTCACCAAAATTTGTTGAATATGAGGGTCCAAAGATTTATAATATTAAATCAGAGATCCCAGATTATGATAAATTGAATGCTAATGAACGTGCGCAATGTGACTTTATTTATAAGCGTACACGTAATCAATATTTATGGGAAGATTGTTTGAATAAGAGACAACCTAAGTTGATAACCTCTATGGCGCCACCTATGAAACTACTAAGGAGCCCGTATGTGGCCATGTTGGAGCGTAAGAGTGATGATGGATATTTAGTCATCGAAGAGAATATATTACAGTTAAAGACTGTTTGGAAGGATCTTTATGAAAACAAGATTGTTGGTGAGAAGGAGTTTCCTGTAGAATACACTGAGGCACAGATTGCCAAGCACGTCAAGGATACGAATGCTTTGCATCAGAAGTTGATCTCTACTCCGTTTGCCGCCACGCAAGGATGGGTTCCACAAGATATGTTTGACACATTGTTGAAAGATGGAGTAATCTCGAAGAACGAAGAAGGTAACTATACGGTCAAGGCCCTCGACCAAAAGAAGTAATAGGGAGATAGCTTAGTTGAATGCAATCTATATGAATATATATACATATATATATTCCATCCTTATCAGAGACTTACTGTAAATAGCAATAACACTCTTATCAGCGCACATACATCTCCACCGGCGAAGGAGGGGACAGGCGCAATTGCGCAATTGCGGGATTGCAGTTCCACCGGGACGTCCCAATCGGGCAACAGGCCCGGTCCGCGGCGGCCCGTTGCGGAGTTGCAACGCCGCGGAACAGGTCTGGTGGCCCACTTTGGCCCACTTTGCTTGAAAATGGTGCCAGCGACTCCATTCGAGTTGGCCACTGCTCGCAGCGAGTAGTCATCTCCAGCCGTTTGCTCCATTCCAAAGGGTCCGGGTCCCCCCGCTTCGTTTTGCTGTCTTCACTATGACCAGACGCCTGTGGCTCTCGCTGTGGCTCTCGCTGTGGGCAGACGGCAAACACGGCCCCACCAAATTGGCAACACCCACAGTGTGGTGTGACCCCTCCGCTGTTTAACGCTCGAGTAAGTGTGAGTAACAGTGGGCCAAACACCCGTGCACCGCACTGTGGGGCTCCTGCCTCGAGCTCGTCGCTGGGCGGAAAAAGGAAAGAGACTGCAAATTTGCGTGAGCGGAGTCAAAAATATAAATGAATAGAGAGAGATAGATAAAAATAATAATAAGCTCTCGAACGAAAAATAAAGCACTTCAATGGCAATGTAGCAAGCTTTCGAGTGAACAATGATGGGTCACCGCTTTGCTTTGTTTCGTATCATCGTGAGTAAGTAAGATGTGGCAAAAGACTTCTTCGAGGTTTGCGAAGACAGTTGCTGTGTGGTTTTTTTTCCAAACAGGCATATGTATATAAAGGGATATCTGTTCTTGAAAAATTATTCATCTCTTGGTCTTACCATTATACATATATATATAGATAGATAGATAGATAGATAAACTGTCACCACACAACAACTTAACAGATAATAATGAACTTCGAAGATATCAACAACTTACAAAACGCTTTCCAATATGGTGTCAATTTAGGCGCTTCACCAAATGTTGTCTCTACTTCCCCTACTCAATCCTTCATGAACACTCTACCACGTCGTTTATCCTTATCTAAACAGCAAAAGGTATTGAAACCATTTTCTACTGGTGATATCAAGATTCTTCTATTAGAAAATGTTAACGAAACTGCTATTGCAAATTTCAAAGAACAAGGGTATCAAGTGGATTTCCATAAAGGTGCTTTGCCAGAAGACGAACTGATCGAAAAGATTAAAGATGTACATGCCATCGGGATCAGATCAAAGACCCATCTTACTGAAAACGTATTGAAACATGCCAAAAATTTAGTCACTATCGGCTGTTTCTGTATCGGTACCAATCAAGTTGACCTAAAATACGCTGCTAAGAAAGGTATTGCAGTGTTCAATTCCCCATTCTCTAATTCAAGATCTGTCGCAGAATTGGTCATCGGGGAAATCATCTCTTTAGCTAGACAAATCGGCGATAGATCAATCGAATTGCACACCGGTACTTGGAATAAGGTCTCCAATAGATGTTGGGAAGTAAGAGGGAAAACACTAGGGATCATCGGGTATGGTCATATCGGTTCCCAATTATCCGTCCTTGCGGAAGCCATGGGTCTTCATGTCATCTACTATGATATCGTCACGATTATGTCCCTAGGTACCGCTAAACAAGTGTCCACTCTAGACGAACTATTAAACAAAGCAGATTTCGTGTCATTACACGTTCCAGAAACTCCAGAGACTAAAAATATGATCTCCGCTCCACAATTCGCTGCCATGAAAGATGGCGCCTATTTAATTAACGCCTCAAGAGGTACCATCGTAGATATTCCTTCTTTGATCATGGCCATGAAGGCTAAGAAAATCGCTGGGGTCGCTTTAGATGTTTATCCAACTGAACCAGGAAAAAATGGTGCTGGTACTTTCGTCGACTCATTGAACTCGTGGACCTCCGAATTGGTCTCATTGCCAAACGTTATCCTAACACCACATATTGGTGGGTCCACTGAGGAAGCCCAATCCTCCATTGGTATCGAAGTCTCTTTGGCTTTATCTAAATATATCAATGAAGGTAGTTCAGTCGGGGCTGTTAACTTCCCAGAAATTAATTTGAAACCATTGGATTTAGATCAAGAAAATACTGTCCGTGTCCTATACATTCACAAAAATATCCCAGGTGTGTTAAAGACAGTTAATAATATCTTATCCGATCATAACATTGAAAAACAATATTCCGATTCTCAAGGGGAAATCGCTTATCTAATGGCTGATATCTCTGCAGTTAATCAAGCTGATATTAAAGATATTTACGAACAATTAAATAATACTGAGGATAAAGTCTCTATCAGATTATTATACTGATTGTTGTTGTTGTTTGCATCCCTTCATATATATTTATAGATATATATGTTAGTCCTTTTCATATCCTTTTTATATAGCACTTTCTCATAGATTGGATAGAAATATATAACGTTTCTATCTTTTGTAATTCATAATAAATTACTTTTCCACAAGATTAATTGTTTATATAATGAGCTTTCTCAGTTGATTTAATTATTGAACTGAGTATCATACTAATTTCTCCCTTGGATATATCGCGTCTGAAACTGCCTAAAGTGGTAATAGTTAAACTAATAGATTGTTGTCATTTGCTTTTAGAGAAAATAAATAAACATTTCACCTGATTATGTCATTTGTGAAGATTTATTCAATTTGGCAAATATATCTATGTGAAAAGATTGGTTTTAATACTTTCCTAATAACTTGTATTTCCAGATCTTGCTATGTTACATAAAAAAAATAAAAAATAAAAATAATAAATTTTCCGAAGCCGGGAGTTGAACCCGGGTCTCCACGGTGAGAACGTGATGTGATAGCCGTTACACTACATCGGAGTAATATTAACAAAAAAAATACAGTCATCCTTTTTAGGCCAGTGCATATTATAAGGATTTTTGGTATGTCTTCAATATTTTGGTTTTTCAAATATTAATCATTGAATTCTATTATTATTTTGTCATTTTATAGCTGCGCAGTATCAATGTACCATTATGTATGTCTAAGGGGTCAGAGTTGTTTTTGACTAGAATTTGTAGATGATTTTTTTACTATAAATGAAAAGTTTTACTAAAATTCACAGTCATTAATTTGTTGGTTTCGCCCATTAAACACAAAAACAATATTCCACTGTTAATATCCAAACATTTCGTATCAAAGGGTTTACCGCATTTCTTGATGGTGCTAACGTATTTCTTCCAGCTTTAATTCCAGCTACATTTTGAGAACCTTTCTGTCAAAGCATGCATCGGCGGTTGCCGTTTCTTTCAGGTTACCCATATGTCCCATTGACGTATTTACCCTTTCTAACTTCTCCCCTGATATTAGACTTTTATTATAATCATAATTTACATTATAAATTTAAATATGAACTTACTGGAAACGAGATATGACCTTTATGTGATTAATTATATATCATTGAATATGTATATATAGATGTATAAAATGTCTCAATGGATATTTCAACCATTGTAGCGGCTATTGCCATTATATCTGCTACTGTTGTTATTGTTGTTGTTGCCATTGTTGTATCTGTTGTTATTGTTGTTATTGTTATTGTACCTGTTTTGGCCACCATTATTATATCTATTATTGTTATTGTATCTGTTTTGACCACCATTATTATATCTATTATTGTAAGTTCTGGTTTCATGTACTCTAGGTTGATTACCATATCTACTATTTTCAATATGATTACCGTTCTTGGCAAAATAAAAGAATGATTTATAACCACCAACTCTTGGACTGTATTGAGTAGTACCCTCTGGACCAATGGCTATAACATTATTTTGGAAATTATAAAAACGATTATTTTCCCCGCGACCTCCTTTATATCTAATTTTCTCAATATCATATTGATCAAGAACTTGTTTTGGTGGAATATACCCATTTAATAGTAGTGATTTATTCTTACTTGGTAGTGGCGACAGTCTGTAAAGCACTTTTAAGAATAGATTCGTTGAAAGTTCAGGTAATGATTCACTTTCTACAGGACATGCTAGCTTACTATTAAGAGTAAAACCTTCAACATCCTTCGATATTATACCACTTAGTCCAGTTTTAAAGTGTCTGAATATTAATTCTGTCTCTTCACTTGCTTCTTTGTATAGTTTCTTGGCAAATTTTTCATAGTGTAAATTTTTGTTACTAATTAATAAGATGGCTTCATTTCTAACATTTCTTGATCTTTCGGCTTCTGACAACTTTGGGTATTGAGCTCTGACATTTTCTAATAGTCTCTTTTCATCAATAAATGGTAATAATGAAATACCCTGCCATGATCTAGTCTTACCATTCATATCAATGGCAAAATCTGTTGGGTAAAAATCAATGATTGGAGAGTCTGGAGAGCTCATTAAGGGTCTGAATATTGGTGGAAGTGTATGGCCAGATGCAGCTGGTAAGACACTCATTAATTGTTCAAATGGTAAAAATGGAGTACCTTCTTCAAACTCAACTTTTTGGTCTGTGATTCCAAAGAAATCAGCAGCAAATGGGGCATAATGGTAAGGGTAATACCAATTCCAAGATGGACAGCCTTGGTAATAATACAACAATACCCAAGAAACACCCTCAATGTAAGATTTAACCATTCCTTTTCTAATAGGTTCAATTTCGGAAGCAGGAATATGATATTTACTAGTATAATATCTTTCCCAATAACCAGCTTCATATAGTTTGACCGTATCATTAGTATCAATAACCCCTGAAGTAACTTCAGAACTCATAATAATAGATGAAGATCTCACTTCAGGAGTTGATTCGATGGTACTTATAGCCGAAGAGGAACCAATAGTACTTATGGAGTCCTCTTCAGCTTCAACTTCGGCTGTGATCTTTTCAGTCAAATCATCTTCTTCAGTTTTTAATTTCTTAGCAGCTCTTGCTTCTTCTTCTTCTTTCTTCTGTTCTTCTTCCTCTTCTTCTAGTTTATGTTTTCTTTGCGCTAGCTTTTTCTTTAATAATTCAGCAGCCGAGAAATTAGACTTGTTGGCAGTATCAACAACTTGGTCCATTTCTTCCTTAGTAACTTCTTTCATTAAATTGTTATTCTTTTCACTTTGAGCTCTGACAATGGCAATAGCTTCTTCATTACCTTCATTGGCAAGCATAATTTCTTTCTTTAATCTAACCATATCACTTGTGGTTAGATTCCAAGCACCTGGTGCTAAATTACCATTTTGATCGTACATTGGTAGCTGTTCATCAGGAATTAAAGGATGAGGATCTTGTCCTTTAGAAAAATTACCAGCCTTTCTTTTCTTAAACTGTTTATAACGTTCTTCAGCTTTAACTTGTTGAATATGTTTAGTCTTAAAGATATCAGCTTCACGAGAGCCTAAACTTTTCAAAAGAAATTCTACTGACTCTAAATTCAGTTGACCATCACGGGTCATGTAAGTCTTTGTGGTTGGAAGTACCACTTTCCAAATATCTAAAAGAATATCAATACTATTTTCCCTCACATCTAAAGATGGTAAATGGGGTAAGAAATCATTACCACAAAAGAAACACATAAAAACCCAATCATCAATGGCTCTTTCCAAATCAAATGGAAATGGTAATCTAGGAACAAATAATTCTGCGGCTAAATATTCTCTTAAAGCAGTAATATGTAGCCAAAGGAATGGCGTCTTATCAGCCTCTGCAGATAATTGTTGTTTTTCATCTTCACTAGTATATCTTGAATTAAACTTTTTAGACAATGTATCCTTGGCGAAAACATCTTCTCTTAAAATTTTAAAATGTGGTTCATGAGTGGCAAGCCCTAAGAAAATTAAATCTGCATCTAACCCGTAAATACAATGAGTAGTATTTGGATTATATTCTGGATCAGCTCTTTGAGATCTAATGAAGTTCATGATTTTATGTTCACCTTCACCTGGTACAGTGGCATCACTAATGATCACTTGCAAATTTTTCCAACCTGGATCAGTGGCTAATTTAAATGCGGTCCAGTATCTCAAAGCAAGGGCTAATTTATCCATGAATGGAGTCCCTGGAGTAATGGCATTTGAATCCCAGGTTTTCTTATTTTTCACTGCATCATCAATGATTTCACCATACATTTCTCTTTTATTTAATTCTTCTTGTTTAGCTTCGTTTTCAATTTGTGCATCTCTCACGGATCTAAATCTACGAGATCTTTGTTGATTCATCTTGGCTCTTGGTGCAACACCATCTACAGCCATTACCAATACTTTTCTTGGTCTAGCCATATTTAAAACATGATTTGTATATTCGAAGACAGCAAGTAGCATTTCATCTTCTGTTTCTGGAGCTGGTTTATTTTCTGGATGAGAACATGGATGAACAATACCATTCATATCCAGATAAAGATTATCTAGTTCACCATTTGGATTTGGAGCAGCATAATCTATTGGTAATTGTACACCATCTACAATTGGAGCTGGTTCATCAATTACAGGAGAAATAATTTTCGGATATTTTTTTGATAACCATCTAAAGAAAGATGGAACACCCATGATTAAAGTTTTAGTATTGATGTATGTTCTTAGCTTATTATTTGTTTAAATGTGATGAGATGAGATGAGAACCTTTTTCACAATTATCTATATTATATGAGTATTTTTTTTTCACTTTAGGTTTTTCTATTCAGAAAATTTTCAAATTACCCTCACGGAAAGTGACAATATATTATTTGCATAAAAACAGTATTATGTCAGTTATTATTGTAAAACATATGCTTAAGATTATTATTATATTATTATTATTATAAAGATCATTAAATTAGTTTATTAGGTTTATATATAATATGAATGCTGCATGTGTATATATGTGAAAGAAAGAAAAATAATTGAGTCTGTTGACTTCTTGCTTTTGAGAAAATGAATAATGATTCTCTCGAAAGGACAATTTTTTTGTATTTCAGTATCGTTAGTGAATGGGACTAGAAAAAAAGGAAAAACACAGGTAAATGAGATTAATTTTTAGACAAATGCTATTAATTTCAAAAAGAACTGAAAGGGATATCTTTATTATTGTAGTGGTTGTTATTTGGACAATATAGAGAGAAGGGGGGGAGAGAGAAAAGAATATTTATTCATAGAGGGTTTTATTTGGTCATACGATTACCAAAATTTCCAACTAGATTTTTTCGATGGGTTAGATGTAGATTGGTCTTCGACGTTTGGAACACCATCATGTCTGTCCTCCTTGTGTAATTCTTCATCTTTATTTTCACTATTAGATTCAAAGTCAGCACTTTCTAAATCAACATTATCCATATCGATGGAATCGGAGTTAGTGTTATTTTTCTTCCAGAAAGCCCATTTGCTGGATTTCCCAGTTGACTTCTTATTGCTGTTCTTGTTGTCGTCACCGATTGGGATTGAAGTTGTCTTACCCAAGAAGGCGTACCCTGGATGGAAGATGGTCATTGCCAAGGTGGCTAATAACATCATTAGAGCGTCTAAGATGATGAAGTACCATTCGTGGGTGATTAAATACCCATCCCAACCTTCAGCCAATTCACAAAGACGGTAAACACAACGGGTGAAGATGGTTAGGACGGCGATAGTCATTCCCAAGGTGAAATAATGGAATTGCCATCTTTCAGGTTCTAATCTTAATTTGTGATATTTTGGGGTATACATGTGGTCGATATCACGTTGGCTGATACTCCACATGCCCTTTGCGTATAATTTCTTGGTACTTAGGTTCATGTGTTGTAGTCTAGTTCTAATGAAGACACCGTGTAAGAAATAGAACCATAGAGTTAGGAACACAGCCATAGAGGCGACTTGAATAGCCAACCCTGCGACGAAGATATTGTCCCGGTGTGTGCGGATTTGTTTCTGTTGACAGCGACACCTGCGGTACCACCCCCGGCGGCTTGAATGGCTAACGAGACGATATCGGATGAGATGAAGATATAGGAATAAAGCATAGGCGACTTGATGATTGAGAAGTTGTGGCCGTAGATTTCGATTAATTTAGCCATTTGGTAGTACATCCCCCCCATGGTGAACACTGGGGCGATTGTTAGACAGATCATGTTCAGTAGGAACGGATCCATAAGGGTGGTGTCCTTGTGCGACCAGGTTCTTCCGATATAGCCCAGGACTTCTAGGATCCCTGTGCAGATGAAAGCGGTGGAGAACCATGGTTGTCTGTATATGACTTGGAACACTTGGGTGGCTAGTAGGGGCCCCCACATGACGATCATGCAAGTATTGAATCTGAAATTTGGTGTCATACCACCATATAGGGAGATTGGAGCTTCATCTTGAATTTGTTGTAGAATTGCCAATGTAGAGTTTGTCGTCACATTCATATGACTTGGTCTCATAATATGTTCAATCATAGTGTATTTTATATATATGTGTGTATATATATATATTACAATAGAATATGGTATGGATAGTTTTTAAATGAATATATAAAGTTATTACCTTAATTCTGCACAACGCAAAAAAAGGATTTACATTTGATATAATCGATCGATACCTTATATATATATATATATATATATATGTATACGTATATATGCAAAGATATATTAGTCAACGATTATAAAATGATAAATTTTCACTGTAATAATGCTAAATTTTTTTTTCAATGAGTTTCTTTTTCTTGGAGCGATAGCCACCGGTATAAACAAAGTTGTCGAACGGGAATAGCGAGCATTCTTAGTGGGCAACAAGGGCAGGAACAGGAAATAGAGATGTGCAATAGAAGGGTATTGTTAGTGGGCGCTTTGCAATTAGCAACCGCCAAACTGAACCGAACTGAACCAGATTGAATCAGAACTGCACAATTTTATCAAAAGTTGCACCAGGCGGACGACACTTTTGACAATGCCGATCTGGGCTGCACTTACTTTTTGCCCTTCAGAAATATTCGGAGGGCATCGCGCGTATTGTCCCTTGCCGGGGCGCCCATTGTGTTCGAGCGATTTTTGCTCGCCCAATTGGCGAGATCGGGAATTGCTTTTGCGGGCGCCATTGTTCCGCGGCAGCCGCGGCAAGACTGTTTCCCCTTTTCGGCCGAGCGTAAACAGCGGCCGCCCGCTCTGTTTTTCCGCGGCCGGCGCTTCCTCCGTTTTTTAATTGGCCAATATTCCGCGGAACAGCTGTATATTTCCGCTGCAAGGACCCCCCGGAGCGTAGAATTCCCTGTATTCGCTCGCAGTCGTGCGCCAGCGGAGATACAAGAGACGCTCGCTCTTTCCTCCGCGGCGATATCTTCTCCCCGGCAATATATATTCCCGTTCCCGAAAGCGGCTCCCGGCCTTTTGTGTTTCCTTTTCCCCCATTTAAAGTTATTGCGTCAATTTATGACCCGAAAAGTGCACGTGCAGACGGTGCAAACAATGGAAACAATGCGTGCACCGTGGGGCAGCTATTGTTTGCACGTCTGTCCCCTACAATACAGTGAGATTTCCCGATTGGGTCGTGGGCCGCAGGCGAAAGCGCGAAGGTCTGGGTGTCCGGGCAACCTGATGAGATCGTTGCGATAATAAACTAAAATGGCAATCATATATTAATTTATAGTGGTTGGATACATATTCTTATCAAAATTGACTAAATATTGGTGTTTTCAACCTCCTTAGACAACGAATCACTGTTCATATTGTCCAGGATATATTGGTACTTGTTATGCGAGGCAACATTTGCCTTTTGCAAGATTTCTTCCGCTTTCTTATACGATTCTTCTTGTTCCGCAGATTCATTATCTTGTACATTACCTAGATCAATATAAGCTTCAGCCAGTTGTGCCCAAGATTCGGCATTCTCTGGATCTTGTGCCTTCGTCAAATACTCAATGGCTTGTAATATTAATCTAATACTCTCCGTTTGCGAAGCTTCAATACTACTTTTATTCATTTCATTTTCTTCTTCTTCTTCATATACCATCTTCAAATATGCATCTGAAAATGGTTCAGATTCCTTTAAAAACGATTCACCAATCAATTTGGAAATGTAATAATACGCTTTCGTATCAACGACTAAACTAGTCAAAAATTTAATCATTTCATTTCGTAACCATACACTCTTTCCATCCAGTTCTTCTTGAACCTTATATAATGGATGCGTGGCCGTCAATTGTACAGTATTGTCTTCCATATCACCATCTTCCTCATCAGACTCAGCTTCACTATCCAATCCTTCATCCAGATTCTTTTTAGAACCAAAATTCTCAACAATATCAACCAAATCATTGAAAATAGAAATATTCTCAATGATTAATCCATTGATAAATTTCTCATTGGCATATTTCTTTTCATCAGTGGAAATTAATTGAGACATAGACTTATTGAATTTAGATTGACCAAGTTCAATCAATTTCAATAAGTTAACATCGATCTTAGCATTAGAATCCTCTTCCAATTTAGAAATATATTCTAATGGGATTCTTTGGAAAATTATCTTACTCTCAACAACATTTAATAAATCATTTTCACCATCCCCTGAATATAACTTAACAATTTGTAAAGAATCTTCAAAATATTCATGAACTTTCTTTGGATTGAAAATCGTCAATTCAGATAATGCTAATGCAAAGACTGCCAAGAATTGATCATCTTTTTTCAAATCTTCATTATCAACATCACCACTCAATAAAGTGTCACACTCGTTAACAATCCCATTCAACAAGGCGTCTGAATCCCTACTAGAGTCAAGATACGAATTCCAAAGACCAATCAATTGAACGGTAACATTATCAGCATTCTCATTCTCTTCCACTTCAATGTTTAATTGCGGAGTAGCGGATTTCTCCCTTTCTTCGTCATTTTCCTTAGACGATGATGTGGTCTTTTGTTGTTTTCTACTCTTGGATAGACCTAAAGCTCTTGTTCTCTTGGCCATTGTCGTTGTTGATGTTGGGTTTTGCTTGAATTGATGATATTAAAAGATCGATGGACCTTTTACCTATATGTATATATAAATATAAATATTCTGAGTTCTAAATGAAATTTTTCATTGAAAAAAAGTTTAATAGTAAAAAGCGATAAAAAGGATTAATTAATGAATAGAAGAAACTTATAATATATATATATATCTTTTATATATAGAGTTTGATTGTGTTGAGAATATTGAATAGTAGTGTCAGTGCAATAAACAGTAAACCTGTTTAAATTTGGATCTTTGGTGCAATGGTTTGTTCTTTATTCAACTTATCTGCATTTCTTTGATGTAACTGTTCTTTACAATTATCCAATCCAACACAATTGTGTGATTCCATTAATCTGTGGTTCGAACAGAAATGACCATTACAGAAATTACAATCACCAACAAACTTAGCATTGGGTTTTGTACAATCTGCATAGAGACAGATATTTTTCTTTTGCTTTCTCTTTGAAGAAGACGATTTAACTTGCCTTGTAGCGGTGGCACTGTTCTTCTCCACTTTCTTCGTTGTATTCTTACCTTGTGATAACGTTGGAGGTATGGATATACGTGGTGTAGAGTCGAGAGATACTGGAGTCGTACTCTTGCTTATCGAGGTCACAGAAGACGTGGCGGCGGTGAGGCCAGGTCTAACACTCTCGGAATATGTTTTCTCTAATTGTACGGGGCTCAAGAGAATATCGTTTTCATTAGCAAGGACTGTTTGGACAGGATTGCTTGCATCCTTAGTGTTGTTTGAGGAAGCGTTGGAATTTGGACTTGGGGCTGTGTCAGACATCTTCGTTATTTTTGCTTTTTTAATAGTGGTGCTGTTTCTCTTGTTAATATATTATTTGAATGGTAGTAATAATACTATTTGTGTATATATAATATAATATATTAGTTGTAGAGTTTATGTTATACTTCCAGCCGAGTGGCAAAACTCTTTGACAAATTAAATGGGAAGTGTCACTGTCCTTTTATCTCAAATTTGAATGAAATTTCTTGGGTGGGAATTTTATTTATTTTCCAGTGTTGTTTTTTCCTTCTGACAAAGCGATTTATGGCTCGCCCCCAGAAAATTTCATGGAGTGGAATTGAAACAGCAATACGGTTTGAGGAGAATATATATCTCAATGAGGAGAACTGTCTGAGGAGATGATGCCCTTGGCGTTGTTGGCCAGTACAATTCTAACTGTAATGGTCGGGAGGATGATCTCTTGTCTGCCCTATTCCCTATGGGCTGTGCATGGTTTGCGCTCGTTGATGTATTCTTGATTAGTATGTACTATGCAACTTCTACCTAATGGCTGGTGAGACATTACCATCCTCTTCTTCATGATCGTCGTCGTCCTCATCATCATCGTCATCGTCATCGTCATCGTCATCATCATCATCGTCGTCGTCGTCGTCGTCATCTTCAATTGCATTCCCGTCTTCATTTCCGTCCTCCTCGTCATCGTCATCATCATCATCATTACCATCTTCTTCGCCTTCTTCCTCTTCAGCTTGTGGATACCCACCCAGCTTTATAACAACCTTATCAACAATTTCATTGGCATCCATCATACCACCAAGGCCGATTTCACCATTAATACTCATGACTTTCTCACTTGGTTTGAAGATTGATATCCATGGCATTTCATCTTTAATCAAATTCAATTGTTTTTTTGTCATGACAGAATTAAATGTAGAACTGACCATTGATGGAGCCAAAAAGATTGGAAACATCGGGTTCCATGCCCTGATAATACTTGTTAATAAATTATCACAAAGACCTAAAGCAATCTTTGACAACGTATTCGCAGTTAAAGGTGCCACAACTAGGATATCGGCCCAACGACGTAATTCAATATGTAAAACTGGGTCTGTTCTTTGTTTCCAAACATCCCATTCATCTTGATCCCTCCAAACTTGGATATGTGGTGGGAACTCTAATTGAGGTGAAATACTATTTAATTGTTGACCTTGAATAGGAAGTTGAGTAGGACTGTTATTCCCACTTGCAGTGGCACTTGTACTGCTGACTATTCTTTGTTGTGCAGACGAAACCAAATTGGAAAATAACGATACATCCGAACTTATTCTTTGCATGAAATTACCATTGATTGGGGTTTGAGCAGTGGAATTATTACCACTGTTGGTATCATCACCTGGACATGGTGTAATCGGTGTAGTTATGTTATTGTTATTATTAATATTATTATTACAGGAAGCGGCTTTACCACTAAGTTTTTTTAAATATCTCTTTGTCAAGAATCTTGATGCAGATTCAGTTAATACAATTTGAATTGAAATTCTTTCACGACCATAAATTTCTTCTAATTTCTTTATCATTGGTTTGATCTTAAATACAGATAAGGATCCCGTGGCACCAAATAAGACATGTAACTTCCCATCATCCTGAGGTAATCTGGGATCAATATTTTTACCACTTTCTCTCTTGGGAATATTTGGTGCAATAGACTGTTTTGGATCCATAAAGGACGGAGACATTTGTCTTGTTGGGTTAGTGTCATTTATAGTACCGTAGCCACCGTCATTATTAGTTACTGGAGTATTTAAATTAACATTCGAATTACTATTGCTTCTCATTGGTACTGAAGCATTATTGAGATGATCTTCCTCAAGCACTGATTCTAATGGTTTGGCAGTACCTGCACTAACAGAACTGCGTGGACTTCCACTTCTGCTACTTCCAGCAGATTTTAATGATACAGGCATATGTAAAGAATCATCAACAAGGAAATGTGGATGGCCTTTCTCTTCAATAGAATTTTTTGGAATTGGGGATTCTTTTAAAATTTCATTTAATGATACTTTAATGTTCAAATTTTGGTTTGAATGAGCCGATAAGATTGATGTTGGAGTCATAATCTCATTTTCACGATTGCTCATACTTGTGTTGATTTTTATATCTTTACCATGATTATTAATATTATTTTCCACAGGTATAACTTTCCCATTTTTGTATAATCCATCAGATTTAAAAGTTTCCTTTTGTAACGGATCAAGACCCTGCGGTTGTAGGATTGTATTCGAAAGTATTGGAACTGGTTGTGGATTAGAAATGGCTTGTTGTGGTGGAGATAATTTAGCGATGTTTGCTTGAGATGTCGTGACCTTTAAGTTTACCCCGGATTTTGGATCACTAAAAGTGACCGTAGGGATTCTCTTCAACCCTGGTTCTGGTGTATTGCTAACAACGGCTCCTGAGGTACCACTAATGTTCATAATAGACTTGGTTTGTGGTACAGGTGATTTACCTGGTAATATAGAACCATTTATTGAGTCCTTTGATGTCATGTTAGAATTTGAAAATGATTCACCCTTAGTTTTATTCATGTTAGCATCAAAGGGACCAGTAGAACTTGGTCTTGACGCCACTACAGGTTTATCCTTGTCCATGTCCATAGATTCTATATCTTGTGAACTCATTTCAATCGTATACTTGTGTATCTGGGTCTTTGAAATAGTTTTCTTGATCAAAATTACGTACTATATCAACTAGTAAATAATAAAACTTTTCCCCTCTTTTAGTAAATGTGCTAGTGTGGACTGTACCCAAAAGAATATTGTTAAAATTGAACGTAAACCTGTAATAATATAATATGAATATTTTGTAGTTTATCCTTCCACTTGTTTCGAGAAATGATGATTAATGGTTCCAATGATCCCACTTTTCTTGCCATAATTTCAAATTTCACATCAGATTTTACAGATCAAAATTCCAAAATTCAAGAAAATTTCAAATTTCAAAATTTTAGAAAAAATTTCACGATGCAAAAAAAATTCATCGAAAATTCATTGAAAATAAATTAAAAAAGCACTCAATATGAAATTTCCTGAAGCTTCGATGGATTTTGACGGGTAATTTGAGGAATGTATAATAAATCGTATGGTTTCCAGGCTCAAAATGCCGATTTATTTGAAGATTGATTGATATATGAAGAGATTTGATTGCTTGATTGATTGGAAATTAAATTACTTCATTGATTAATTAATAGATGAAGATATTGATAAAGTGATCAATTGAATGTATTAAAGAAGAATATATGTATTGTTATATGTAACGATGTGAAGAAATTATATCTGTGGGGTAGAGAGTGTTCTTTGCTCTTGCTGTCTTTGCTTCAAAGTGTCCAGTTTAACTAACTGTTCTCTTTTCCATTGCATGAAATTGGTATCTGCTTCGTCATCCTCCAGAATGCTGGTGTCGTCGAAGACGTCATTCCCATTGGAAATATATGTCTCATTATGTATTATGTTATCATTTTCATCTTGGTCCTCTTGTTGAATGTTTAATTGAAATTTGCCCTCAGGGGACTTTGATAATTGATAAATACTATGATTTGATTCTCTAAATGGACTTGAGATGACATTATTGGATTCCTTTCCTTTCACAGGAAATGAGGATGATCTTTGTGGCACCGTCTCTTGTGCTTTTTTGTATGAAGGCGGTATCATTTCACTCATTTGTCTTATACTAGGAATGGTAGTATGATCCATTCCAGTTAAAGTAGATTTGGATTTAAACAATATCGGGATATTACTCTTATGTAATATGTTCCCCGATTTGTTTGATGGAACAGGGAATAATCTAGTGGGTTTAATCCCGTAGATACTTTTTGTGGCATCACTTGAAATGGTAGCAGCAGTTGGCACTACATTCTCCTTTTCATACCCCAAGGATGGTGAATTTATAGATTTACTTCTTTGTAAAAATGGTCTTGTCACCAATTGATTATTAATATTTGATAAATTTCTTTCATGTAAAACATTCATTGATTTATGAGGAATCATAGTAGGAGATAATAACTTGCTCTTTTGCTTGTTTGGACTGATTGATCGAGTAGCCATCATATAATGAGGTAAATTTCTTTTAATTTCTGTAGATCTACTTCTCTGTACTGTACTTGGTTTGGTGGTAGATCTGTTAGTTAAGGGCGTCCTTTCAGTATATTTCACACTACTATTTTGTCCGTTCATTCTTTCAGTGATTGATTTTTGTAATTTATGATTTGGTGTCTTTGGTTTTTGAACTTTGTATTGATATTTAGTATTTCTTTTATCAATATCAGAAGATATAGTATTCAATCTTGGTGATCTGATATTCTCTTTATCTTTAGTACAGTTCCCATTATTTTTGCTGTTATTATTATTAAAATTATTATTATTATTATTATGAGAATAGGAGCCATTATTTTTCCTACTTCTATTCATGGAAAGCACACTTCTGGGATATTTACTTATAAATTCTGTTTCTTCTTCTTCAATAAGATCATGCAGGTTTTTGCCATTTAATGCAAACGGTTTATGGAATATTTGTTGAGCGTCTTCTAATTTATCCTTTAATTCACAAATCACTTTAGGGAAATGTCTCGTTATTCTTTTACGCGCCCTTTCTTCGCTCAATAAGATCTTGTGTGAATTTCTTGATAATAATCTAGATGAGTCCTTGGAGCTCTTGGCCAAGAATTCTTTATCTTTTAACAAATTTTGGAAATCTTTAATTAATTTTAACACTGGAGCATAAATGGCTAGTTTTTCATCTAGTTTCTTTGTTTCCAGTTCGCAATATTCTAGAAGTGCTTCATCCTCTGGTAAAGAGTTTGATTCTGAGCTCATTCTTTTATAATTAGATATAAACTCTTCTTTATCAGCATCTGCAATTTGTAACGTGGTCCAATGTTCATTAATCTTATTCCATGAATCGCTTATTAGTTGTTTAATTAGTTTCTTTTTCAATATTTCGAGATTGCCCAATTCAGTGGTGAGTTTCTCAATAACGTTTAAAGAAAGTCCTTGGTTTTCTCTCATGATGGCGTCAATATGAGATTGAGGTTGATTCAATTTTGTCCATAATAATTGACATTGATTTAGTAATTCAGTCTTCTTGGTAACTCTTTCTTGTCTCACATTTTTCACTTTACTCAATTCAGTATCCACTGTGGAGATAACATCCTCAGTAACAAGCATGAATACCTCCTTGTTGTTATTTTGGTTAAGTTGTAAATAATTGTGGAATATATCTTGCATTGGGGGACTTAATTCTGAATCAATACCAATTTGTAGTTCATTTAAGATGTCATTCATTTGTCTGATATTTTTAACCAATTTGTTGACACGGAACTCGTATTCTTGTCTATAAATCCTGGAAATCTTAGTGATTTGAGATATTCTTTCGGTGTCAATGGAGTGAAAACAATCACTAAACAACAGTGTCTTTTTATTTTCCATAATCTTATTTGACAAACTAAATAGATCTTCATTCGTGTTTTGAAATAATTGTAGAAATTTTTCTGATACTTCTAAACTTGGCAAGCATTTCAGTATCTCTTGATCCTCGTGACTTAAATCTGCTATTATTTTGCCAATAGTCTTAAACATCTTTTGTAATTTAATATTTTCCCTTAGAAATTTTATTAATTGATGTAAATAAGTCCTTATAACATACTTCTTTGCATCATTTAGGGATTTTTGAACCTCTAATAGAGATAATGGTTTCTTTGGTGAATCCGGAACAATCCTATTTTGAGGTAAAAGAATGGCATTTCTTGTATATAAATCTGGAATGGTGTTTAAGCCATTAGTATCATTAAGTTTGGCTAGCATTGCATTTAACACCTGTTGTTCGATTTCATTATCTACCGATAATTTTTTCATTTGTTCTTCAGCTTTCACATAAAATTCTTTGATATTGTCTGACAAAGTGGTAAACACCATTTTCTCATTTGTCTTCATCTCAGATGTGGAGTAACCAATCTTCTTATAAATCACATTCAAGCTGTCTAGCAATTTTTCCAAATCCTTGGAAATCATATTAAACTTATCTTTATACAATTTTGCTGTTGGAGACAAAATTCTAAAAGGACTTTGTGAAAATTGAGATTCACACTTGTGTAAACTATTATTCTTTAATGGAGATTCTAAGTGTCTCAATTTCACTGGAGTCAGTGTCATATATTCCCTTGTAGGACTGGGTTGTGAACTGTCGATTTGATTATTTAAATTCGTTGTTACATTAGATATTATTGTTGGAGTAGAATTATTAATGTTTTTAGACATAAAAGCAGATGTTGACATTGAATGTGGTGTTCCGTTAGTTGCTTCATCGTTTGATATGGGAGAGGTGGGGACTAGAGACATATTTTCATCTAATTAATGAGCTCTGGTCCTTGTGTTGTTGTTTCTTTTATTCGCTGGTCTATTTCAATTGGTAATTGGAAATTAAACAGCAAAAATTAGTTGTATAATAATATTACAGATGTCTATTCAACAGATATGTTAGAATTGATTCCTAACGTGTTCTAGAAGGGTGGTCTGGGGATAGTGGTTGGTGATTATCTCTGAATATAGCTATGGGCACAAATTTTGCATCTCTAAATCATTGCAATTTTAATATTTACAAATTTCTAAATCGGGAGTTCATTTGTAAACAATGAAACAAGCAATTTCTCTCCGGGTAATCATCACGCCAAACTCTAGCGAGTTGTGTTAGTTGCTCAAGAAACAGACAAGGCTAGTATATGTTTAAGCTATAATTACAGAAAATGAGATGTCAAGATATTATTTTTGGTTGGGGGTTGTTTTTTTGGTTATTTCTATATTTTTTTCAAACCTAATATAAACTATTGGTTTCGTAAAAAAGTTGGTTTAGTTAAAATATATATAGAGAGTTAATATGGAATATTGGTGATTCAATATATAATCTGAAATATACTAGAAGAACCCCATGACTAAAAGAAATGATATGTTTGCTTTTGGGTTAAAAAAATTTCATAACCGAATTATAATCATCATTAAATATTTTGCACTCTCATGTTAATAGTCTTAAAGAAATTATATAAACTGGAAAAAGAGCCTGAGCTCAAGATATCATATTTGAACTGATAGTGACATTTTTAGTATCCTTCAAAGTTATTCCATTTTGCAAATAAATTTTATGACTGACTTTTTAGTCAATTAGTTGGCTAAAGAGGGAACAAAGAAACAAAACTTTAAACATTTTGTATTCCAAAATAAACAATTCAGAAAACAAAACAAAACATGGTTATCACAGATAACATTATGCAAACATGACATATATTAGGAATATTTAATATTATTTAGAGGCTCAACCTGTTTGACTATACCTATATTTTGGGTAAACAAGCACTGTCTCAGATATTTAATCTTTTAAAGTTCAGGGAAGTACTAAGCGGAAAAAATTACAACTGCTGACCTAATTACTTCAAATGAGTCAGTGGGGTATAATATATAAGATCAGACATATTAAAAGAGTTTCTTGTAAACACTCTCATTACTTCATTTTCGAATGTTCAACAATGTGGAATTTCAATTAGTTCTAATTTAAATAACATAAGGTAAGTGACTCATAAAGTTATAGAGCTCAAAGAGCCCGGCACATATTTCAATTAAGCTATCTCTGTTTTATTGCATAAATGTTAACCGAACAAAACAGACAGCATAATTTTCTTTGATCAGAACTCGTCCTTGTTAGCTCAGTTGGTAGAGCGTTCGGCTTTTAAACTATTGTTTAAGCAAGGATAACCGAAATGTCAGGGGTTCGAGCCCCCTATGAGGAGTTCTATTTTTATTTTTTGGTTTATAGAAGGGAATATATTTGAATATACCATGCTAGATAGTTCAACAAGCAATGTAAAATAGGAATGCAACGAAGGGCTATTTACTTAAACTTTTATACTTGTTACACTGTTTTCAAACTAAAAAGTATCACTTTGGTAAATGGCAATAATTTTTGAAAATTATCAAATTTGAAATATAATCATGAGATGTCCTCCGCGCTTCAAACTTTTCAACATCAATAATTATAATAACTTGATAGTAGGGTACATTTGTTTAAATAGTTAACAAATATCACAGAACACTTAAACCACTAAAATACATAACAATGCCCGTACCAGATGTTCAAAAGGATTACGATTTAGCAGAGCCATTAACTTCAAATGCTACTCCATTAACTAATGTAACCTTAACCATCAGAGTTATTAAATCATTCCCATATAGAAACGTTAAGAATTTAATCCTCAGAGACTATAACTTGAAGGAGAAGACCGGTTGCGATCTTTTGGAAGACGTTATAAAACATATTCAAACTGAAGGTGCGTTTAGACCATTCCGTAATGTTACTTATGATACCATGAAGATATATACTCATGCTCATGGTTCCAAGACTGTCAATTTGGTGATAAATTTTGACCATGACGATGATGATTGGGTCATTGATACCAAAGATCCAAAGGGTAAGAAATTGGCTGAGTATGATATTGAAAACGAAACTGAGATCTCTTTATACAATTTTGAGGACTATAAAAAATTTAAAGCTAACCCAGAAGAAAAATGGTAAAAGCAGTACTTTATAAATAAAGAAAAAAGCATGTATGTATATATAAATTTATCTTATATCAGTATAATGTTCAGTGTCTAAAAAATGTTCAGTCAACATACCTGAAAACTCTAATGCAGCTAACCCAGTTTGCGCTGTCTTTTCATTCACGCCGCTACGAGCAATTATAGCTCCGTGGGCATTGAAAAACTTAACGTATATGGGGAGTCTAATCCATTCTAGTTTAGATAAATTCTCTAAAATTGTTTGCCTATTCTGGTCAAATGGTAAGCTGTGAAATGTTTGTACCCATTTCTCATTTAGATCCATAATATGAGAATATTTATAGATAAGCTTATCCCACATTTTTGTATCACTACTGGTTGTTATTGAATTGTTTTCAAAAGAATTATCTAAAGAATCATCACGTGTATCCCCCGAAGATGTCATCTTTCTACTTGTATGTGGGCTTAAATCTTGATCATTAGCATTAACATATGGATCTTGTTTTGTGTTTTTACTCATAATAGAATCATAAGTATCACTAACAAATTCATTAACTTTATTGCTAATACCAATTTTCTCTTGAACATATACCGGTATTCTTCTCTCTTGTTTTATCATTTTTCTATATTTCACTGTAGCAGCATAACTGTATATACTACCACATATGTTCAGGATTAATGCAATCGGGAGAATTATTAGAAAAGCAATTATAAGTATAACGGTCCAGATAATATACCTCCTGGTAGAAGTAGTCACTTTTCTTGTTGGAGCTCTTTCATTAACATCTAATTTATTCAGATCGACAATTCTGGGTAATATCTGAGCCTTATATGAATCTTCTTCTGGAATATTTTGTTCAAAGAAATATTTTATCTTATTATCAGTTTCAATGAATGGATCCTTATCAGATATGAATGCAGTATAAAATGCCACAGTTCTATCATTCTTAACATTTGCCATTACAATTCTGTGTTTAAAAAGTGATAATGCATAAAGATACTCACCTTTACTTAATCTAACCAGTATAGGTTCCTTGCTTCCGCCCCCCATAATAAACAGTTCTCTACCACTTGTACCTAACAAAGTTGAACCTAGAAAATTCTTAATTGGGTTCAAGATGTATGAGCTGAAGAAGGAATTAGAATAAAATTGAATACCTAAATGGGGACTTGCCACAGTCATAAACACAAATGGATGAATATCCTTGAATATCTCTAGACAATCAGTAAAACATTTCCCTATAACAAATCTTGCAACAAGGCCACCTAGGGAATAACCAACAACACTAATTTTAGTAATCTTGGCATCCTTGTTGTTGGTATGGAAAGTCTTAATAAAATGACACAATTCAATTAGAGTTCTGTACCCAATAATTTCAATACCATCAAAAGTTTTAAATAAGGCATTTTGTCTTGGTGCAAAAAATATTGTTTCTTCAACTTGACTCTTATCCTTTTCTGTTCCATCAGTGTGATCAAATTTTTCGTGCCACACTTGTTGCATTGATTTCATATGTTTATGGGACCCCCATAACCCGTGGATCAAAACAACTAGATGTTTTTTATTAGTAGTATTAGCTGTCATCAATTATCCTTACAGTATCTTACAGACCAAGAGATCAATCCAAAAGATGAGTGATTCACATACATGTACCTTAAATATAATGGTATTCATCTGAAAACAAAAAACAAAAAACAAAAAATACCCTCGGGGATTCATGATTTCGAATAAAATTTTCACTTCTAACTGTGAAAAATAGTGAAAGCAACAGTAATTAAAGGCTTTGCTTCCACGGAACCACACGGAACAGAAGATAGAACTGATCAATTAATGAACGTTACTATTGTTTGTGTCCTGTTTTGAAGTGTGATCACGTCTTGGTAAACAATTTTAACAAAGTTTCAACTGTTTGTTGTATTAGTTCAAACGGCATTTGATAATTATATTTCTTCACGTCATCTCGATGTGCAAATTCTGCAGCTTGAAATGTCATTTTATATAAGCTGGAGAAACCGGGGCTTGTGTTTGGAATATCTCTTAATCTTAACCCGGTCAGGATTAGCTTTGATAATGTATCATTGAATTGAGTTTTCTTATGGGCGAGACTTTGTGGTTTTTTCATAGTGTTGGCGGCAGCAATTAATTTATCAATTTTAGTCTTCCATTTGGTTGAGAGCAAACGACATCTAATGGAATCTGAATCGATATAAAATAATCCCAATAAGGGTGAGGATGATTTGGGTATATATAACTCCGCTACCATCGCTCTATTTAATCTTTTTAATTTTACATTAAAATAACTCCACGTCTTGGAACTTCCTGTGTAACATCTCCATGGAAGTGCTTGTTCTCTACTATATATCCATAGAGGTAATTTCTGCAGAGAGACATACGAAAGACAAATACCAGTCCAATGGGTAGGTTTCAAAGACTCATCGTTAATCTGTGCGGGATCATCTTCATTCCATAATTGAATATCTCTTATTAGGACTTTATCGTTCCCATGACCTAAAGTTAATGAGACTATGGCATGTTTCATTGATACAACTGCGTGTGTGCGGATGTGAGCTAGGCTTCTCAGTGAATTCTGCCCTTCTTTCATTATTATTAGTATATACTTAAACATTTTTATATGGCAAGAAATAAACAAAAAAAAAAATTAGAAAATATAGATAAAATTTTAAATCAAATTGAAATTTATTCGAAGATGGAAGAAACATTTAATTGAGGGAGGAGGCAAAAAGAGACACTTGTAACACAATTATCTATAGTGGTAGTAGACTATATAAATATATCAGACCCCACCGATGCCACTACCAGCTTCCACATTAAATCAAAGATCTCGCCGTGTTTATTCCATTGCCCGTGTTTATTCGGATGAATGTGAGAAACGTCCACAAGAATATTGGGATTATGAACAAGGTGTTACTATTGAATGGGGTAAGATTTCACAATATGAAATCATCAACAAAATCGGTCGTGGGAAGTATAGTGAAGTGTTCAGTGGACGTTGTGTAGGAAATGATAAAAGTTGTGTTATTAAAGTATTAAAACCTGTTAAGATGAAGAAAATATATCGTGAATTAAAAATTTTAACCAATTTGACTGGTGGACCAAATATTGTTGGTCTTTATGATATTGTTCAAGATAGAGATTCGAGGATTCCAGCGTTAATCTTTGAAGAGGTTAAGAATGTTGATTTTAGAACGTTATATCCACGTTTTAAATTAGCTGATATTCAATACTATTTTACTCAATTATTGATTGCATTAGATTATTGTCATTCGATGGGTATTATGCATCGTGATGTGAAGCCACAAAATGTTATGATTGATCCCAGAGAGAAGAAATTAAGATTGATTGATTGGGGTCTTGCTGAATTTTATCATCCTGGTGTTGATTATAATGTTCGTGTTGCATCTCGTTATCATAAAGGTCCTGAATTGTTGGTCAATTTGAATCAATACGACTATTCGTTAGATCTATGGTCTGTTGGATGTATGCTTGCTGCGATAGTTTTCAAGAGGGAACCCTTTTTCAAAGGTTCTACGAATCCTGATCAATTAGTTAAAATTGCTGCAGTCCTTGGTACGCAAGAGTTAAGAGATTATTTGAATAAGTATGGATTACCGTTACCAAGTGAATATGATAATATAATGAGGGAATATACGAGAAAGCCGTGGTCACATTTCATCACTCCGGAGACCAACTTAGCCGTTCCTGAAATGATTGATTTGATCGATCATTTATTGAGATACGATCATCAAGATAGGTTGACTGCTAAGGAAACGATGGATCATGTATTTTTCAAGACTAAGTTTGAATAAGTGTGTGTTTAACATATATATTTGTATAAGACAGTTACATACCATTAAGGATGAGATGATTGATCAACTGATGATGGATTCAACTGATGATTGCTTTAGTAGACGATGGATTCAATTGATGATTGATCAACTGATGATCGATTCAATATTGTGTGTGTGCTTAACATATATTTGTATAAGACAAGTTACATACCATTAAGGATGAGCTGAGTGCTTTAATGGATGATTGATTCAACTGAATAAGCGTGTGCTTGACATATATTTGTATAAGACAAGTTACATACCATTAAGGATGAGCTGAGTGCTTTAATGGATGATTGATTCAACTGAATAAGCGTGTGCTTGACATATATTTGTATAAGACAAGTGACATACCATTAAGGATGAGATGATTGATTATTAGATGATAGATTCAATATTGTGTGTGTGCTTAACATATATTTGTATAAGACAAGTTACATACCATTAAAAATGAGATGAGTGCTTTAATGGATGATCGATCAACTGATGATTGATTCAACTGAATAAGTGTGTGCTTAACATATATATGTATACACAAGTTACATAACGTTAAAGATGAAATCATTAGGGTCATTATCATACGAGTAATATGAGGAGGCTATTTTATGTTTATGTTTATGTTTTCTTTGGTGTAGTTTATCGTTAATCTGGATGAAGGACTCTTTATTTTGGCCCTGCGGTGTGATATCTCTTCTTTTCACGAATTCGTTGAATCGAAGCGATTTTTGCACTGGCGCTGTTGTATTTGTATTTGTATTTGTATTTGAGTCGAAGATAGAGGATGTTGACGAGTCTATAGAGGAGGCGTAGAGGTCTATGGAGGAGGACTGGGAGTGGATAGAGTCGGTGTCGGTGTCGGTGTCGGTGTCTTTACAGTTTGGTATAGAGATGGAGTCTGTAAGGACGATATTAGGTGGTTGTGATTGCGGTAGAGATAGGTCTGGCCCGTATAGTACAGTTACGTCTGTGTTTTTGTTCCAATTGATGTCGAGTGGATCCAATTTTGTGTTGTTGAGGTTAAATTTTTCTATGGACCAGCGTCTCCAGAGACAGTGATGCAATCGTTGGAGGTACATGTTGTAGTCTATGTCGTCTTCGATGGAGCAACTTGGGAGTCTTAGCAGTTTATGTTTTTTCATTTTGCAGAGGAGGGACCAGGACAGAGGCGTGTTGCTGTTGTTGATGTCGCAGTGGAAGTAGTCTATTGCTGACTTCGAGTAGTTGGTGACGTTATCTAGTAGCATCATATTCTGTTTGGAAATGATACTGTCGTCTAAGCTTGTCATTGAGTGTGTGAGTATAGTATAGTGTGAGTGTGAGTGTGAGTGTGAGTATAGTACAGTGTGAGTACAGTATAGTACAGTATGAGTATATAAGTATATGAGTATGTGTATGGATGGTTGTAGAACATAATATTATCACTTCCCCACACTAATAAGTGACAGAGTGCCTCTATATATATAAGATATTTCCTTCAGGGACAGATACAAACAAACAAACAAACAAACAAACAAACAAACAGCGATGGTATGGTATGACAATCTGCGAATGTTCGTGGAGTGCGTGCCCCCGCTTTAATTAAAACACGGCTGCCATAGTTAGTGTGTGTTATCAGTGAAATGTTGCAGTGTATTGTGTTGAGGTATGCGAGATCTGCCGCGCTATTGTGTTTGCGGCAGGCTCGAGCAGCACAATGGGCGGCGGGGCAGCCGCGGGTGTGTGGGTGTCTTCCCCGCGCTGTTTTTGTTGCATTATTATTATGTTACTGTTACTATTATCAGATTATTATCAGATTATTATCAGATTATTATGGGTGGTACACGGGCAGCACGGACAGCAGTGTTCCGGCAAACAAGCATAGAGGCAAACAAGCAAAGAGGGGCCCACACTGCAACAGAGTCAGCAGACAACTATTGCACACAGCAGAATGTGCCACGCAGGGATTGCTTCCTTGTCACGTGCTTATGCTCACACCCGCTCCATGGACTGCTCCAGGGACTGCTCACGGCACACCCGGACACCCCCACTCCCGCGCGCGCCTTTTCCTCTTCCGCCCAGCGCTGCTCTCCAGCACAGCCAGCAGGAAGCACCCACGCAAAAGACCTGAAACTTATTCGAGTGGTGTTACCCTGCAGCCACCGCGGTCATATGCCACGGCAGACCGTCAAATTTTTCACAATTTTTCAATGCTCGTCCATCCATCACAGCTCATATATATATACATGCTTGTCTGTTTACAATCTAATATATCTTTATCCTCTATATACCATTTATTTATATATCTTCCTTCACAACAACCCCACCCAGCACAATCACAAAATATGTCTCACAGAAAATTCGAAGCTCCAAGACATGGTCATTTAGGTTTCTTACCAAGAAAGAGAGCCGCCTCCATCAGAGGTAGAGTTAAGTCTTTCCCAAAGGACGACCAATCTAAGCCAGTCGCTTTAACCTCCTTCTTAGGTTACAAGGCCGGTATGACCACCATTGTCAGAGACTTAGACAGACCAGGTTCTAAGTTCCACAAGAGAGAAATCGTCGAAGCCGTCACTGTCGTCGACACCCCAGAAATTGTCGTTGTCGGTGTCGTCGGTTATGTCGAAACCCCAAGAGGTTTGAGATCCTTGACCACCGTCTGGGCCGAACATCTTTCTGACGAAGTCAAGAGAAGATTCTACAAGAACTGGTACAAGTCCAAGAAGAAGGCCTTCTCCAAGTACTCCACCAAGTACGCCCAAAACGGCGCTGAAATCGAAAAGGAATTAGCCAGATTAAAGAAGTACGCTACCGTCATCAGAGTCCTTGTCCACACCCAAGTCAGAAAGACCCCATTAGTTCAAAAGAAGGCTCACTTAGCCGAAATCCAATTGAACGGTGGTTCCATCGAAGACAAGGTCAACTGGGCCAGAGAACATTTCGAAAAGACCGTCGCCGTCGACTCCGTCTTTGAACAAAACGAAATGATCGACGTCGTCGCCGTCACCAAGGGTCACGGTTTCGAAGGTGTCACCCACAGATGGGGTACCAAGAAGCTTCCAAGAAAGACCCATAGAGGTCTAAGAAAGGTCGCCTGTATCGGTGCTTGGCATCCAGCCCACGTCATGTGGACTGTCGCCAGAGCCGGTCAAAACGGTTACCATCACAGAACCTCCATCAACCACAAGGTCTACAGAGTCGGTAAGGGTACTGATGAAGGTAACGCTTCCACCAACTTTGACAGAACCAAGAAGACCATCAACCCAATGGGTGGTTTCGTCCACTACGGTCAAATCAACAACGATTTCGTCATGGTCAAGGGTTCTATTCCAGGTACCAGAAAGAGAGTCGTCACTCTAAGAAAGTCCTTATACACCAACACCACCAGAAAGGCCTTAGAAGACGTCACCTTGAAATGGATTGACACCGCTTCCAAGTTCGGTAAGGGTAGATTCCAAACTCCAGCTGAAAAGCACGCTTTCATGGGTACTTTAAAGAAGGATTTATAATTTGTCTAATCTAATTATATAATTATATTTATCTTTAACATTTACCTTTTTTCTTTTACAATAGTGTTAATACTTTGTATCTTATATATTTGTGCTGATACATACTTATCTTATCATTACTATTACTGATACATACTTGTGCTGATACATACTTATCTTATCATTACTATTACTGATACATACTTGTGCTGATACATACTTATCTTATCATTACTATTACTGATACATACTTGTGCTGATACATACTTATCTTATCATTACTATTACTGATACATACTTTATATCTTACTCTATTACAATCATATATTCCTTCTCAAATTTTGTTATATCTTTTTTCGCTTTCTGCTAATCTTGCTGGTATTACTGTTAATATTTTTGCAATCTGGACAGAACCATTTGTGCTTAGGCGGAGTAGTCATATTGATACACTTATAATGAAACCATTCTTTATGACACTGTGGATTATCACACGCAATCATATCGCCGTACGCAACGTCATTGCAAACACAATATCGAGGTTCTGTATTTATATTTGGTGTAATGTTTTCCTTGTCCTTGTCCTTGCTCTTGCCTTTGTTCCTGTCCATAAGCGCGGCATATCTCTTTCTTGTGTGTAGCTGTTTAGTCAATTGCTCTCTTTCCCTCAACAGCGTCTGCCTCTGCCTTTTCACGAGAGCCGACAAGAGCAAAGACTGTTTACGTTGTTGTCGTTTCAGCAGATCACCATCACCATCACCACACTCTTGCAATTGCGTATTGATCGACTGGCAGAGCCAGAGTGTCCTGACCAGATCGCTTGGGAAGTGGTCCAGCGAGTTGAAGAAACTGTGTCTGATATCCTCCAGCGGCAAGGACATTGTGTGTTTGGCCTCTTTGGCTGCTCTTCAACTGCTCCTGCTCTTGCTCTTGGCCTCTTCGAGCTGCTCAGACTCAAATAGCTGCTGGGGAATCAGCAGGGTAACCCCCGCTGCGGCAAGCCAGGCGTCACCCGCCCGCGCCGCGGAGTTCTCGGCTCGCAGCGCAAATAAAACGACTGCTACAGCGCAGGATAACCAATCGAATCGGCTACTTTTCCCCTGCTATTCGCACTGGCTCTGAAATGTTCTTGCTTTAAAAGTAAGGACTGCTTGAAATATACATATATATACACGGTGATGATGATTGCTACTATACACACGCATCAAAGCACAAAGACATCTCCCACCAAGGGCTCCAACAACGAATAATCATGTTCAGGAACCAACTGTTAATGCAACAAGCCAAGAGGTTTGTCTCCACCGCTGTCAACACGGCTGCCAAGAGCAATAACAAGAATAAAACATCTTCATCCCTCCTACAGAAATGGATCACCGCAGGGGTCGCCGTGTCTGGCTTCACCGCAGCCACTCTTCTATACAACGACTCGATCAGTGCAAAGGCAATGACCGCCTCGGAACACGGGCTGCATTCCCCCGAGTTCGACTGGCCCCAGAACGGTCCCTTCAACTCCTTCGACCACGCCTCGATTAGAAGAGGGTACCAAGTATACCGTGAAGTCTGTGCCGCGTGCCATTCCCTGGACAGAGTAGCATGGAGAAATATGGACGGCGTATCACATACCAACGCAGAATTGAAAGAAATGTCGTCCCAATTCGAATACGACGACGAGCCAGACGAGCAAGGGAATCCAAGAAAGAGACCAGGTAAAGTCGCCGACTACCTACCAGGCCCATATCCAAACGAAGAAGCCGCCAGAGCCGCAAATCAAGGGGCTCTACCTCCAGATCTTTCCTTGATCGTAAAGGCAAGACACGGTGGGCCAGACTACGTCTTCTCCCTATTAACAGGGTATCCAGATGACCCACCAGAGGGGGTTCAACTTCCAGATGGCTCAAACTATAACCCATACTTCCCAGGTGGGTCAATCGCAATGGCACGTGTCTTGTTCGACGATATGGTAGACTATGAAGACGGCACTCCAGCAACAACATCACAAATGGCTAAAGATGTAACAACTTTCTTACATTGGGCCGCAGAACCAGAAATGGACGAACGTAAAAAGATGGGGTTGAAAGCTGTCATACTACTATCCTCATTATATCTATTATCGGTTTGGGTGAAAAAATTCAAATGGGCAGGTATCAAGACAAGAAAATTCGTCTTCAATCCTCCTACAAGAAGAAGATAAGTTAACACTGCCCCATACCTCTCTTTCTTAACATCAAGATCTCTCACTATTCATGTACACAAACTATTTATTAGATTATTTATATTATTTATTCATATCTTTTCAATCCATATATCTATATATTATCTTCAACTATACTTCCTAATACGGTAATATAATTACATTTCTATTTTAAACAAAAATTAAACTAGCGATAATCTTCAAAATAATAATAATAATAGTATATTTTTTTTTTTTTTGTAAAAAGAAGAGATCACCAGATAATTAAGACATATATGAAGATCTGATAACGAACTCTGCCCAAAATACAACCCCATCACCAACCAGATATGAGTTCACAATCGACTCCAAGGAAAAGAGGCAGACCACCACTCACTAAAAATTATGATAATCCAATGGAATCTCCAATGGCCCATTCTTCGATAGCTGTACAAAAACTGGGTGGACCCAATTTCATCAAACCAATGATGAAAGTAGATATGATGACCCCAAAGAAGAGAAAACAACAGAGTGGGTCTCCCCCACCCTCAGCATCATCATCCTCATCATTCTCTAACAATGGCACCGAAACATCAACTACTCACCATGAAAACGATCATAACAACTCCTTACTGACACACTCTGGTAGGTATAGAGGAGTCATATTAAACACTCCTTTGAAAAATAGTAATAATAATAATAATCATAATAATAATAATAATGCCAGTACTTCGTTGACACCAGACTCATCATCTCAAATGTCTACTCCTCACATGAATAATAAATATAACAATCATAATAATAGTACAGAACAAAGATCAAATATCGATAGTCAGCAAAGTAGTATTTTCTCATCAGCGAAAAAAAACTCTAATTCTCCTACTAAAAACCAATACATGGATGCGTATCTTGAAGCATCTACTGAATTTTCATCGTCAACTTCAAAAAATAAGTTTAGTCTATCATTAAATATCAATTCAAATGGTAAAGCATCAATTGGACCCGTATCATCAAACAATAATAGCAACATCTCACAACAACAACAACAACAGGATCATCATCCACCAAAACTTAATAACCATATTATAGACCTATTAAAACAAATGAAATACAACAATTTGAAAGAACATACCGTAAATAAATTAAGCCAAGAAATTGTTATTGAACCACCACCAACTTCTGCATCTTCATCAAATAATGATAATCAGGTATTTAAAATTCCAAAGACCCCTAAATTCGATAATAACAATCATACTTTAAGAACTGGGTTTACTCCATTGTTCACTTTAGATAAATTGTTATCACCAAGTAGAGATATTTCCACCACAAACGTTAGCAATGTTTCAAAGACTGAACAAACATATAATATATCGCCTCAATTATCATTACCGTCTGATGTAACAGAGAAAAATAATAAAAATATGTTATTAAATACTAAATTAGCGTTCAAAGTTGCAAATGATAGTGGGGATCCAATTTTAATGAATGAAGACTCAACGAGGACAAATATAAATTCAAACTCTTCCTTTACCTCACCAAAAATAACGGTCCCAACCTTTAATACACCACCCTCATTTATGAATTTAGGCTCACCAAATGGGTTATTTTTTAGTCCATTCAACAAGAAAAGAAATCCAAGTATTTTAATGCCCGAGACATCAAATGGTTTAATGGATAATTTCTTGAAAAATAACAGCAATAATGATAACAACGATGCTAATGCTAACGAAAATAACAACTCTCATGCCAACGATCATGAAAACCACAATGAAACGAAACTGATGGAACCACCAAAGACACCTAAATTTAATGATGAAATGCTAATAAGAAATAATGTTCCTTGGTCCCCATACATTCAAACATTATTGGAAAATAATAATAAAACAAATTCCCAATCAAATAAATATATTCATGATATCTTCTCTCCACCTCAACAACAAAATACTAATGATGATTCAAACCCTTTAAATCATATTGATCATAAATTAGATATTAATAATAACAATAGTGACGATGCTAGATTTGCATTGAGAAATTTGATTAATGAAGGTTAAGAAATACCTTTTTATCTTTTCTATATCTTTTAACATTATGCTTTATATAAATATTCATTAAATGACGAATAACAACAGTAGTAATTATAACTATCGGTTTTTTATTTTTATTTTATTTTTATGTTATTCTCTATATACATCTACTTCCATAGCGGCTCATCAAAATTATATAACCAGGATAACCCAATCCACGAACTAATAATACCCAATGAACAATAGAAACTATATGTCATTAAACTTAAAAATTCCAGCTTATTCAAAATTGGATATTTCCATTTCATTAGATCTGTTAAATGGATTAGAATAACCATTGGTAACAAAGAAAAAATATATGTGATGGCAATTCTATCCAAGAAAAATATACGCCTTTCAACACTTGAAGATACCTTTGTTGTATTTCTTAATGAGAAGAAGTAGATCACGCACCAGATGTATGTGTAAAGACATTTAATTAGGAAGTCTTCATTCTTGTATAGTAACGGGAATAAGGAAACATATCCAGATGAGGCTGCTAACATAAATGGGGTCAATAATCTTCCATCAAAGATTACTAAGAATGAAAAAGGGATAATCACAAGCATAACAGCTTTTTCATGGACATGCCATCCGAACAAAAAGGATGCTAACCCGCATAATGTTAAAGATCCAACAAATCTTTTGAAAGATGGGTTAAATAATAAGGGGATAACAGCTAGTATTTGATATAATAGAGTCAATAAAAATGTTAGTCTTGGCGGAATTTGGGGTAAGATTGTGAAAACCACATCCTCAACTAATCCTTTACTACCATTATTGTTTTGTTTTATAGCATTTCTAATAGAGTCAATTGATTCAGGTAGCATATTTGATGAAATTGTCTTCTTTGCCACAGTTAAAATATATGGAACTCTTAGTACAGTTGTGGTTAAAACTTTATCACAGAATGAATAAATGGCCCAAAAGTTCGGTGCCCAATATGCATGAGTCAAACCTCTTGAAAATGGGAACAATCTATTCAACACTTGTGGCATATCAAATATAAATGGCCCAAAACAAAGAGTAAAAATACCCACAACAATACCACCTAATTGGAAAAGATGTTTCCATTTAATAATAAAGAAAAGATCCCTATAGGTTCTAAATTTGAAACCATCAATTTGTAACACATAAGCTCTTAACAAGAACACAAAAAAACATGGGGCCAAATATAAGAAAATATGTTTGAAACACAATGCCATGGAGTAAAAAGTAGCACATAGTAAGTACCTTTCATTTCTTGCTGCCACAATAGCGGCAATTAAGATAGCAAAAAGAAACCCGTTATATTGGAAATGAATGTGGTCCACAATTAGAAACCCTGGAGATAATGCAATACTTGAAGCAACGACAAAACTTTGAGTTTTTTCGCTGGGTTTACTAGTATTGATATAAATTTGTAGTACAATGAATAGTAAAGATTCTGTAATGATAACAGTTAATCTTTGAAACACAATTGTAGGCCAACCAAATTGTCCCACTTCTATGATATCAAGACAACCATCATCACGGACAAATTTCGGAACAAATTGGGACATAATCCATTCAAAGTAGGCAAAAAATGGTGGATAATCTAGAGTCCATTGACTTGTCTTCTCATAGTACCATTGCTTCATTGGTAGGCCATTGGTAATTGATAACCAGTTACGATGAACATCAAAATCAGTACTAAAATAATCTGGTATTAATAGGAGTTTCAAAAATAATGAACATATCCAGAAATTCCATAATGAGTATCTTCTAGTGTCCCTTTCTGGCTCTTCACTTTCCCGATCATTCTCTTGTTTAGGAATCGTGGAAGGCTTGGTAGTTTTTTTACCAACCACCACTGGCTTCGACATATCTCAATAGCTTGTTCTTTCTTCAATTGACTTGAACCAGATATCTTTTGTCAAATATCAATGCACTACAAAGCTTCTTACAAGACTTCATATTGACAAGTTATATTTTTATTTTTTTTTTTCATTTTGGCAGAGAATTAATTTAATAATAATACCCAATAAAGGACACAACTTTGAAGTGAAGCTTTAAAGATAGACAGCTGCCAAAAAAACAACAAATCACCGATTAGGATTATACCAATGGATAACAGTTACTATCGAAGTGACAACAATGAATACGATGATCTAGAGGCTCCTGTATGGGGAGATGTTGAGGGCAATAAGGGGGAACAGTCTGATCAGACATCAGTTAACGAACTGAGCCAGACTTTTGCCAACATTAATGTTTTGGGTTCTGATTCAGGTGAATATTCTGGTAATGATATCTCTGGGCTAAACCAAACTGTCGAGCAACCTAATATATTTCAACCAGAGACAGTCGAAGAGACAGTGGTAGAAAGCAATCATGATTTATTACAGAAATTAGCCCCAGAAGATAGCAGTTTAACTCATCTTCAAGAAGAAGCAAATGCATTCTCTGCCCCCAAAGGGACTAGTGATCCATTGTTTTCTGGTTCTATATTTGCCTCTCCATTGAAAATTGATGATAATGCATTTGCTCAACCAGAAAATGAGCTCAGTAGCTCTGGGATATTCAATAAGTCGTCATCCAAAAACCACACACAACAACTTTTCAATGGGAAGAGACTGCGCAGAAGAGAAGTTCCAGTGACCCCATTAGGTAACGATCCACTGGGTAAAGCTCAAAAGGAAAACGAAATTGTAGGCGAGCATTTGACTGGAGATGATTCTCATGCAAAGAAAAACACTTCAAGCAGCAAGAATGGGGGTATTTTAGAACAAATGGAGAGCCCATTATTTAAGATTTCTCCAAGAAAGGAATCAAGCACTGTAACTGAAATCGAAGTGGAGGGCGACTCACAGCCTCTAGCAGAAGAACAGACATTAAAAGATGGCGAAGGAACCGACAATATGGGAACAGAATCAAAAGATGATTTGGTTTCTTTTAAAATAGAGGTGACAGATCCTATTAAAATTGCTGAAATGACATCTTCTCATGTGGAATACCTTGTTCAGTCTAGTGCATCTGTGCTTCCATCTGGCATATGTCAAGTCCGTAGAAGATACAGAGACTTTAGATGGCTTTATCGCCAATTGCAAAGTAATCATTGGGGTAAGATTATTCCACCTCCACCAGAGAAACAAGCCGTAGGGAGGTTTAAAGATGATTTTGTTGAAAGGAGAAGGTTTCAAATGGAATCAATGCTAAACAGAATTGCTAAAGATCTGACTCTTCAGAAGGATAGTGATTTCATTTTCTTTTTATCAAGTGAATCTTTTATTAAAGACTCTAAGCTTAGAGAATATATAAGTGGTTCATGTGCTTACAATGATGATAACGATTTATCCGAAATCCATATTAGTGAAACACAATTACTTGGAAAAGAAGATGCCGCTGTTGTCTCAAAGAGTGGTGGACTTGATGCGGAAAACAATAGAGGTTTTATGAATTTATCCTTTTCTTCTTCACCAAGATATATTGAACAAGATTCATTTTTCTTACAAGAATATGATAAACTATCGTTATTAGAGTTGCAATTAAAACAACTGTACAAATCGTTTGATTTGATTGATACCCAAAGAAATGAGTTATCATCCACTATCGAAGAATTTGCCAATATGCTCAAAAGTTTAGCTAAATTGGAAGTGACAAAGCAGAGTTCTGAACTGATTACAAATTTTGCTGAAGTTCAAGACAAAATCAAACTTATACTGGAAAGGAATTCCTTACAGGATTCATTGACTATGGCTGCCACTGTCGATGAATATATACGTTCATTAGCCAGTGTGAAGGCTACATTTAAACAAAGAAGAAAGATTGGTTATTTTTTGGGTATTGTTGAAGTTGATTTAAACAAAAAAATGGCTCAATTTAACAAGCAAACTAATAACGGCCAACAACAAATTGAAGGTAATGATCGACTTTTAAAATTAAAGAGGGAGTGTGATGTTTTACAAGCACGTCACGATAAAATTTTGAAATGGTTCCATACAATTGCAAGTACTATCAAGAAGGAACTTACTGCGTATAATAATGATAAAATTAATGAATTCAGAAATAGCATAGAAATATCTTTAGAAGGTGCAATTGAATCTCAAAAGGAATGTATAGAGTTATGGGAAACTTTTTTCCAGACTAATCTATAGACCTATATAAAAAAGTAACATAAAGATAGAAATATAAAAGATCATTATTTCAAAGTTAATAACGTGCTTAGAGATTAGATGAATTTGAATAAATACTTTTTTTTAAAATATTTAAAATTTATTTACCTTAGAATATGTGTTATGCTTTACCTACATGATGCTGTTATCCTTTATAACCAATGTGATGTAGCGTCTTTGTAAAGGGATTGCCAAATGTATGCACCGCTTAATAACATTTCGATATCATTTTCATCCCAATCTTTGGTAGGAGGATTTTGTAGGAAGGTAATAATTTCTTGAAAGTCCATTTCACATAATTGATCACTCCATTTAATTAAAAACGCAGCACATACGAAGACATGAAATTCGTTTAACGAAGATTGCCTTACCTTTGTTATATCAGTTTCTTCTTGATTCAAGGATGTTAACGTTGTTACTGAGTTGAATCTATTGGCTCCAGAATGATGAGGTGATACGGCGGGTTTCCCTGAATTAGTTTGTGGAGGCGTAGTAAAAGTGGAAGACACTTGTTGAATTGGAGTATGAGGAGACATTAGATCGTTGTTTAAAGATGTTGAAACGGAAGAGCTAGTATCAATGGATGTTTCTGATAAATATGTATCCCACATTCTTATGACAGCATTCATTTGGAATTCTCTCATTAGAAGACAATTCATCCATCTGAAAGCAAATTGAATAAATTCGACATGTTCATTTTGAAAATGTTCATATAAATCAATATCAATTCTTTTCACCAATTGACTTAAGATTTTAACTTGTTTTAAGATACCTGGTTGACCATGTATATAATTATCAGTAATTTGTTCCAATAATTTAGTTAAACACCAAAATGTATCGGCTTCAACATCTTTCAATTGTGATTCAGTCAAATAAGTGACGGGATCTTTATTTTCTACATCATCAATTTGTGATTGAGGTAAATATTCAGAGAGAAAAGTTTGATAAAATGGAGTGACCAAATCGTTAATCCCTTGTACATACCCACTTGCTGGATGTCTAATTGCCCAAAGATATAATATTCTTTGTAAACTTTCATGTACTGTTTTGAATTGATATAGTTGAATATGTGGATTTGTTCTTGGAATATCGATTTCGATTTGATGCCAAGTGGGGATATCTCTTTTATGTTGATCTGAGAAAGTGTGTTTTAAACCATCTGAATATTCTTGTCTTTTACGTTGTAAAAAAGTCTTTTGTCTATTTTTATTTGCTGGTAGGTAACCGATTAAAAGTTTCCAAACGGTTGGTCTATGTGGATTGGGTATGCCGTTCCAACTAATTTTTCTTAAATCTTTTAAATTGATGATATGCTTGTTATTGAGGATGGTATCAAATTTGGCTATTCTTTGTAATATAGAATTTAATTTTTGTACTTCAATTTCCTTTTCAATTTCCAACTTGGATCTTGTTTCGATCAATGGTAATTGTGGATATTGTAACGAGGAAGAGTTTGTTGATGTTCTTGATAAGGAATAATCGGGACGTTCTCCTTTCCCGCCGTTGATCAGGATTGGTATTGGTGCGTTATAATCGTCTATTACTGCGCTCCAGTCTTCGTCTAAATCTTGAAAGTATTTGTTGTTGTTGTTATTATTTTGAGTATTGGTGAACTCGCCTGCTATTTGTGTTTCCGCAGAATTCGAAGTAGTGGGATCCGCAGTTGCAGTGCTGTTATTTGTGTTGTGGTAGTACTGTGTATGGTGTGTATTTCTTGTGTGATGTTGTCTATAATAGTTTGATCTTGGACTTTCCAAATTCGACATTGATGGACTGATGTATCTTAATGGAGAATACGACGAGGGGCCGGCATTAGCATTTGAAGAAGAAGAAGAGTGATGGTTTTTGGATGATTTTTTTCTTGTACTTGCGGTTTGTTTAGCCATTGCATCGAAATTGCCATCTTGAGAAGTTGTGCTGTATGATCTTGTAGATTTTTTTGTTATGATATCATCTGATGAAGCGTTGTTGTTGATATTATTTAGCGAGTCTGAAGAGGAGGATATTTTCCATGATTTCATTAGAGAGGTGACGAAACTTGTGGATCTTGAAGGATCCTTTTCTTTGATTTCGTGTGAATATGAAGTTGCTCTGAGTCCCATTATTATATGATTGAAATATTTGAATACCAGCAAATAAGTATATATATATAAAAGCACACGCAGAGGAAGTTGAAAAGGGGGAGAGAGAGAGAGAGAAAGAGAGAGAGGGGGATAAGCGATATAAATGCACTAGTAAGCTGTCATAAGATATCTACAAGTTACTATATAGAAGTTGTATTAAGTACGCCATGTTGTTTTAAAGGTTTTTCAGCATCTATATGTTGTTTTTCTTAATGTTCGATATTAATTTCCAGTGAAGAAAAACAGCCGGGTCACATGACTCGAAGATATATCATATCAATATATATATATATATATATATATATTGATATATATAAGATTAAAGACGATATATCTCGTTGAGAGGTATATATGCTTCAACAAAAGGTGCTGTTAGGGCTGATCGTATTGGTGGGAAATGGCACCCGTCGGAGGCACTGCCACTTTCCCACTTGCCAAGAGGCATTAATGCACCAGTGCATCAATGCATTGTTGCTGTATTAATGATATATTATTAAAGCTGCTAAACCTATGTAAACTCTAGACGGAATATCATCAAAGACAGATACGCCGCATATCAATAACATATTATTAATGTGTCGCCAGGGCAACAGGCAGAGAAGCCAGCTGTCATTCCCGCTTATTTCCATTCCAAACGTGGCCGCTGCCATTGTGTGGCGCCAATGATTGCGGCGGAAATAAGCGGGTTCTCTTATTTCCGTGAGTCAGCTGCCCGCGGGCGTATTCCCGTCGTGTGCCCGCTTATTCCCGCCCGGCTATCACTGTTTTGGCCCAAAACTGGAAAAACTGGAAAATTTCACAAAATTTCACAAAATTTCACAGAAAATTATGACTTCGTTTTGCCTCGAAGGGTTTTGTTTGGCCATCGCCGCTTTTGTCATTGTTTTGTTTCTTTTTGCAGCGATACCCACTTATATTGCAAATACATACATATATATATAGATATGTATCCTGCAAGTTATATATATCCAAGATATATTCAAGATACACTCCCAACCCTCAACTCTCAAATATATAGTCTCAAACTACTGCTCATCACTCCCATTCCTACTTTTTATATTATTCTATTTTATTTAAAAATTTTCACTGATAGACAATTTTATTCCAACAACATACCCCCCCCCCCCCCCCAGAACAAACTAATAAATAATAATAACAATAATAATAACAACAAAATAATATAATATATAAAAGGAATTCAAATGACTGCTAATAGTATCTCTTCTTCAAGGAGATCGAACGATTCGACAGAATCAAGAGCGTACTCAGAAAGTTCTTTCAACGGTGCGTTCGACAACAATAACAATAACAACGATACAAGAGCCGACAAATTGACTAAAATGTTAACAAACTCTTCAATAGACGTCCACTCCACTAAAAGCAACACCAATAAATCCATCGGGGCATTATCCCCAGATGTGGTATCAAAAGTGGAGTCTCTGGCAAGAGAATTGTCTCGTCACACCACAAGAGAAGGTGATCTCAATCTTGGCGGCGGCGACGACTCATTCGACGCGGCTAACATCATCGGCTCGTTCGTCAGAGACGCCAACGAACAAGGTATCCATATCAGAAAGACTGGGGTCACTCTAGAAGACGTCGGTTGCGAGGGGCAAGACGGGTCCGCTTTGGAAGGTACCACGTTCGGTAACATCCTATGTCTACCTTACACAATCTATAAAGGTATCAAAGCCAAACGTGGCAAACAATCAATGAAAACTATCCTGAAGAACTGTAACACTTTGGCTAAAGCTGGTGAAATGATCTTGGTGTTGGGGAGACCAGGTGCTGGTTGTTCCTCGTTTTTAAAAGTCACCGCGGGAGAGATCGATCAATTTGCTGGTGGTGTCACAGGTGAAATCACTTATGATGGGATCACACAAGATGAAATGATGAAACATTTCAAATCAGATGTCATCTATAATGGTGAATTAGACGTTCATTTCCCATATCTAACAGTGCAACAAACTCTAGATTTCGCCATCGCATGTAAGACTCCTGCCAAGAGAGTCAACAACGTCAGCAGAGAGGAATATATCGCTTCCATTAGAGAATTATACGCAACCATCTTCGGTCTAAGACATACTTACCAAACTAAAGTCGGTAACGATTTCGTCAGAGGTGTCTCCGGTGGTGAAAGAAAACGTGTTTCCATCGCTGAAGCTTTAGCTGCTAACGGGTCCATCTACTGTTGGGACAATGCCACAAGAGGGCTAGATGCCTCCACAGCTTTGGAATACGCTAGAGCTATTCGTATCATGACAAATCTATTAGGTTCTACTGCCTTTGTTACCATCTATCAAGCAAGTGAAAATATTTATGAAACTTTTGATAAAGTTACAGTCTTATATTCAGGTAGACAAATTTATTTCGGTAAAATTGAAGATGCTAAAGATTATTTCGAAAATATGGGGTTTGAATGTCCACCAAGACAAGTCACTGCTGAATTCTTAACTGCTTTAACAGATCCAGATGGGTACCATGTCACAAAACCTGGGTTCGAAAATAAAGTCCCACGTACCGCTGATGAATTCGAACATTATTGGTTAAACTCTCCAGAATATGCTCAATTAAGAGATGATATTACTAGATACAAGAATGAAACTGATACTGATGCTACAAGAGCTCTTTATGCAAACTCTATTGCCGCTGAAAAATCAAAGGGGGCTAGAAAGAAATCTTACTATACTGTATCCTATTGGGAACAAGTTAGATTATGTACTCGTCGTGGGTTCCAAAGAATTTATGGTAATAAAACTACTACCGTCACTAATATCGTCGCTGCCATCATTCAATCTTTCATTTCTGGTTCAATGTATTACAACTCTCCACCTTCTACCGACGGTGCCTTCACAAGAGGTGGTGTTCTTTACTTTTGTTTATTATACTACTCCTTAATGGGGTTAGCCAATATTTCCTTCGATCATAGACCAATTTTACAAAAGCATAAGGGTTATTCATTATACCATCCATCCGCTGAAGCTTTAGCAAGTTCTCTTGCTGGGTTCCCATTCCGTATGGTTGGTTTAACTCTGTTCTTAATTATCATCTATTTCCTTGCCGGTTTACGTACAACTGCTTCTGCTTTCTTCATTATCTATCTTTTCTTAGTCATGTGTTCTGAAGCCATTACTGCATTATTTGATTTCATTTCAGCAGGTTGTGACGATATTTCTCAAGCTAATTCCATTTCTGGTATTGTCATGTTGTCCATTTCAATGTACTCCACTTATATGATTCAATTACCATCAATGCATCCTTGGTTCAAATGGATCTCCTATATTTTACCAATTAGATACTCTTTCGAAGCTATGTTAAATGCTGAATTCCATGGAAGACATATGGATTGTGGTAATACATTAGTTCCATCTGGTCCTGGTTATGAAAATGTTACCGATGCTAACCGTGTTTGTGCTTTCATTGGTTCCAAACCACAACAATCATATGTCCTTGGGGATGATTATTTGAAACTTCAATTCGAATATGAATATAAAAATACCTGGAGAAATTTCGGTATTATGTGGTGTTTCTTAATTGGTTATTTTGCCTTGAAATGTGTTATTACTGAATTTAAAAGACCTGTTAAAGGTGGTGGTGATGCTTTGGTTTTCAAGAAGGGTTCTAAGAGATTTGAAGTACGTAACGATGAAGAAGCCGCTGACGCTTCCATCGATGCTAGAGAAAAATACTCTACAAGTAGTTCAATTGATGCTGATAATGATAGTGCTTTTGAAGCTTTAGAATCTAAAGGTGCTTTCTTATGGAGAAAAGTCTGTTTCACAATTCCATACGATGGTGGTCAAAGACAACTATTAGATAATGTTTCTGGTTATTGTTTACCTGGTACTTTAACTGCTTTAATGGGTGAATCTGGTGCTGGTAAGACTACATTATTGAATACTTTAGCTCAAAGAAACGTTGGTATTATTACTGGTGATATGTTAGTTAACGGTCGTCCAATCGATTCAAGTTTCGAAAGACGTACTGGTTATGTTCAACAACAAGATATCCATATTGCTGAATTAACTGTTAGAGAATCTTTAATTTTTTCTGCTCGTATGCGTCGTGCTCAAAGTATTCCTGATGAGGAAAAAATTGCTTATGTTGAAAAGATCATTCAAATCTTAAATATGGAAGAATACTCTGATGCTTTGGTCGGTGCAGTCGGTAATGGGTTAAATGTGGAACAAAGAAAGAAATTATCTATCGGTGTGGAATTAGTTGCCAAACCTGATATTTTATTATTCTTGGATGAACCAACCTCTGGGTTGGACTCTCAATCTTCTTGGTCTATTATTCAATTATTAAGAAAATTGGCTGCTGCTGGTCAATCCATTTTATGTACTATCCATCAACCTTCTGCTACTCTTTTCGAACAATTCGATAGATTATTACTGTTAAAGAAAGGTGGTCAAACTGTCTACTTTGGTGATATCGGTGAAAACTCTGCTACTGTGTTGTCCTATTTTGAAAGAAATGGTGCTAGAAAATGTTCTACAAAGGAAAATCCTGCTGAATATATTCTTGAAGCCATTGGTGCTGGTGCCACTGCCTCTGCTTCTGAAGACTGGCATCAAATCTGGTTAGACTCTCGTGAATATGTTGATTCTGAAAATAAGGTCACTGAGTTAATTGATGATTTTTCATCAAAGAATCATGATTCCGAAGTTGGTGAAAATCCAGCTAAATATGCTACTTCTTATGGATATCAATTTAGATATGTTTTACAAAGAACAAGTTTAACCTTTTGGAGAAGTTTGGATTATATTATGTCCAAGATGATGTTAATGACTGTTGGTGGGCTTTACATTGGTTTTACCTTTTATGATCCTGGTACTAGTTATACTGGTTTACAAAATACACTTTTCGCTGTCTTCATTTCAATTGTTCTATCTGCTCCTGCTATGAATCAAATTCAAGCACGTGCTATTGCTTCAAGAGATTTATATGAAGTTAGAGAATCTAAGTCTAACATGTTCCATTGGTCACTATTGTTAATCACCCAGTTTTTAAGTGAAATACCTTACCATTTCTTATTCGGTGCCATGTTCTTTGTCTCATCTTATTTCCCATTAAGAAATCACTTTGAAGCTTCTGCCTCTGCCGTGTATTATCTAAATTATGCTATCATGTTTCAATTATATTACATTGGTGTCGGTTTAATGGTTCTTTACATGTCTCCAAACTTGCAATCAGCAAATGTTATTTTAGGTTTAATGTTATCTTTTATGATTGCCTTCTGTGGTGTTGTTCAACCACCTTCATTGATGAGTGGTTTCTGGACTTTTATGTGGAAAGCATCTCCATATACCTATTTTGTTCAAAACCTTATTGGAGTAGCACTGCATAACAAGCCTGTTGTTTGTACTAAAAAAGAGTTGAATTACTTCCAACCACCAAATAATATGACTTGTGGGAAGTACATGGAAACATTTTTATCCAAATCCACTGGGTATGTCGCCAATCCAGATGCCACATCTGATTGTGCTTACTGTATCTACTCTGTCGGTGATGACTATTTGTCCCATATCTCTGCTAGTTACTCTTATTTATGGAGAAACTTTGGTATCTATTTTGCTTACATCATCTTCAACATATTTGGTATGATTGTTATGTACTACATTTTACATGTCAGAGGTGTTTCATTTATCAAACTAGATAAGATTACCAAGCTATTCCAAAGAAAGAAGAAATAGGTTTATTATTTGTATACATGTATATAATTTTACTTTAATACCCTTTTCAAAGATCTCAACTGAAAAAAAAAAAATCATAACAAAATAAATATTATATACAGTAATCGAAGACGTTAATGTAACAGGATTAGATGTAATAATGGGATCATTATTATATAAAAATATACTTGTTTAATATTGAATGAATAGCTACTTTGATAGCTATACTGATTATCTGACTGAACGACTGACTGGATCAGATCTGCTATATATTATATTATTATTATATATATTTTAACACGATTACAAACTATTATAGAATACATCACCTTTCATTAGGTGAATGATTATTTCACAATAGTGTCCTGTGAAAGGGTATCATTTTCTGCAATGGCTCTTGTTTTCCCCCATGAGAAATCATCAAATTTCCAATAAGCGTATGAAGGTAAAACTAAATTCCAAATTGGCAGTGCTAACAGATATATTAACATCCAAATAATGTAAGACCATTTTGTAGAAGTCACAACAACCAATACACCTGGTAATCCTAGAATAACAGCCAAAAGAACTAGTGCCAGTATTGGTGTGGGGGATGAAAAAATAGAGAATAGAATAACATATACTGTAAGGCAAATAGCCAGAGGTAAAACTAATGTGCCAATCAACTCAATTATGACAACAAATTGCATTGAAAAGAAAAACGTCCCACATAGATTATTTACGAGAACCAACTCAAACAAATTGTGTATGGTAGAATTAATCCATCTACGCCTCTGAGATAAAAGAACACCAAATTCACAAGGTACTGTTGTTTTACACGCTGCCTTACTAACAAACATTTGCTTTCTCTTAGGGAATGTTTTTAGCATTAACGAAGAGAGATACCGATCTTCTCCTAACAGCAAAAGATTCTTTTTATGCAAACTTCTTGTATCGTTATCAGAATATTTCTCGACAATTTCTGGACTGGACAAAATTGGTACCCATTCCCCATCATTTCCCTTTGGAGATTTGATTCGATAAATTGAAAAACAACCTGGTAGACAGGTCACTGAATTAAAAACAGATTCAAATGCCTTTATCAGATGATGAGATATATAGTATTCAAAAACCTGAATGGCAGTGACCCATGAATCTGTTTTATTGGCAATTTTAGTTTCACCACAAAGACCCATTATTAAGGGGTCTTTGACCAGCTCTGCTATCATATGAGTCAATGAATCGGGAAATATCTTAGTATCAGCATCAACCATCAAAACAGCCTCATATTGTTCTGCCATCAGTCCTGTCAACTGATAGATGTTCTTCAGTAATACATCTTCTAAATTCGTCATCCTTTCATTTAGCATCACTTTCTTCATAAATGACATCAATATAACTTGAGAGTCCCTCTTACCACGATTACCAGGTTTGGAACTTACTTGTTCTAATGGTGTTCCACATTTGACAACAAGTATCATGGGAACACGTTGTTGTTTGTCCCTTGGCACTGTAGAGTTATTATATTTATAAAAGCCAGAGTATACCTTTGCCATGTTGTATTGTTTAGCACCTGTTGCAATGGAGATGTACGATGATGGTTCAACTTGTTGCGGAGGTTTAACATAATCATTCATCATCTTAAGAATGATATCAGAGGTGTATTCATCACTTCCAGAACCTTTGATTAATCCATCACAAACAATAAATAGTAACTTGTGAGAATTAGGATAACTAGACGTTGATAATGAGTCCAGCGTTATTCGGATACCTTCTTCATCTTCAGAATAACATGTAACAAAACACACTGTATGAATTAATGGATAATTATCGGGCATATATGTAATCGAAGGCTGCTCCACTACATTTTCATGGATTATTGACTTCGAAAATACTTTAGGTGCCTTAAAAACCCTCTTTGAATTTAAGAAGGTAGATGGATTCAGAAGAGAATTTAAGTGATTAGGATTATTTGCAGATTTTACTCTAAATTTTGACAATGCTGTTTGGATAGGCATAGTAGTCAGCCCATTAAAGTTATCAGTTGAGATATTCTCATCAATCTTGCAAAGACTGGGATAAGATGAATTGGGACTTGAACTGTAAAGCTGAGACGATCTTTTTAAGAGGTTACTTGTTATGCTTAATTTTCTTTTAAAGTTAGAATATATTTTATCCCTTGGCTGCTTGGGTCTTAGATGAGGGTCCACCTTTTTTATTGGAGCCTCAACCTTCATATTTTTGGACCATTCTTCGATGCTATTGATATATTCAATAAAGGATTTATTGTCCAGTTGAAAGGCACCTTGTTTCTTACTAATAAACCATCGAAAATAACAAGCTGCAATAAACTTGAATACAACAATTGATACAATTAGTGTAAGAGACACATACAATATGGTTGATGACATTAAACAACCGATTGTCTCGGAATCTATCTGTCCCACTTTTGTTAAGTCCACCAAACATCTTGCAACTCGTTTATCATGCTTAGAAGTAAATAGTAATGAAACATCACAGCCATTGAGCGTCTCTGAATTGGTTATATCATCAAACACTCTAGGATAGTCGAATGAATCACGCTTAAAGTATTTTAACATATTTAAATCCAGAACATTACCATTGTAAGCAATAAGGTTTCGATCAGGGTCATTTTTCAACTGATCCCATTTATAAACAATTTCTAAAGAGGTTAAAAACATGTCGTAAAGCTCAAATCTCTCTGGACTATTAACATGGCAATTTTCAACACCATCTTTCAAACCATTAGAAACATATGGATAGCAAGGGAAGTATGTAGAGAATGAGAAAGGCATCAATCCATCTGAAAAAGATTTGAGTGTTACAGGCTTTACCAGATTGGCACAATTCTCTTCAATATTTTGAAATTGAAATGAATAATCCATTCCACCTAGATATGAAGCTCCAACAAGACGTCCGTTCTCAGAATCAATTCTCAAATTTTCATCACGGCTGTCAAATAGCGGTTGGAATTTGAAAGCTCTTCCATGGATAGTAATATATGAGGAATCCAAATCTCTAACGTTTATTTTTGAATCCTGAATTGAGCATGTTGTTTTCGTAAGTCCCAGTGTTAAAAATGCAACAAAAGAACCCAACACAAAGATAATCACTATCAATCCAATCTTCTCTCTCCAAAGCTGTTGTTGTTCTTTTGTTTTGAGACCACATAATCTCATAAGAAAAGGGATTGCCCAAAATGTGACCAAATAACAATATAATATCCAAAGACTTAGTGTATTATTATATAAGTTTAAAGTTTTGAGATTTTTTCTATCTTTCTTTGAAGTTTTGGATTTGTTAGGATTAAACCCATGATTCGTTTCATCTACAGTTGGGATAATATCATCTTCTTCTAAATCATTCTTGAATAATTCATTTCTATGTGCTCTAACCAATTTGTGGTCCGTGACTTCAATAATGTTAGAAATGCTTGAACCTGACTCTTCATCAATAAATAAAGAAATATCACTTGAAGTCATGCGTGGTTACCAATATCTTTAATCAAAAACGTTTGTTTTTCACTACTTCTGTATAACATTTAAAGTAATATGACTACAGTCAGAGTAGTACTTTAAATAAGAATGAACGTATCAGTTATATTTTACCTTGTTTGGAAAATATTGGCTTTATTGAAAGCAAAGCCATCTTTGATTAATTGTCAAACAAAATAAGCAATAACGATAAAAGTTTGATTAAATTTGTGGAAGTCAACATCGCTATTTCAACTCATTTTAATGGCATTGATTTCGCTTGTTTCCAAAGAGGTATGCCTACAAATTAAATTGTGCTCTTCATAAATGTTGAAGGTGCCCTTTCTTTTCAATGTCTCAGTATGGGAAATTGACTATATGGACTTTTCATAAATAACAACTTTTTTGAATTAAAAGTGTTCGAGAAAATAGTTAATAAGCAAGGGTCGCCAAACATTGTTAACTTGATCTGATATTTAAGATTATATCCAAGAGAGTCTCGCATATATTATATAAATATAACGAAAGAAGGATGTTTAAAGTTGGTAGCAAACTTTCAACAAGAGTGATCAACAGACAATTTTTGTTAAGGGCTCAACAATGTCAATTTTTGAAACCGCAATATGCTCTTCCTTTAAGAAGGAATTTCACTCAATATCCACGACTAAACCAGTTAAGTAGAGTTCCAATTAGCGGGAAAACTACAAAGGGTCGTACAGGTAAAGTCAATGATGGTAGTGTTGAGTTTTCTGCAGGGAAAGCTGTCCTATTGTTCTTAGTTGCTGGTGGGTTAACGTACTATTTCTTTGAAAAAGAGAAGAAGAAAATGGATGCTAAGAGACATGAGGAAGAAACTAAGGGGTATGGTAAACCACAAATTGGTGGTGCTCCATTTGAATTAACCGATCACAATGGTAATAAATTTACAGAACAAGATTTACTAGGTAAATTTTCATTAATTTATTTCGGTTTCAGTCACTGTCCAGATATTTGTCCCGATGAATTAGATAAATTAGGTGTCTGGTTAAATGAGTTGGAAGCAAGTAATATTAAAGTTCAACCAATTTTTATAACTTGTGATCCAGCTAGAGATTCGCCTCAAGTGTTAAAGGATTATTTAACCGATTTCCATGATGGCATTATTGGGTTAACAGGTAGTTATGATGATATCAAGAAAGTTTGTAAGCAATACCGAGTTTATTTTTCTACTCCGCCAAATGTGAAGCCAGGTCAAGATTATCTTGTCGATCATTCTATTTTCTTTTATTTAATGAATCCTGAAGGTCAATTTGTTGATGCTTTGGGATTGAATTTAAATGAACAAAGTGGGTCTGAGAAGATTAAATATGAGATTGGACAATATAATAAAGAAAAGAAAGCAAAAGGTGATTTATCCAACTCCAAGAAGTCATGGTTTTAAAGAAAATGAACAGTAACTATTTTGAATACGATGTTTTTTTTATTTTCAAGTGTAAATAGTTTTGTAAATACATTTTTTAATATTATTTTATACATAAATTAAACAAATTACTTGTTTTATTCATTTTAGGGAAAGAGTTCCGAATAAACTAATAAAAGGTTCATGAATATGAGGCAAAAGATAGATCTATCATAATCTAAGGTAGGGAAACAGTTGAAGTTTCCGATTATTTCTTACCACGTAGACTAATAAATAAAAAGATTGCACTAGTAGTTAGCATAATATAACCGATGACTTGCCATCTAATGATATATGTTTCATTAGATTCAGATAAACCTTGTACTATACCCATTAATACAATAACTGCTAAGTTTGCGGTTGTGACAAATTCAGGTGGGGAATTCTTATTTAATTGAATGATGGAGATAATGTTTGGTAAGATCCCACCAACGATGGCTAATATTAAAAATAACCATCCTGATTCATTATTACTATTCATATCAGTCCAGAATGAACTTTTCTTTGGAATGAATGGGATTAGTAAGCAAATGGAAGTTAAAGCAATATAACAAACATTTCTTCTATTTATAGCTGGCTTTTCATTAGTCAACCATTTATTTGATAAGACGGCAAATGGACCGATGGTTAACGAACCTAGCCCACATAGTAGAGCAGCTTTTAATCTATCAAATAAGAATGGGTCGTTGACTTCGCCAGTTTCTTTGTTAATAGATAGTTTCCCGGCTAATAAATCGCACGTAGCATTAGCGTATGAAACAATTAAAATACCGACTAAAGCAATCATCATAAAAATGAAGTTACGGAAAACATTTTGTCTCTTTGAGATACTACAAACACCATATAATAAAGTAGTGATTTCAAATATAGCAGTATTTTGAATTAGAGTAACATCAAAGGCGGGAGTCATTGTTAATGCTAAAGTGTAAGATAAAACAGCGGTAGATATTAATAGAGACAAAGTGAGGATCTTGAAAAAATGTTTCAATTTAGAGATGATAATGGATGCTTTGGATTGTGGAATTGTATCATCGCGTTCTAGGTTGATATTTGACCCATTAAGTTCTTCATTTTCCATTGAAGAAGTCTTACGTGCTAAGTTCCAACATCTAAATAATGGAAGTAAAAGGAACCAAGCCGCAAAATAAACTATAGCAATTTGAACTGATAAGTTTTTGATTGGCTTTATGGCAGTTTCGTCATTCAGTTCATTGGATGCATTATGAATATTATTGATGCTGTTGATTTTATTGGTTTTGTTATTGTTGTTGTTAATTATTGGTCTCCCCAAGATTTTGGAGAAGGATTTTGTTTGTACAATATAACTACCTAATGCGGTTAGCCAGAATATGTTAGAGGACATGGACGTTTGCTTGGTATGATATTGTTTTGGCGTATTATTATTTATATATATATATTTTTTATGAGAGCTTCCTCTTGTCAAACTATGCTCAGAGGGTTGAAATCAGAAGGGGCACTCGAGTCTTTTTGCTTAGGACAGATGGTTGAGTACAGATGCTCTTTTGGTTATCAAATGTCTGTGTTAACTTGTTGAAACCTTCACAGCCCACTTCACTAATAGTAGATATCTCCCATATTTAACGAAGAAAAAAAAAAACAAGCAAAAAACATCTTACTATTTGGATGTTTTTTTTTTCTTTCGAGGTAAGATCTCAAAATTTCACTATCATAGAAGAACAAGAAGAAGAAACAATCCATTTACATGTGTACTCTCATATAAAGCTTATAAGTTTATTAAACGGATATATTATATTATTATATACTATGTAATACTTAATCCTTGTTAATGGCTGCCTCATGGGTTTCCTGTAAGAATTTCAATCTGTCATCGATATATTTGCACATATCATCCCAACCAGTAGGAGATTCTTTGAATGCTTCGTTAATGTATGGGAAATAAGTCACCCTCTTGTCACGACAGAAGAATTCATGGAAAGTTTTAAAACTTTGTAATTCAATATCAACTCTACCGAATTTACTTAATCCCGTGTAACTTCTAAAATGTTCACCCTTTTTATTAATTAATGCCTTTTTCGTTGATAATTCTACAGGATCGAATTTAGGGAAATTAGAATGAATGAACATAATGTCATGATTCTCCTTTTGATCTTTAAAATATTTTTCATAATCTTCTAGGACATAATTTGGGTCATATTTGATATTTTTGTTAATATTATTTTTGTTATTATTATTATTATTATTATTCTTTGTGGATAAACCATATTTAATAGAGATATCCGTCTTTACCGTTTCATATATTTTATAATCTTGAATGAAATCATATTGTAACATAGCGACCCCATGGAATTCAGATTCTTCAAAATAACCATCGACAGCAGTTGGTGATTTAACTTGATAATAAGGTAAATTATAAAACGTTGCAGCAGCAATAAAAGTTTCTTTGTCACCTTCACCAAGAGCTCTTTGTGTAAAGATTGGATAATACCACGTTGGACCATTGACATTATAATATAGCGATAATAACATTGTTCCAAGATGTTTATTTTTATTTATCAACAATTGGCCTGATTCAGTAGATGTATCTGGCATGGTTCCCTTCAAATCATGTAATGGTACCTTTGATAAATCGTTCATATCCTTTGTATACACCTCTGGTGGAGTTAAATCGTCGTATGAATTACGTACTCTTGTGTGGATATCTATTGGAATTTCAGCAATTTGATAATATAATGGAGTCGTGGTTCTTCTCCAATAGTCTGGCCATAAGATCAGACCTCTTGATTTGAATGGTTCTTCATTAAAAATAGAATCTAATGGTTTAGCAGGGAAATTATCAGCATCCAATAATAAAAGATTTTCAAAACTTGATGCTACCATGGCTAAAGATTTAAATTGATAACCTTTAAAGTTAAATTTATCAATAATGGATGGTGATAAAATTTTATCGATAAAGATACATTTAGCATTATATTGTGGTAATAATTCATTACAATAATCTGGTTCTGGTGCTTCATTTGGTGGGATGAAGACTTCTACAGGGATCATTGAGCCTAACATTCTTAAATGTTTGATTCCAAGGAACGCCATCAAAGAGAATCTTCCACCCCCAACGGTGACAATCCCATTACCTTTATAAGTATTTTTAGGTAATGTGACACCAAGAGAATCAACATAATTTTTATGCGATTCACTTAAATTGATTATATCATCCTTTGATAATTCTAAACAGTTACCTAAATTTTCATAAGATAGAATAGGGAATTTTTCGATATGTTCAGGTCTTGAAGTGATACTGCCAGTAATCTTACAAGAATCTTTATACTTCTTGGCACATTTCCCCTTTGGAGAGAAATCAATAATATTTTGAAAGATTTGGTCGAAGAATTTGTGTTGTTGATTTGTCTTTTCCACTTTAGCTGCATTTGATAGAGTATCAACTACCAATTTATCACTGCTTAATTTGTTATTATTATTGTTATTATTATTTTTGTTGTTATTTTTATTGTTAGTGTTATCAGTAGGAGCATCCATATAGTTCTGTAAATAGTCCTTATATTCTGAGATAGATAGCCCGCCATCATGCATGTAATGGCTGCAGGTAGCCATAAACCCGGTGATTAACACGATAGCGACAGCCAATCGAAGCACTTTATAGAATCTCTTGGTGACGACAGGCATGTTTTTTTTTTGTCTTGTTAGATTCTGGTTGTCAGTCCACTGGGATATCTGAGTTACTGAGTGACTTGCCTATATATATGCACAGTACAATCAATATTCCTATAATGTATATATACATATTTGTATTTCAATATATTATTTATATATATAAGTTTTTCGTGTAATGTCAAAATTTCAACGCCAAGAACTGTCGGGACTGTCATGTTCTACGGGAATTAGCTGTATAAGCACCATATCTAGCGTTGCAAATATCACAGCATTGCATTGTTGCACTGAAGTGTTGATACATTACTACATTACTATATCAATACATTACTACTATACCATTGCCATATTTGCCACATTGAATCCTGGGCGTCGCTCAGCGTTCGAACGCGGGCACTATTCTCTTGTACAAATTTTGCAAATATTGGCGTAGAAAGCGCCCTTAAAGCATCTGAAGCCTTTATATAAAAGGGCAGCTTGTCCAAGAAGACAGCTACTACCACCACTACCACTACCACTCACATATATATATCAGGAGGACAACGACACAATGTCAGCAAAGGACTACTACCAAGGTTCTACAGAACAACCAGTAAGTGCACTTCGCTCTCTATCTTTCTACGTTTCTTGCAATTCATTATAAATACTAACATCGGGGTACTACCTTCCTAATAGAAATACGCTCCACAGCAAAGCCATCACCAGGGAAACAATACTAATGACCCACAGGGAAACCAAAGAGGGTTCCTATCAGGGCAACAAGGGCAACAGGGCCAGTATTACAATAATCAACCACCATACTACCCGAATCAAGGACAAGGGCAACCGCAATATTATCCAGATCACACTCAACCTAACCCTCAGCATCCGCAACAACCAATATACGTCCAACAACAGCCTCCCCAACGAGGAAATAATGACTGTATGACTGCATGTTTGGCCGCAATGTGTTTATGTTGTACTCTAGATATGATCTTCTAATATATATATATATATCTTTTAATCATTACATATTCTTCTAACTACTAAACTTTTGTAAAAATGCAATCTCATCTGTATTAAGACTCGAAGATATCGTTTGGATTTGGTTTGAATATCTCATCAAAAATGTTAATATATCTTGACTGAAGACTTCTGCTTCAACATTGATCGATAGTCCTGTAATTACTTTATGTAATGTCGCATCAGACATATTAACTTGACTTAAATTAATGATCTTAATGAATCCCATATATCCACTACTTTTTTCCTCATATGATTCCACAGTGGACATACAATCAATCCATTTATTCCAAACTTGTTCTTGTGCAAAATCTCCTGTAGAAAACACTTCTGGATGTGTAATTGACATACGACCAATAGTAATGGCAATATTCTCTAAAATATTAACATCAACAAATTGCATCGTGGTAGTAAATAGATCTAATAAGATACGTGACATATCAAGCATATAGGCACTCAAATCGATTCTTTCGGAAATCAAACCTAAACTCCAAACTGCATTAATCACTGATGCAATACCATCAAAATCATCATTATGCATAATCTCAGTGCCAATAAATTTTAAAAATTGAGATAATGTTCCAGTTAATAGTTGAGTATTACAAAATGTGACAATATCACCCAATAATGCAAACGTACTTTGTCTCACTTCATGAATGGGATCGTTTAAACATTCAAGCATGATTCTTAACAATGTGTTATCATTATTTGGAAATAATAATGGTTGGCATAATGGTCCTAACCCTTGAACTAATCCATCAATTAAATCGATAGACGTTATAGTAAAATCCTTTTCAGGTACCACAATAGTAGGGTCATCGTGCGATTTGGTTTCCATCTCAACACAATGAACAAGAATCCTATAGGCTCTAGTATAAACTTCGGGAGCCATTGGTAAAAATTTCTCACCTAGTGATGATACCACACAGGATAAACATTCCAATAAAGGCCATAATTCTTTATCATTGTCTTGTAATGTAGCCCATTTATTAGTTAAATGAGGTAATACAATTTGCATAGCAATATCATCAAAATCAACTTTTTCAGCAAATCTACCCACTGCATCATATAAAATAATTAAATTCTTTTTTTTATAATACTGGAAACATTTATCAAAACTAGTCAATAATTCACTGTATAGTAATGTTTCAATTAATTCAGAATCACAATTTTCAATGAATACAGCAACACTACTAATAGACGCTTCTTGTACATCTTTACGTTTATCTAATAAAGTATTGATAATAGGTTCTAACACTGGGATCAAGAATTCAGTATGATCTTGTAAAATCCAAGTGGCAAACCTACTTAATGTCCAGCAAGTGATCTTTCTAACAGGAGCCCATTGATCCTTTAATTGTTCAACAAGGAATGGAATTAAACTTGGTAATTGATCGTTGAAAAATCTCATTATACCTTCAGACATAGCACCTAATGCTAAAATAGTAGCCTCTCTAATAAACCATTGTTCAGAGGTTAAATGTTCTCTCAAGTATGGGAAAGCAATTTCAATAACATCTCTTGGTAAAATATTAGTCATGACGTCTACAGTGGCAGCAGCACACTTTCTTAAAGTCCAAAGTGAATCGGTATCACCTTCGTCGTCATCATCTTCGTCATCGTCATCTTCGTCATCGTCATCATCGACAGCATTTGCAGTCTTGCTACTATCATTGTTAGTCTTTTTCTTGACGATACGTGGAGCCATCGGCTTAATATCTTCATCTTTATCTTCAAGGAATGCATCATCTTCGTTATGAGCTTCATAAACAAGAATAGAATCTTCATCAAATACCATCTTGGTTAATAAAACTGGAATAATATCTTTTACAAATGGTTGTAAAATATGTTTTGGAATATTTGGAGAAGTAGCAAATCCATATAAAAATTCACATGCTTCCAATGCAACAGCTTCCTCTTTAACAGAAGCAATTAAATGTAACATAAACTGGACAATACCAGTTAAATTATCAGTTAATTTGTCTGGTCTAAATTCTAGGATTGTAGTAAATGCAACACATATTTGTGCTCTAATTAAATCATTACTTTCATGCTCTGCTAATTTGAAGATATTAACCAAGTATTCATCAATTTTGACTACAATATATTGTAGTTGGAAGCCAATGGCAAAATTTATACATTTTATAGATTCTGCTCTAATCTCTGGATTGGTAATAGTTGGATCAACCATAAATTTCAAAAAATTATCAATCAAAAATTCAATAGGTTTTACAACACCATTATTAGATTGCCATTCTAATTGAAAAAATTGGCCATTATCTTCTATGATTTTGGATAATGCCTTGATAGCACCTAAATTGTTACCAGCGGTTAATTCAATTAGTTGACTTAGCATTGCAACACCTGTAACATCTGATCTATCTTGCCTATAATGAGTAGCAAACAGTGTAGTAATAACAATACCTGTAGAATTTGAGATTAATCTATCACCATTGTTTGCATACAACCCATGAATAATGTTGGTTTTGACATATTGGATGTCGTGTTTCAGCATACCGTGGCTATTTTGAAGCATGGTGTTTTTTAATAATAGACCAGCGGTACCACGTAGTGCAGATAATTCGTGTGGTTGGAATTGACTAGCGATGGCAGGAACAGTGGCACCTTCAATTAAAATATAACATAAATAATTCAAGAATTCCGGTTGAGATTGAAAAGTTTTTAAAGCATCCATAGCATTCTCACGATCTTGTTGGATATGAGACATACTGCTCTTCAATAATAAAGATAATTGAGAGACTGACGTTTCATCAGGAACCCAATTTGAAGCCATTTTTTTCAGTACTTACTATTGGTTCAAATTATATTAAAAATTGGTAGGTTCAATGGGTCAATCTATCTTAAAGATATCAAATTTGCCTTTTCGATTTAATATATCGACGGGAACTACTATTCTATCAACCGTCATGGTTGAAAAGCTTTAATTCAAATTCAAAACATGTTTGATTTCGTCAATTTGATTTGAAAAGAAATAAGAAAAAAACAAGAAAAAAAATTAAAGTGAAAATAAAAATTTGTGAATAGCAGAGAGATACATATGATAACATATTTTAAACTGTCGAGGTGAGATGGAGTTATGTATAGCTACAGTTAAATGTGATTATCCCCAAAGTAATTGTTAATGTTGTATGAAGGGAGGAAAAGTTGATTCAAATACGAAATGTCCTTGCCAGTTTCAGCAAATGTAAATGCAATTAAATAATTTTCTATAAAGTAAAAAAGAATTAGTTATATGTCTTGTAATATGAGATGAGCAGGATTATTGTTGAACTAGTTCATCGATCTTAGTCAAAAGGGTATCGATTTTGGACACAATTGGCTCATATATCTGTTGCACGAGTGGATGTTGATATGTAGCTGGATCTGGGGGAAATGTATCATTGGTTATGGAATTACCATTGGTTGGAGATTTATCAGTAGTCGGGCCGGACATATAGCCAATGGTTTGATTTTTACGTGAAGAATTGTTACTTGTCACACTTGTAGTAGAAGCCAACAGTTCGTCGTCTTGCATGAACATCTTGAATTCTTTTTCAGCAGATGAGACTGTTTCACTGGAAGATGAACAGGGAGGAGCAACTGGGGAAGATTCATGCGGATTCACATTTTGTAACATGCCTATTGAGGACTGATTAGTATCTAACTCATCATTTTGGTCCTTTTTTGGAGAAGGCGATTGTTCCACCAATTGCGAAATATCTTGAACTGCTTTAGTTGATGGGATATTTGAAGGATCAAATTTATCATTAAATGCATTTTCGCCAGTTGTCTCTCCAGAGCTTGTATCCTTAAGATTTGGTGAGTCATTAGTCCATTCCGAAGATGATGGTGAGAATTCGCCAATGGTTGATATTGAATAATCTGAGTTTGATTTTTTCATCTTATTTTCGCTATCTTTGCCAAACGGTATTATAGGAGCCTCAAATACCTTGTGCAATTCAGTCATGCTTGTGTTTGTCGATTCTTGTTCATCTCCATTATCCTCGGTTCCTGCTTTATCTTCTTTCTCGTTTGCATCGAGACCTTCTGTGCCTTCAGAATCCGATGCTTCTTGTTGTATATGACTATCAGCGTCAGTAATACCCAGACCTTGTACATCAGACCATTTATTGACTTCATCGTGTCTCTTTGGGGTTTCATCTATTATTGCGTTGTGAATATTTTTAATTGATTTAGACTCTCTGATTTTTACCATATTCAACGGTTGGGTATACCCCGTATTAAAAGAAACATCACTTACTACATCACTATTATTTTCATCCTTATCACTTCTCTTACTGTATGAAATAACTTCATTTGTGAATTTGTCAATGTGGTTATATTTGGTAGTCTTATTGTCCTCTTTGACTTTCGAACTTAATTCATCATCATCAACATCACTATTATTATCACTCACTGTGTCGTCACTTTCACTCCCATTTTCCACATATCTATTAGCATAACTGACGATATCATTAAAACTTACAGACTTATCATTCTTACCAGGTTGATAAGGTGATTCCAACGAGGAATGTTTATCAACTTCTAGCTTCTCTTGTTGTTCTCTTTCATTTTGATTAATAATATCAATAGATTGGGCAGAGTTTACTGTAGAAGAAGTCATGTTCTCATTCTTCCAGCAATTTAATCTAGCTAATCTTTCGGGGAATGTTTCTAAAATCTCAGCTGGAGCAAACCCGATATTGTTATCTCTGCATCTTTTAACCAACCACCAATAGGTATCTTCATCATTTAATAATATGCACGGTTCGTCTTGTTCCAATTGACAATGTGATGGATCTGGACCATTAAATACATACAATGCATATAATTTGTCGGGATCTAATTCTTGTGGTGGGGGCAATGGTTGATAATCTTCCTCGTCTTCTGCCTCGTCATAATCTTCTTCTTCCTCATCATTTTCTGATATACTTGTTTGGTTACTGGATTCTTGAACATTTTGTGAAACTTCATTATCGTGCGACATGTTATCGTAGTCATCATCTGAGTATTCATAGTTTGGAGTCGTAGAGCCAGAGTGCAACGGCGTTACAGTTTTCTCGCTTGGATGTAGTGAATCTGTTTCATTATCAACGCCCATGTGCATCATTCTTTGTTCTAGATTATCTTCAAAATCTGAGTCTGAATATTCCATATTGAGATCCTGTTCATCATCTACCTCCTCTCCTCTAACACGAGGTATGCTATCTGGATATTCTAAATCATCTGTTTGAGTCTGGTTAAAATCCACACTACTATCATCCAAATGATGATTGATATGTGTCGTGGTATCTTGATCATCTCTCGAGTCAGATATTTCTTGATCCAATTGAAGTTCTAACTGGTCCATATCTTTTGCATTAAAATGTTCTGTACTTTGGTGATGTGGTGATTTTTGTAGTTCATTTTCCACTTTTTCTTCATTCTCTAATATTGAAGTGTCATTATCAGAGTAATGGCTTGAAGCCATACTGGTTCTTATTGGTTCCTGAGATTCGGCATTACTATTATCAGTGGTATTATTCATGCTATGGGGATCTGCTTCAGTTTCTACAGGGGGGATTCTTTTTGTGATAACAACACTGCCGGAAACACTTTGATCTCCTTCATCAGAAGTTATTCTAGGTATATTTCTTAGTTCTGATAAATCCTCAACCAATGTTGGATCATGTAAAATTGTGGCATTCGATAAAGCAGAAATGGTGCTTTGTTTTCTAAAAGAATCTTTTCCCATAATAGTTTTAAGTTAAGCTCTTCCACTGTATGTCAATATCCTATTTATATTTGAAGCTGTTGTCACGGGCAGTGTCAGCGCAGCTATGTTCAAATTTAGCTGTCAATATGGATTCAAGATCTTTTAGATTTGATGATTTGACTAAAAGCATTCATAGTATTCGTTTTTTATTTTTTTGACTTTTTATTTATTCAAAAGAGAATTTGTCAATTTTAAAACTATCACAATGGGTGATATAGCGTGAAGTATGTGAAATACATAAGGACATATATACAGTATTGAGTATATGCATAGGTGCAATTCAATGCAGGTGTAAAGAATTATAATGTACCCGGCAATGGGACATTCTATTTGGAGCTTGATTGGCCTCTTACTGAAAGAAAATAAAAAGCTATGAAGATATTGGTAAATTTTCAATCTGAACGATTATCTATATCTAGTTTGCCAGTGGTATGCTGGACGAGATGATAAACCCTGGTTATAATGATACTTGTTATGGTATAATGTATCAGGAACTTTCCCGACTTTTTTACCGTTGATCACTTCCCTTGTTCTTTCCTCTACGGCTTGCTCGAATTGTTCTTTCAATTGTGTCATCGTTCTATCATAATCTGTAGCTTGCTTTTCTAAAATCTTTTCTATATTGACCAACTCTTTTTCATAGTTTAATAGATCCTTTTCAAACCTTTCTAGTTGTAATGCCTTCCTTGAAGTTCGGATTTGAATATCTTGTAACAATTCAAATGTAGACATTCTATCTCGTAAATCCACTTTAATCATACTCTTAATGATAGACATCAAGCCATCAGAGTAATATTCAGGGATCTGATCAAACTTACCACTTTTGATCTTATTTTGAAGTTCAGTATAGCTTTTGGCTTGGAATGGTGGATGTAGAGAACACATTTCGTACATAACACATCCCAGTGACCATATATCACTCAGTGGAGAGTATGGCTGATCCATTAACACTTCTGGTGACATATAATACGGTGTTCCAACATATGTGGTTGCAAATTGAATACTATTTCCCAAAGATTTGGCTAGACCGAAATCACCTAATTTTACCATCCCTGCTCCATTTTTCTTGTTGGAATTATTGTTAGATGATGGCATATTACTACCATTGTCCGCACCATTGGCATTTACTGAAGTATGTGAATCATCTTCACCATTTAAGAAGATGTTTCCAGGCTTTAAATCTCTATGAATGACAATATTGGTATTTCTCTGTATTTGAGGTTTCCTCATACGATCATAAATTGTTAACAAAGGCTGTGGATCCTCACCATAATGACATCTATATAGGGCCAACAATATCTGAGCTAAAATCGTCCATATGGTCTGTTCTGGAATATATTTATGTTCTTTCTTATATTTGCTTATCAATTTCTGTAGATCACCTTGTGAGCAGTATTCCATGTAAAGATACAATATCTGTTTCTGATCATTAAAATCCCAGGAATAAAATTTGACAATATTTTCATGGTTCAATTGGGATAAAATCTTACATTCAGATATCAGTTGGTGGCGTTCCTTTTGGTTCATATGCCCGTACTTAATATCTTTCCTCACCATCACGGTTCCTGATGGGATATGGACAACTTTCCGGACTGAGCCAAATGAACCTCTTCCAATTTCTTCTAATATTTCATAGTCCCCACTTATCTCAGGTCTACGGTACATAGGTAATAAAATGTAGCTGTAGATGTCGGTGCATCTAAGTGTTATGTCTGTGTAGCAACAATGCTGTTGATATATTCTGGTTCAACCATTTTATTATGGATCAAATTTGAAATAAATTTCAATGTTTTCCCCATTTGGGAAAATGTATACAAACCAAAAGATCCAATTCAGATCCATTACTCTTTCTACATAGTTGCTATATCGTTACATAATTGAGCAATTAAAATAGAGTCCCGACCCACTTGTCTACCAGATGGAGGGCCGTCCTCGCCCTGTTTCCAGTTAGTTTTGAGAAAGGCTGAAACTTGACCAACTATGGAATGATCATAATTTCCTTGGGTGAAAAGTAGTTTAATAAGTTTTAACAATTCTATTTGAATTAGCAAACTGTTTTCATATAACTTGAAGAATAGTTTGATACGTTTAATAAACTGTGGATCAGTTATGATTCGCTCAGATAAGTCTTGGGTTATCTCTTTTCTAGTATTGTTATCATTCGCAGAACATAATTTGATAAATTTATTGATAACAGAATTGAAATTGGCGTCATCAGCTTCGAATCTATAAAATGCAGAAGCTAGTAACTTGGTATACGCTGAACTTGTTTCAATGTTCTCATCCAACTTATCATTAGTGATAATGTTCAAGCAATATTCTACAAATAATGGTAGAAACTCGGCATATCTTTTTGATACAGTGAAAATGATCTTATTTAAATCAGCAGTTTGAGGATAATTGATTTCATTAGAGCTTGTGAGCCTTGATGTATCAACAATCAATAGCATTAATGTTTGGATTGTAGATCTCAGATTCCTTTGGTTTTGTTTCGGTTGGTCAATATTTGTAGTCGTTTCGTTCGCGTTAAGTTTCAAGGTTTCTTCATACCTATCCAATATACAATTAGCTAACTTCACAAAAGTTTTGGAATTTGCTATTTGGTATAATATTCCTTTATCTATTTTAGAAGCGATGTAGCAAACCTTGATGAAATATTTCCATACATGAACATTATTATCTTTAATCATAAAATTTTTGTTACTGTTCATGCATTCAAATAGCCATGCAGAGAATTTTTGAGGAAGCTTGGAGGTTGACTCTGAACCTTCTATATTGATTCCATTACTTTTGTTATCGGTATTGGGATTTACTGCTTTAAAGTATTGGTTACTTAAAATTCTCTGAGGTTTCGTCGGTGAGCCGAGCATAGGTGACATAGTCACCGTACCTGATACGGACGATATGGAACTTTTTCTGGTAATGTTTGTTTGTTTGGATAAGTCACTTAATAAGGGTGTAGTGGGGAGTTGTAAAAGGTACGTTATTGTTTTGAATATGATGTATGTTATTTGTGAATCTGTTGAAGGTTTTTGTTCTACTATTAATGGTAAGAGCTCTCTTAACAATTGCCCATCACCCCCTTTTTTTGTATTATTATCAACCGATGCTAACTTTAGAGTGATAGACTGTATCTTTTTTGAATTATGTTCATGTAGATTTTTTACTAGCATTTCCATATCAACATTTCTACAACACCACTTGTACCAGAACTTCATCGAAGTGTATTCTAGGTACTTGTAGATAAGGTCGAAATACAGGCTTGCATCAGATTTATATTGGTCAATTTTATGATTGTTCATGATCCCATTTCGAATGACTAATTTGAAGAATCTTTCACTGTTGGTCGTATGGATGTACCACTGTGAAACAAAATGGTGGTTGTTAATTAAGAACGGTAATCCACCATATTTTGAGAATAAATTCATTAACTTGGAGTCATTTATCTTTTCATCTATCAAAAATATACGGGATATAGTATGAATAGTATCGAGAGGTATATGATCCCTCTGTAAAACTTCAGAAATAACATAGTTGATGTCATCAGCATCACAGTCTGCAAAGATACTTTCTATTCTTTTATCAGAAATTTCTTTACTATTCACTTTAATATTATCCTCTTCTAATAAATTCAGATAATAATACCCATCGTATAGTAACGAATCATCTATATCAGCACTATAGTCATCAACTTCATTGTCATCTTGTTGTTGAAAACTATAAACTGACCTTTTCTTGTCATTTAAATCCACAAAGGATTTACCACGATTCTTAAGCGGAGAATAATACTTGTTTTCTATACCATAACTTGGATCATATCCTTGAACTTTTTTTAAAGGAGTAGATTTTACGGGAGATGGATTTAGAGATGCCTTCTTTGGAGAATAAAGAGCAGGATTAAAAAGCGAGTTGATTTCGTGTTCTTTAAAATCGGCATCCCAGTTAGATGTATCTGACCAAGAGTTTTCCTTGTATTTGGATAACCTATCTCCGTTAGATTGTGGTGTCCTTACCCAGGGATGATTTAATAATTCTTTTGCATTAGACCTTTCAAACATATTCTTTTGTAAACATAAATTAAGAAAGTCTTTGGTGCTATTTGATAGTGATGCAGGTGGATAGTACTGTTCCTTCTCATTATCCATAGCATAATAAATGTTAATATCCAACAGGTTATGAAAAGGAGGTTTTCCTGTTAGTAATTCTACCACAGTTGCACCTAGAGACCATATATCACTTAAAGTAGAAGCACCCTTATTTATAATGATTTCTGGGGCCATCCAATTTAGTGATCCCGCCAACGTCATTGCAGAGTTATTGACCTTTGTAGATACACCAAAATCAGCCAGCTTGACAACATCATTGGCATCCAAAAGTAGGTTGGCAGCCTTTATATCTCTATGGATAACACCTTGGGCATGCAAATAAACTAAGCCATCCAGTGTTTGACGAATATACAATTTTGTTTCACTTTCCGATAGGCACTTATCTCTTCTAGTGGCCATCAAACTTTTTAAAGAGCCTTTGGATGCGTATTCTAAGATAATGTATAGGTTCGACATCTTTTGAATAAACCCATGGTACTTGACTATATTAACATGATCTAAATTTTTAAGCAGATTGATTTCAATCATAATTTCGTTCAATTCCTCATCATTGTCATAATTTATTTCTTTTATTGCCACAATCTGACTTGTATTTCTGTTTTCTGCTTTATATACAATACCATATGAACCCTTACCAATAACGTGTTTTAGTTGATATTGGGTTGATTTAGAGCTCCTTTTTTGCGTATTACTATTTTCCTTGGCTTTATTGTTGCTATTGCTTCTTCGAAGAACCTGTGATGGAGTTACGCATGATCTATTCCCTGCTTCTAAATCCATTATATATCTGTGATTTATGAATCCACTATGTTCATCTACCGGAAATACTTAGGAAAGCGTTCTTGAAATATGTTTTATATCTCCTTATTCGAAGAGTTATACAAAATTTCTAGAGGAAAAAATAATATATGTTGTGTAATTCACTACACTTGTCAAACACTGTCGTTGATGGGGTTTTGACGATGATATATAATAAATTTCTATCAATATATTTTAGTTGTAGTAGATTTAAGTTTCCAATTCTAACCAATTTCACAATCTTCAAAATCTTCAAATTTGATTTCATCTAACACGTATTTGAAACACATAAAATATAGAAGACAGATTCTCATTAGTACACGAGAGTAAGGTCAGGTTGAAGAAGTCTGTATAGGAGTAGTTCATAAATACTACATGTCTCAAGATCCGGATCCAAAAATGGACCCTGTTGAAGAATCCACAATCAGCAAGCCTTTACTAAAGTTAAAGCTATTGAACGTGTTGAGAAAGGGTTCTTTTGATGACCTTTATCAACTTTTGAATACTGAGTTTGTTCCGAAGGATGACTCCAATGTTAAAGAAGTTGCCAGTTTAATCTTGCATTACTCTGTTCAGGTTGCTCCATTGCAATTAATAAAAGATATTATCGACAAAAGAGATACTTTAAATGAAGTCGGATTTGATTTTGACCTTATTGATATCAATGAAAAGGACAGTGCTGGAAATACACCTTTACATATGGCAGCATTCCAATCGAGAACAGATGTGGTTTCTTATTTGATGGACCTACCAAATATTAACGACACTATCATCAATAATTTGAATTTACAAGCGTTGGAGATGTGCAAGGATTTGAATGTGGCCCAACTAATGCAACTTAAAAGATCAACATATATTGCTGAAATAGCTGGCGAGTTCAGAACAGCATTTAATAATAGAGATTTTCAGCATCTTGAATCAATTTTAAGTAAGCCAAGAAACTTCAATCTTTTGGATATTAATGGTATGGACCCTAAGACTGGTGATACAGTGTTACATGAGTTTGTTAAGAAACGAGATGTAATTATGTGTCGTTGGCTGCTAGAACATGGTGCAGATCCATTTAAAAGAGATGCAAAAGGAAGATTACCACTTGATTTGCTAAAAAAGATTGACACTTCCAATACTGCCAGTAATGTTGATTCAATTAGCAATAAGACAACTGTCACTACTAAATTGGCCATTGACATGGAGCTGAAAAAACTATTAGAGAAATCTGCTATGGAGCAATCGGTTATCGATATTACTGGTGTTAATATTGCTGCACCTGCTTCTTCTTCTAACACAGAGAACAGAATTTTCATCAATAGTGATGCTAATGTGAATAGAATTCCATCACCACCTACATTTAAGGGTTACTTGAAGAAATGGACCAATTTTGCTCAAGGATATAAACTACGTTATTTTATTTTGAGTGCTGATGGGAAATTATCCTATTTTATTGACCAATCTGATACCCAAAATGCATGTCGTGGTTCATTAAGTGTTTCTAATTGCTCTTTGCATTTAGACTCATCTGAAACATTAAAATTTGAAATTATTAGTGGCCTTCATAATAGCCCATCAGAAATCAGATGGCATTTAAAGGGTAACCACCCAATTGAAACAAATAGATGGGTCTGGGCGATCCAAGGTGCTATTAGATATGCTAAGGACAAGAATAGAGGTGTATTACCTTCTGTTTCTAGTCCATCTCAGTTACACGAGAGCTTATCACTAGTTGATAGCGTTGTAGATAATAATAATATGGGTCAAGTAAAGTCTGTTGATGATATGCTCTCCCTTCACTCATCACAACAGCATCTTCTTGAAAAACAAACATCTCCACGTACAGCATCTAGCAACGTAAGCACCACTTCTAAGTCAAATAAAATTCGAGAAGATGCTAAGGAGGAGGAGGGGTTTGATGCAGTTAATGATCAAAATGATTCGACTTATCTTGAAGAGTCTGATGGATCAGAAAGTGAAACAGAAGATGGTGAAATGTTTGATATTATTAATGGGAATAGTGGTGAGGATGTTCAAATCACATACGGTCCTTTCTCTCACAAATTGCACATGTTAAAAAGGTCTATTGCTATTGATTTTACTGAATTGACAGAATTATTATCTGATGATTCAATAAAGTCCAACAAAAGTATCAATCCAAGTACAGACATATGGAACACAGTTGAAAAAACTTTAAAAGCCATGAATGCCAATTTTGAAAAACTTGATGATTTGACTCAACAAAGAGATAAGAAACTTATTGTTATGCTGTCAAAACAGAGAGATTTGAATAATGTTTGGATTCAGTCTATGAAAGAGCTAGAATTGGAATTGATTGATAAGGATACCAAGTTGAATAGCTTATCTAAGGAAAAAAAACAATTGAAAAAACTTTTGGAAGATGTCAGCAAGGAAACCAAGGCATCTCAAGAACGTACTGTATCCAATCAAGAAGAGGGCAACAGCACTAGTCATGAAGCATTACAGCATATTACAGAAGCCATGCATAGTTCAACCAATATATCGGATTCTGAAGAGTCTGATATCGATGAATTCTTTGATGCAGAAGAAGCAAGTATCTCTGAAGATTCGGATGATCATGAGTCTCGAGAAGTCCAAGTTAATATGCCAGAAGAGACCCAAGCTACTAATGAATATACTGAAAAAGCTGAGCAAGCCAAGAAAACAATCGATGAAGGCACTGAAATTACTACATCTGTTATTGAGTCTTCTATGGGATCAGATATTCCAGACGAAGATATGAAATGTAACACAGAAGTCCAAATTGAGAAATTCAATGAATTACAACAACAAGGCACATTTTTGGGCTATGAAGAAGGTCATAGACACAGATTAAAGTTAGACGCTGATAATAGACCTAAGGTTAGTTTATGGGGAGTTTTAAAATCAATGGTTGGTAAAGATGTTACCAAGATGACTCTTCCGGTCAGCTTTAACGAACCATCTTCTATGTTGCAAAGATTGGCAGAGGATATTGAGTATTCAGATATTTTGCAATATGCTTCTCAATTTTCTGACTCTACTTTGAGGATGTTATATGTGGCTGCATTCTCTATCTCACCATACTCTTCCACTATCAATAGAATTGCAAAACCTTTCAATCCATTATTAGGTGAAACATTTGAATATGCTGACAAAGATAAAGATTTTAGATTTTTTACAGAACAAGTTTCTCACCATCCACCAATCTCAGCCTCTTGGGCGGAATCTCCTAAATGGGATTATTATGGTGAATCCAATGTGGATCCCAAATTTACTGGTCGTGCCTTTACTATCAAACATCTTGGTCGTTGGTATGTCAATATTCGCCCAGACGATGATCCAAATGTTAGCGAAGAAACATATACATGGATGAAACCATTGAATACAGTCATTGGTATTTTGGTTGGTAAACCGGAAGTGGATAATTCAGGTGAAGTTAAGATTGAAAATAGAACTACTGGTGATTACTGTATCATGACATACAAGCCAAGAGGTTGGACTGCAGTAAGCGCGTATGAAGTTCGCGGGGATGTGTATAATAAGGATGGTGTTAAATGCTGGACATTTGGTGGTCGTTGGAATAATGCTCTATTTGCTAAGAAAATTGTTTCTAAGACCAGTAATAAAACTGCAAGCACTGACATTGAAATTGATGCCAAGTCTGATAACAACAAATCACAATTGGATGAGCCTAAATTTGATGGTTCCAGATTCTTAATCTGGAAAGTTCACAAGAGATTGGAGAAGGTTCCATTCAATTTGACCCCATTCGCCATTACATTGAATGATCCTCAACCCAAATTACTTGAATGGGTGGCCCCAACTGATACCAGGTTGAGGCCAGATCAAAGAGCCATGGAAGAAGGGCTATATGATGAAGCTGCCGCAGAAAAGCACAGACTAGAAGGGAAACAAAGAATTGTGCGTAAGGAAAGAGATATTAGTAAAGAAAAATACCAACCTAAATATTTTACTATGGAAAAGGACCCAATTACTCAGGATAGAATTTGGAAATTTAAAGGTGACTATTGGACTCTAAGAAAACAACACAAGTGGGAAGACAGTCTTGATATATTTTAGACAGTCTAATAACACTTATTGGTGTATCTCGATATTATTTATTGCATATGTATATATAAGACATTTTTGTGTGTTTTATTTTACTTTTATATTTGTACATTGAGTGTAAGGCATAGATATTGGCATAGATATCGTCATTAAGGAAGAAATTCCTATAATTGCATGATCAACACAAATCCATTTAGTCATAGTACAATAATTATCTGTTTGTGGCAACTCTGAGCAGAAATGTTTTGTTTTTGTTCAATTTTATCATAAATTTCTCTTACAATTACTTCGAGGAAACCATTAGAACCTTTGATTTCTGCCGTATTTAAGCCGAAGTTTTGATTCTCACGAGAACATGATATTTGTGGTAATTGAAAATATATTTAATCTTCTGATCTCATCCCATCTGGACTATCTGACTAACAAGTCTAATTGAACAGGACTCGAGTTTATAGCTATTTCTGGAAGTTGGTAACTCAGTGGAACTTAAAAAAAAAAAAGAATAAAATCAGTCTTACAATGTCATACCAAACTTTAACCATTAATGCCCCACCTCCGTATTTATCATTATCGCAACAGGAACGTTTGCCTGTTGTTATGACCGTTGCTGGTTCTGACTCCAGTGGTGGTGCTGGTGTTGAAGCCGATGTCAAAGCCATCACTGCTCACAAATGTTATGCTATGACTTGTGTGAGTGCTTTGACTATTCAAACCCCAGTTTCTGTGCACGGTATTCATTTAGTCCCAAAGGATGTTATCTCTCGAGTCTTGGAATGTAATCTAAGAGATATGAGATGTGATGTTATAAAAACAGGTATGTTAACTGTTGATGCTATCGAGGCTTTGTCTGATAAACTGAATCAGATCAGCCCAGAAAATAGACCTAAATTAGTCATTGACCCCGTTCTGGTTGCTACTTCTGGTTCCCCTCTAGCAGGTGAGGAATTATTGAGTATTATTAAAGACAAGTTGACTCCTTTAGCCGATATCTTAACTCCCAATATTCCAGAATGTTTTAAATTAATTGGTGAAGAAAGGGAAATTAATCATCTAGATGACGTTTTCCAACTAGCTAAAGATGTTCAAGCATGCTGCAGAAGTTCTAATGTTCTTGTCAAGGGTGGCCATATTCCATGGAAAAATACTAGTGACAGATACATTACTGATGTGTTATTATTGGGTAAAGAAAAAGAGTTCATTGTCTTCAGGGGGAACTACACAGAAACCACTAATACTCACGGTACTGGCTGTACTTTAGCCTCTTCTATAGCATCTAATTTAGCTCATGGTTATACTTTGGCTCAGTCTGTCTATGGTGGTATTGAATACGTTCAAAATGCCGTGGCAATTGGCTGTGATGTAAGCCAGCCTTTTGTAAAGGAAAATGGACCAATTAATCATGTCTACGCTATCAACATTCCATTAGAAAGAATGATGGGTGATGAATGTTTTGGTGGTCATTTAATTACCCCCAAAGCTAGTGACGTGGATCTTGATAAGTTGTCAATTATTAAAGATTTACCGGCTATTAAAGAAGACTTTGTAACCTACTTGCACAACCACCCAAGGGTCAAGCCACATTGGGAGTCTTACATTAACCATAAATTTGTTAAAATGATTGCTGATGGGTCTTTGGAACACTACAAATTTAGATTTTTTGTTGAGCAAGATTATGCTTATTTGTTAGATTACGGTAGAGTTCATTGCATTGCTGCATCCAAGGCACCAACTGTCCAAGATATGGAAAAGGAATTATCTATTGTTGGTGGAGTAAAAGAGGAGATTGATAGTCACAAGAAAAGATTAAGAAAGAATTTTGGAGTCAAAGACGAGTCCTACTTTGAACATATAAAAAGATCTACTGCACTAAAACGTTACGCCAGATACTTCTCAGATGTTTCTAAGAGGGGTAACTGGGCTGAATTAGTAGTTAGTCTGACGCCTTGTCTTTTGGGCTATGGTATGTCTCTTAATGTTGTTAAAGATTCTATTACCACAACAGACCCAATGTACCAGCAATGGCTAGATGTTTATTCCTCTGAAGCGTACCGCAAAGCAATGGTTGAGGGTACAAGTATGATGAATGAGATTGCCGCTACTTATCCACCTGAAGATCTGGAAACCTTAATTACTATTTATGGTGATGTTTGTGAATTAGAGACTAAGTTTTGGGATGCTGCTTTGGAGTATGAAGAAAAATAAACCATATTAGAATGTTATAGATAGGTAATTATAGAAATATACAATTTGTACTTAATTTTTATGAGAAATGAATACCAAATCTTTGTAATGTTAGGTATTTCTTTTTGATACGATTTGAAGACTGGGCTGCCATTAAAAATAGGCATACTTTCATAAAAGAAACAGCTCAAGAAAAATTTTGGGAAAGTAGCCACAGTGAATGTTGAAGCAAGAATTATATTTTGATAATTAGCAATACATTATTGAAGTTTACATCTTCATAAGATGACAGTGTAGCGCTACAAAAAACTTTAAATACAGTGGCTATGGGAAGTAGAGGGACCATCAACTGAGTTATCCAAATACATTGACAACACAAAATGGTGACTATTTTAATATTTTATATATTATGGGATCTTGATAATTACCAGATACAAGAGGAATATCTAACAAAAAATAATTCTAAAAGATAAAGATACAAACTATTCTTAAAAATTTCATTGCCTTATCAAATATTAGCAAGAAGCTATTTTATTTTATTTAAGAGATGCTCAATGTACCTAATTTATCTAACTCGATATAATTTTGTTATTCATAATTCAGTCAGGATAAAGACACCTGTGTCTTTGATTTTGCCTACCTATTAATGTTTAGTTTATTTTTTTAGAATTTCTCACAAAAAAGATTACCATTTTAATGTGGTTTCTCAAAGACCTCTAACATTAAATAAACAATAATTACAATTACAAAGTGAAACTTCCACCGACCACCAAAGAACCATGGATTCTGATTTACTTGAGAATAGCCTACTTGAATATCTTAACATACATAATGCTAAAGCTCCAAAACATAATTTTTATTTAGAGAATAGGATAATACTGTCTTCACCCCCTTCCTCTCCACTTCAAACGTTCCTAAGGACTCTCAATACAGATATAACTACTGACTTAAAGAAAGAGTTGAACAGCACTAATGCCATTTTTTCTTCTACCTTGAATAGAGAAACTAAGCTTTCGGCGGCTCCATTAGCCTCTCCGCCCAACTATCAAGTTAAAATAAGGTCTCATTACGAGACTGAAAAACATAATAAAAAAAAGGAAGATAAACACAACACAACCTCTAGTCCAAAGAGATTGATATTCATGAGAGATTATGGAAATCCAGATGCAATGTTTAGTAAAAAATATCATTTATCTCAAGATGTGATCGAAAGAAAAATCCATTGTAATCTTAGTGAAAGTGAAGAAAAAGATTCGAATAAATGAACCAATAATTAAACTCTTTTATAGGTTCCACTACAAATAAAGGTTAAGTTAATGCTTTATTTTTGTTTAAGAAAGTCTCTATCAATTCCAAAATGAACTGGGTATCCTATTAAAATAATTTTGAAGCACGATTCTTTATTATTTTTCATACTAAATAGAAGCTTTGCTCCAGGGTTCATTTTATCAGACGAATACAATTGCTGATTTAAAATTTCTTGACTCTTACAGATTTTTACCATTTTTATTTGGATTCTATAAGATAAGCTTTACTGCTCCCCATATGCCGGAACCATCTCAAAAATACAGATTCCAATTAACCACTAACATCTTGAAATAAATCTTTAATAAGTCATTAGTTAATTTTTAACTATATATAAATATACTCTTTTATAAAAGTTATATAAATATATCGAGTGAAAAAAATCATTGGGTGAATTAAATATTAATCTTGTTGGGGGGAGGGGGGATCATCATTCTATAAAGTGAAAAAAGAGTCATTTGTAAATCTATATGGTAGTTGATTAAAAGGCATCAAAAAAGTAAAACATTAAGCATCAAAGGGAAGGATATTAAGGGAGAAAAAATATTAATATTCTGAAGATAAGAAACATCTAAAAGATAATCCTAAAGAAGTTTGAATTGAAATAAACTGATAGTAACAATGCATTACTTTCAAAATGAATTTATGGGTTCTTTTCAAAACCTTCCTTGCGAACTTTAGCAGCATTAATCTTAGCAGATTCTGGATCTAAATAGAAGCTTCTCACTAATTTAAAATCAGCTTTGTTTAATTCCAAAACCAATGGAATACCATTTGGAATATCAACATCTTTGATAGCAGCATCAGAAATATTTTCTAGATCCTTTAATATGGATCTAACAGAACTACCATGAGCTACAAGCAAACATGATTCTTGATTTTGTTCTTTACCGAATCTTAAGACAATATTTTCTAGAAATGGTTTCATTCTTTTAACCACTTCGGCTAAAGATTCACTATCTGGTAACTGTTCATTTCTAACTTCTTCATCATGATATTTTTGATGTCTATTTGGTTCTTTGAATTCATATCCGGTTAAAGCACCTTTATCATTACTTTCCTGAATCATTTCTAAGTTTAAGTCTACTCTCGGTGGCTTACCATTATAATCTCTTCTAATGTACATATATTGCTCATCACCATATTTTTTCAGGATGTTTGGTTTTCTTTGACCTTGCCAAGACCCATAATGACGTTCATTTAGCCTCCAAGTTTGCAAAACTGGAATGACATCGGTATCATCGGAATCTATCTTTGGGTATGGGACATTTTGTAAATCAGTAGATAGCCCACTGACAACTTCAAATTGTCCTTTCTTGCCTAAACTTTCCAAAATCACTTCCATAGTTTCTCTAGTTCTCACTAAACGAGAAGTGTAACCTATTTCAGGTAGTTTAACATTATGAGTGTCACAATAACCTTTAATCAAATCAGCAGTATTGGAGGCCTGATCTTTACCTTTTTGGGTCAAATGAGCATCTATCCACCCACAAAAGATATTTTCATGGTTTAATTCACTTTGACCATGTCTTAATACAAATATTTTGAAAGTTTCAATGGCAGCAGTCATGATTGAATTATGTTATTTGTTTGTTTCAAAAGATGAAGTAGTAAATTTAGTAGGCGTTCAATATATCTAATTGATAACAGGTTCAACAAGTGTCAGTAGTAGTCCACATAAAACAACAATGACAGGCAAAAAAAGTGTCATGATAATTTTTCAAGATGTCTCTTAATATGATGTTATTATAATTTGTCATTCTTATTATGGAATTTTTTTCCTTCAAGAAAAATATGGGATGTCTGCTCTAAAAGACTTTGAGGGTAACAACATAGACAAAATAATGAGAAGTCCGCCCAAAGCAAATAATGATACGGTGCAGAAGAAGATAATTAGATGCACATATATATATAGAGTTTAACTAATTATACAATACATTTAGCATTCTCTTTCAATGAAAGATTGGATCATTCCTAGGTGAGTTTCATCATATTCCTTCAATTCTACTTTATCATCATTCAAGACAGTATTGGCTTGGATAAATTGTCTTCTTGGTAATCTCTTGGAGATAACTAAGTCTCTATATTGAGCCAGTTCTGGGGTCACTGTAGATCTATCAACATAGTATTGGGTACCTCTTTCTACATCAGCAGAACATTTGTAGACATGTAAATGATTTAGATAATCTTTAACACATTCATGACCTGCGGTTTCAATCAATTCTTTCTTCAGTCTAAGATGTAATTCACCTTGAGAGTCCTTTTCCAAAGTTAAGAAAGTATCATCAGAACAATGGTTCAAGAAAGTCTTCATAATGGAGAATCTGGCTTGCATATGTGGTTGACCCCATTTACCTGTCTTTGGATCCCAATACTCTAAAGCTAATAAACCAGCTCTAGCCATTTGTAGATAGCCAGCATATATAACGTTGTCTTGTTCTTCACGAGTCTTAAACCCAAAGATATCTAATAATTCTCTATTGATAATTAAATACATGGCAACAACTTCTGCTCTGGTTTCTTCAAAAGCACCAGCTAAAGAACCAAATTTAGACCCCCAAGTTTCACCTAATTTATAATAGGTAGCCACTGGTTTACCATCTAAACCTAATGGTGGATTTTCAATATCAAAATTAAATTTATTTGCCTCAGTCTCCATTAATAATTTTCCAGAACCGTGCCCCAATAATTCATGAATACCAACTTGAACTTCAAATGACTCACCTTGATACTTCTCATAAATTGGTCTATCTTCATCACGAATAAAACTTGGAGGAAATTTACTAGATGATTTAGCTGCTGCACTCAAGATATTCCCCAATGACACATTTTTGAACCCAATTGTCAAACGAACATCATCATAATTTGGAATATTAATACCAGCTGGGATACCAGAACCAGTAAATGTTAATACCTCCAATGAAGTGAAATCTGGTGGATTAAACTTTGGTTTTTCAAAATCTGGACTCCATGGTAACATTGAAATATAAGTTTCAGCACGAGATACCATATTAGCAAATTTGGCAGTACGCTTCTTGTTTTGAATGGATACCAAAGATTCAAATTCACCGATGATACCCGATGGCTCTCTATAAGTTTCAATAAACCCAATATTCGTTTCCACAGTTGGAGATAAATCTTTAACCCATAATTTTTGAGATTCTTTATGTGCTTGAGAAGAGCCAGATTGGAAGTGTTCAATATATTCAGTTAACATTTTAACTTGAGTTTCGTTTGCGGCGTTTTCACGAGCTAAGGTTAGGTATTTGACTACAAGTTTTAAATCCTTGGAATGGTCACCAAATTTGAATCCGACTGTATACCCATTTGATAATTTGATTAGATCGGTTGGATACTGTTTAGTAATCTCATTACTGGAATTCACTGATGCAACATAAATTTCAAATTTAGAATCCTTAACAGATTTCTTAATTCTAGTATTTTCTGGTAAGATGGATAATGAGGCAAATATTTCAGCTTTAATCAATTTCATATCTTCTAAGGAGATTGGGTCACCTAAGTAATATGATGAAACGTAACCATCAGCTGGGAAACCTAACATAGAAACCTGTTCATCAACATAGTAGATACCTTTAACAATTAGATCTTGATAAGTTTCATATGGACAGTTTTCAGTGCTTACTTTATCAGATGGCTTCAGCCCACCGAAACCCATTAATTTGAACCAAGTTTCTTGTGAACAAGCAGGAATGAATTTTGAATCACCAAATGATTTATAGTTCCCTAAATTTGATAAAAACTGTGAAACATAATCAAGATATAATGTCACATCATTATCATCAGCTGTGTATTTACCGTTAATACCACGATGAATCAATAGGATTAAGTCAAAAATAGCTTCACTTTCGTGCGAGACTTGTCTTAAAACGACTCTGGTCCCCGCATGTGATGCTTTAGACATAAAATGTGCATATTTTTGTTCCTGTGTGGTCAATGCTGGAAAATAATCTCTAATGGATAACATGTTTAAAGGAGCATCATGATCGGCTGCATATTTAGCAGTAGTTAAAGTCATAGTGACGAGAGTTGTTGCTATTCTATTCAAATGATGTAGTGGTTTACTTGTTCAAGCAAAGTTTGAAGTTATATCTTTACCACTTTAAATTGATTCTCCCAAAATTTCAATTTTTGTCACTAACAAAAAGTAAAAAGAAACAACTGTTAAATTAAAGGTGAGAATGACACAATGTTAAAACACTTAAAAAACCATTTCTTAAAAGCAATGCTATATAAATATATGATATAGTTGTATTTAATATTTGTTTGTTTCTATTATTATTATTATCATTATTTTTGTTATTAATATTGAAGATATTTAAATACTATTACTATGTACATTTATTAAGTTTTATAAAGTTAATTTTTCACCGTTATCTCTTTTAGCTTGGCCATATTTCTTGATTCTAATAGCTTGAATAGCGATAAACCCTGTGGTATCCGTTGGCATAAACCCTGTCAATTCGTCCATCGAAGATTCAGTAGCATCGTATAAGTTTTCAGTTTCGGAATATCTACCTAAGATTATGACATTACCTTTGTATAATCTGACTCTGACGGTCCCGTTGACGGTAGTTTGAGAAGGAGCAATCATGGATCTAACGTATTCACATTCTGGAGTGAAATAGGAACCATTGTATAATAATTTTGAATAGGTGGTGGAAACGAATTGATCTCTTAAAGCACGAACCTCTTTATCCAAGACCAACCCTTCTAGATCGACATGGGCTTTTCTTAAGACGGTCAATGGTGCTTGTTCGTAACAACCTCTAGATTTCAAGTTAATGTAACGGTTTTCGACGATATCAATTCTACCGACACCGTTGGCTCTAGCGACGTTAGAAACAGTTAAAAATATGTCTAATGGAGATGTAGCGATGATCTCTTTACCAGTACTATTATCAGTAAATTGAACTTTCACTGGTAAACCCTTTTGGAAATCGATAGTCAAGTCTTGTGGTTTATCTGGTGCGTCCATTGGATCGACAGTTAATTTCCACATATCCTTTGGTGGAGTAGTGTTTGGATCTTCTAGGATGCCTGCTTCGTATGAGATATGCGCTTGATTTTCGTCGGTAGACCATGGTTTGGCTTTAGTTTGAGCTACGGGGATATTTTTCGTTTCAGCATAGTTGATTAAGTCTGCACGACCGGCGAATCTTTCGAAGAATTCAGGTAATCTCCATGGGGCAATGACTTGAACGTCTGGCTTCAACGCGTAGAAGGACAGTTCGAATCTGATTTGATCGTTCCCTTTACCTGTGCACCCATGGGCGACGGCGAAACAGCCTTCTTGTTCTGCGACGTCGATTTGCGCCTTGGCGATAATTGGTCTTGCTAAGGAAGTACCTAGCAAATAGACGTCTTCGTAGACAGCGTTAACTTGCACTGCAGGGAATAAGATGTCCTTGACGAAATCGTCACGACAGTCTACACAGACGAATTTGGTGGCACCGATTTGCAGAGCCTTGGCTTCAGCGGCCTCGAAGTCTTCTTCCTGGCCGACGTTGGCCATGAATGCCACGACCTCATACCCTTGTTCTAGCAACCAGGCTAGGATGATGGAGGTGTCTAAACCACCAGAATAAGCTAAACAGACTTTGCCTTTGGACATGTTGTATTGTGTTTGAGTTGAGTTTGAGTTGAGTTGTATTGTGTTGTATTGTATGCACTGAATAAGATCCTGATCTTAGGTTTTTCGGCGGCAAATGTATTGTTCTGGGATGTTCTCGAGAGGAAATAAGTACAAATTTGGGAAGAGGGAAATGAGTTCTGTAATTGGAAAGAGCAAACGACGGGGCCTTTTATATGTGGCCGCGGGCGGTGCACCGTTAAGTGACAAAGATAGCGAGCACGGCGCGCTGCTGTGCCGTTAAGTGAAACTGCACGCGGTGAGTCAACGCCCGCGACAAATGCAGTCGCGTTTCATCGCGGAGCGTGACGTTAAAGGCAGTTTCTGGCGGGCGGGCAGAGTGCGGTGCACGGATGGACGTTAAAGGCAAGCCGTAGCATCGCAGGCGGTGAGTCATTCGCGCGGGAGGGTGTGGTGTGTGGGTTTGCAGGATTGCCACACTGCGAGATATCCCTATCTCCCGTTGTGGAAGCTGTATCCGTTTGTAGAAATAGTCGCCTGTTATGGAAGTTACATCCCGTTATGGAAACTACATCCCGTTGGGGAAGTTACATCCCGTTATGGAAACTACATCCCGTTGTGGAAGTTACATCCCTTTGCGGAAACTACACCGAATTATGGAAGTTACATCCCTTTGGGAAACTCACAATGATATAATGAGTAACGAAGTAAATGGTATTGTTATAGATATGTATATATTTTATGTGTATGGAATGGTTAATAAAGGTTGATTACATTGTTTCATTCTAATCATCTTCAGTGACAAAAGAATCTAATTCTTCAATCATATCAGGTAAGTTTTTCATTGGAACATTGTTGTAAACAATTTGATAAACTGCTTCAAATAATGGGAACTCTTCGGTCATTTCACAAGTGTCTAACCATTCATGGACTTCTCTACATGTGATGATACCTTGGGCGGATTGACCGTTCAGAAGTTCCTTTTCAGCTTCAAAGGCATCCTTCCCACTCTTGGCCATATGCTTGGCAACTTTAACGTTTCTACCACCTGAACAAGTAGTGATCAAATCGGCAACACCAGCGGATTCTTGATAGTAGGTTTCGACTTTACATTCTGGGAAGAAAGTTCTACCGAATTTGATGATTTCACCAAGACCCACACGTTGAATGGCAGCAGCAGCATTGTTACCCCAACCAAGACCTTCTACAAACCCACAACCCAAGGCAACAACGTTCTTAAGAGCACCGGCAATGGAAATACCTGCAACATCGTCGATGACGTTGACGTGGAAGTAAGGTCTATGGAATAAGACCTTTAAGATTCTGTGATCGACATCGTGACCCTCACCCTTGAAATCCTTTGGTAATTGATAAGCAACAGTGGTTTCAGACCAATGTTCTTTGGCAACTTCAGGAGCTAAATTGGCACCAGATAAAGCACCACATTGAATGTTTAATTCATCAGTAATATACGAAGATAATAATTGCACCCCCTTCTTACCGACTTCAAACCCTTTAAGACATGAAATGGCACGAACTTCTGGCTTAACATGACCTTTTAAGTTTGCGACAATTCTACTTAAAAATTGATGTGGAATATTAAAGACTAAGATATCGGCATCTTTAACAGCATCAGTTAAAGAAGGATTGGCGTGTAAATTGTGTGGTAAATTGATATCAGGTAAATATTTAACGTTTTGATGCTTTGTATTTATTATATCTGTTAACATTTCGAATTCACCATCTTTATCTTCTGGATTTTTTGGAATCTTTTCATCAAAGACCCACATTTCGACTTGCTCTTTGAACAAGTGAGGATGTAGATGTGTGTTTTCAGCGACGACTTTAGCGATGGTGGTACCCCAGTTACCAGACCCGATAACAATGACCTTGAACGGATCACGGTCGACACTAACCATTGAGACAGTAGAGTCTACTTTTTTCAGTGGGAAGTTTTTCCCTGGAACAGCAAGATTATGATCAGTGGACATTTTTTTCAGATTGATATTATTGTTTTTGTTATTAAAGTTTCTTTTAGTTGTGTTGTAAAACGATCTAGATAGCCACTTGTTTGCAGATATGGATAGTAGTCTTGTTGGATTGAACATAATAAAGAATATATAAAAAAAAAAGACAGATATTAAATAGATGTAAACGAGAAATGAAAAAAAAAAAGGGAAAGAAGAGATTGAAATCAGTTACCTTATACCATTAAGATTAAATAAGTAAAAGATATATTCACTTAATATATTTATATGGGTCTACCTTGCAAATTTTAGTAAGAAAGAGAGAGAGAGGGAGGGAGGGCAAAAGAAAAAAAAATTTCAGGCAGAAATAAAGTTTTTGGCCCATTGACAACAAACAATAACCCACTGATGAAAAATCATTATTAAAACGATGATAAAACCCATTGATTGAGACCATAGATAAAAACGTTGGTAACTGGAGAGATTCCCACTGTGAATGCTGGCAAAAGGGCGGGGGGGTAAGTGATTCGTGGCACAAAAGAATCGGAACATCTTCTCAATCGCAGACAACAGCAGCAACAACAACAAGAATAGAGCCAAATTCAAGTGAAAAATTCAAGTGAAAAATTTATCTGAACAAAAAAAGTGGGACAAGCAAAGAGGCAAAAGAAAAGAAAAGAGACCAGAGACAAAATTGTCCCACTCCCATCTCTCAATCATTCACTCAATCATTCTTTCCTTCGTTTTTTCAAGGCGTTGTCGGTTGGAAAGAAAAAGGCGCAACAACAACAATGATATTAATAATATTAATAATAAGTGGGTCACTGCGATACTGTCCGATGCAATATGATATCCATTCACAGTGATATTACTCTCTTACCGTAGCAATGTAGCAGTGTACTAGTAGTGTAGTAGAGAGGCAATGTGGCAATGGGGCCATGGGGCAATGTGGAAAGAGGCAACGTTGTGAGTTCCGATAAGTAGTCCCAACGGTGTATGGGTTGATGCAAAATTAATCGGATTTCAACGACCAATATTGAGATCGGCAATGTTTCATATTGATGATTCTTCTTTGCCCCTCTCTTCCGATTATATCTTGATTTATCATACTCCTCAGTGTTCTGTGTCAGGTGGTTTCACTATTTATTTATTTTTTTTATCTTTAATATCACCTTTAATTATGATCTGTAAATTTACTACGTCAAAATCTTTAATATACACTCACTATATTGTAACTATATTTATTTAAAACCCATATTCAAAAAGCATAGAGATTGATTCACCATTATGTATTCTTCTGATAGCCTCGGCAAACACCAACGACACATCGATAATACCAACTCTTGACTTACCCAGCTTCTTAATTGTACGGTCTTGTGGAATCGTATTCGATACAATCACTTTATCGATTGGACTCAACTTGATTCTATCTAATGCATCCCCGGAAAATACACCGTGAGTAGCAAGGGCATACACTTTTGTAGCACCTTGATCCTTTAGTAACTGCGCAGCACGAGTAATAGTATATGAAGTATCAATTAAATCATCAATAAGAATACAAATCTTGTTTCTAACATCACCAACTAACATAGTAGTTTGAATGAATTTTGACGATGAATTGGTCTTATTCAAGCCAGGGTTTGCACCAGGTTGATGACTAATTAATGGTTTAGATGATAATGGAACACCACTAGTCAATGTGGCATCTGGTGGCCCCTTTAATAATTGCGATCTTCTTTCCTTGTGAATAATAGCAACAGATAACTCTAACGCATCCGCAATCGCAGTGGCTCTCTTAGCACCACCAGCATCTGGAGAAACAATAACTGCATCTTCATAACCTGGAATATAATGTTGAATATAGTTTTGTGCCATTGGCTTACAGTATAAATTATCAACTGGTATATCAAAAAACCCTGAAAATTGTTTATCATGTAAATCCATTGTGATAACATGATCAGCACCGGCTGTGGTTAATAAATTGGCAATTAATGTACCTGCTTGCACAATCCATAATTTATAACCAGAATTTTGTGCATTAAATAATTCTTTGGCATCATTATTCACTTCTGTAGATACTTTACCACCTGAAATCATTGGAATACGAGACATCGAACCAGTTTTAACCAATTTTGGCTCTCTCACTGGGGTTGGTGCCTCCATATGAATTGTGGATCGTATAGCACTATCTAACGATTTGAATGGGAAATCTTCACCGGGTCTTTTCACAGTATTAGTACTTTGTAAAACACCATCATTGTGACCTTGACTGGATGAGGATGATGGAGTTGGAACAGCGACACCATCAACAGAATTCACAGATTCATTGCCCACTGGAGTACTAGTAGCAGAAGCCCTTGATTTAGAGACTAATGGCGCACCTTTGGCAGTATATGGAATATCTGGCTGTCTAGAATAACAAAAGTACGGCATGATAGCAGTAACTCTTGATGCAGAGGCAGATTTACAAGCACTGATTAAAATCATTAGTTGCATAAATGTGTCATTAACATGACCACATCCACTTTGAATAACATAAACATCCTTTTCACGAACAGATGAACGAACAGCAATACTGGTTTCACCATTAGAAAACTTACCTAGTTCTACTTGAGATGGTTTTATATCTAGATTCGCACAGATTCTGGCCACTAATTCTGGATGAGAATCACCACCAAAGATAACAATATTGTTACTCATCTTATTTTTTTATTTTTAATTTTACCGTACTAATATGCCTTGCTTACTGTAGTAAATAATGAATCAAGTCTTATCTACCAATGCATCAACGAATAACTTGCGATGAGTTTATAAATGTGCCAATCTTTAATAAAGAAATTTTTTTTATTTTGTTCTAAAAAAAATAAAATAAAAAAAATCATTCATTTGAAAATGGTTCGGCCGCCTTTGGAATTCTCAAATTTTTTAGTGAGGTATAAACAATGAATAATTGTGATCTGCTTCAGATCAGATCAAGTGGAACCTTGAGAGTCCTTGCTCCATTGCCAAAGTGTTTGCATACATACAGTCATTGCATTTGGATCCATCAATCAATCAGTTGATTTCTCTATAATTACTTACTAAAAGGATGATTGGTGCTGTTTTGATCTACTCAAACAGGGGGGAACTTATTGTGTCAAAATTATATAAAGCAACATTGAAAAGATCTGTTGCCGACATCTTCAGAGTACAAGTCATAAACAATCAGGATGTCAGATCTCCTATCCTGACTCTGGGATCTACCACCTTCCATTCAATCAGATCCTCCTCCAATGATAAACTGTGGTTGGTTACAGTGAGTAGAAATAATTGTAACAGTGCTGCCATTTGGGAGTTTCTATATAAATTAAATGATGCCATGTCAATTTACGGCATCAACTCAGAATTACCTTTAATGGATGATTTCATGGTTTGCCATGAACTGCTAAGTATCATGCTAATGCCTGATGGGATTCCTAATGATACCGACTTAGCATCAATTACATCCAAAATGTCTATAAAACCAAAAGAATCATTACACTCTGTCAATCTTTACAGTAATCATAATAACAATTCCAATACCAGGTTCAAAAATGGTAGTAGCATACTAAATGTAGGGAATGATGCCATCTTAGGCGGTGCGTTGCCAAGCCCGTCTGCAGCAATTCCAAATTTATTAAAACGTGCAAGTTCAAAAAGTCCAACTTCAACAAATAAAGAATTTACTATTAAAAAGAATGAAATAATTTTACAGTTAATTGAACGAATCAATTTATTAGTCTCTAAAGATGGTTCAATTTTGAAATCTTATGTAGATGGTGTTATTGAATCTAATAGTAGAATGGATGGAACCCCCACCTGTGAAATTGAGTTGAATGATGTCGAGAGTAGAAGCACGAATCACCAGTATAATAGTAGAGATATACGTGAAAATATATTTGAAATGGATGGCAATAATACTAATAACAGCGGTAACGGATCTGATGTTAGTTTACAAGATTTTAAATTCCATCAATGTGTCTCATTTGAGAAATTTAATAAACATAGAATTATTCAATTTGAACCACCTGAGGGGATAATTGAATTAATGAAATATCATATCAAAGATAATTTAAATTTACCATTCAAAGTGACCCCCATGGTTTCACATACTTCAACAGGTGCCATGGATTATAGAATCGCCATTAAATCATTGTTTCCTACTAAACTATCAGCTAAGAAGGTAAGTCTAAAGATCCCAGTGCCACCAGGTACATTGGACTGTAAGATAAGTGTTTCGAATGGTCACTGCCACTTTGTTCCTGAAGAGAATGCTATGATTTGGACTTTTAATAAATATAATGGTCTTACCGAAGATAAATTGAGTGCCAATACTGTACCAACTAATGATGTGACACAGTTAACTCTACAGCAATGGCAAAGACCACCTATATCATTAGACTTTGAAATTTTAATGTTTAGTAATTCAGGACTGAAAGTTAGTAATTTCAATATTGTTGAAAGAAACAGTAAATATCGTGTCGCAAAATGGGTCAAATATATGTCACAAGCTGGATCCTATGAAATTAGATACTAATATTCTCGAGATTACTGCTTCAACAAGTATGAGTATATAATATGACAGAATGGCGAATAGACATAATACATGCTCTTATATATTTAGTTATATATTCTAATAAACTGAAACGTTATCCACTAGAATACATCTTGTCAGAGGGAATCTATAAAGCATATATTAACTAAAAGGTACTTGGATTTTATATATTAGAGGAGTAAATACACTTACCTGCTACCTTAGCTACTAATCCAATATACTGGTACATTAAACATGTAGCTTATGAATATATTGCTGCCTACAATACATCATGTCTGTTCTTTTAAAAGGTAGTAAGCAATTGCTCTAATTTCTTGGAATTTTGTCAAGATTCCATTTTGTAGAAGAAAAACAATTTGAAACTTTCAGTGAAGAAATATGAAGGGAGATGAAGAGATGAGTATGTAGAAAAACTCCACCATTACATGTAATGGCTAATACTCATATACTATCTCAATTAGGCTATACACATTCCAATTAAGGAAAAGCGACATGACTGATATAGAGGAGAGGTTTTTCAATTGGACAAAGTATAGAAGATTAAACAAAAGTTACTTTTATTATGACGATGGTTTAAACTTTGCTGCAGATACATTCATCAAATCAAATGGTAGTAAACACAACTGCTCTAAAAATGATGTAGAAAAGAAGTATAGTCATCCGAAAACAAATAGGAACGAGCTTGTATTTCCTCCTCGTATTGAAGAATCAATAAAAAACCATCTGAGTCAATTAGATCTGCTTGCCATAACTGAAGGTGAGGTTTTGAACGATAATGGGGAACCGTTACTTCAGGCAGTTAGAGATGCTCAAGGTGATTTGGAGCCTAGTTGGTCAGGCACAAGAATAGCTAATCCAGCGGAATTATTACTACCTACTGACCACAGATTATTTGTGACAACTGAGGGCCCAGAAATTATTTACCCACATCAGGAAAATGCAGAGGAAGAATATATTGAGGAAATACCTTCCTCTAAAAATAACTTAGGCTGTTCATATAGTGGGTATTTTTTCATTGTCGCAACTGATCATCTTTTAATTTATAAAAGTGACAATCTCTTCGAACCTATTCAGAAACGTCCATATCTTGCTGAAGCACTATTGGAAGATCAATTTGACCTTTACAATATGACAAATGAAGATCAATGGGACTCTGACGACGAATCAACTGACGGCTTCTCTACAACTGCCAACTATATTTGCACAAAACGATTATTCGATAGGGATGTCCTAGTAATTTGTGACACTAATGCTTTGGTCTTGTTTTTTGATCTGGAATCCATTATAGTACAATTGGAATATGAGTTAACACCTGAATTAATACCAACAATTGCTTTAAAAGTTCCTAAAAGTTGTTGGAGTGTTGATGTTATCAACGTTGGAGATACAGCATTTGTGGCTGCAGGACATAATTTACCTGGGGTATCACTTTTCGCACTTTCAAGAACACAAAAGATAATCAAAGAGAAGGACGATATAAAGATAATATCAAGAGAATTAACATCTGAACATAATGTTCCGTCTTTAACTTTTATTATACCAGATCATGGATTACCGAAAACTGTAAGCTTGGTATATGGCTCAATATTTGGTAATATCACCACCATCAAAATTGGAACAGATATATCTGGCGGTGTCATAGAAGCTGAAGTGATAGATATGCAATTTTTAGCAGATGAAGTTTGGACGGTTACCGCGTTGAAGAAGAAGGATTTCTTGGGTGTACCTCAATTTGAGTTACTGAACTTGAATTTCAAAGAGGCGTCCAAGAATTCAGTTCAAAAGTCCATCATTATGGACAGCAAGTTTTTGAATTTACAGCCCAGAAGTATTTACCACTCGGGCGAATATGGTATTGGTACATTAACTACACAGATTCCAGTTCCTCTTTCCAATCTGCGCTGGTTATGTATCAATGGTGTCCACTCTGACAAAATAAAACTACGCTTTACAACATTTGACAAAGAAGGTATGGTTTCTGAAGGAACCCTCACCACACAACCTGGCGATTCTGACATGTCTTTTATTCCCTTATCGCAGAGACCGTATAATTCGCTTCAAAGATTAAGCAGTGTTTCCGAAAATGACGAGTTACAATTCACTTTTAAATATGAAGAGTTTCAAATGGTTTACAGGAATGAGAATCCAAGTGCTCATGACATTTGGAAGAATGCTAATTTTGAAATTAAATCAACTTCAGATGTTCCAAATTTAACCAAATATAATGGCTTCACAATTCTTTCAGAAGATGAAGAGTACAATCTAGAGAATAATGATAACACTGAACGACATAACAGAGAATACTTTCCTAACACCTCAACACCTGATTCAATATTTGCCATGGCTGAAAAAACTCTGATTCATGAATCAAGTACATATTTTGACAATATGTATAAACCGCAAAGTTGGAAAGATATTACACATCCCGATCTAAAGGTGCCTGATAGGCCAGTGCTTCATGAACATAATTTGTCTGACATGCCAGACATCAGCTCTCATAAAGATTGGTGGGTACATAACCATGCGTTAAAAGTGAAGAAGTTGCTTCAGTGTGCCGTCCCGGGGTATGAACCATGCGGGTTTAAGTTACTTGATCATGACAACGATATTTTATTTATAACTACTCACCGGGGTATTATTCTGGCAAAACCATATCCATTAATTGTTACATCATATTCAACTGATGATATTTTTCCGTTAGATAGTGTTTTTGTTTGCATAAATGTTCGAAACTTGATTATTTTAAACAGAATAAATTTCGTTTGCCATATTAAAGAGTTGAACTGTATTGCCGTTGCATCACAAATTGGCTTAATTTCTTTGCTTAGATTGACTGAATTTAGAGGGATTTATTCTTTTAGACAAGAATATATAATTGGCTGGAACTCTCAACTACCATTTGACGAAGATGATCCAGCTTGCATTAGAGAGTCAATGTTTTGCGATCCACATGATGGCTCCTGTCGTGCAGATGACCTTATATTACCTTTAGCATTTATCAGAGGGATGGACTATAAGTATTATCCCGAAGATAAGTCTGCTGGTACAGTAGAACATGCAGAATTAATTGTCTCATTTCAACATAACAGACAAAAATTCAAGATATTCGCTGGGGATAAGATTGGAAATAACTAATGATTACTTGCATTTTTAAAGTTCCGCCATTTCAGTGAATAGAATACATACTCTCGAAACCTATGTATTTTGCGGAAGTGTACAATCCAAAAATTTAATTGCAAAGCGCTGTATTAATGTTTATTTTTGTATTCATTTCGTTTCTTTGTAGATAGACATGTATAGTTATAGAGAAGTGTTATATATGTTTTGATGCGGCTTAATTTGATTATATATAGATTTAATAGAATAATCAGTTCAGAATAAGGATAATTATCTTGGACCAAATTTGGCCATAGCAGCAGCACCACTTTCTTCCCATTCTTGTTTAGATAACCACATATGATCTTTATCGGCCATAATGTTAGCTAGGACAGCGCCACCGATGAACACCATATGCTTTCTTCTTGGCGGATCTTCAATTCTAACCTTGAACTTATCCAATCTAGATGGATCATTATGTAAGACTCTGGTATACCATAATTGCTTCAATTCTTTTTCCAGTCTTGAAGGTAAACCAGGATACATACTGGAACCACCAGATAAGACAATGGCTTTATATAATGAACTTCTAATATCAACATCAGCAGATTGAACAGTGTTGAAGAGCAGTTCACCAACACCCGGTTGTTCTACATCAACCAAACTTGGTTGGAATAAACATTCTGGAGCTTCAAATCTTTCTTGACCCACTTTAATAACTCTACCATCTGGTAATTCATAGTTTTCAACTAAAGTAGTAGTTTCTCTGGCTAATTTAGTATCCAAATCTAAATCATAAGAAACATAACATAATTTTTCCTTAATTTGACGAACAGTTTCGAAATCAGCACTTCTGTTAAAAGAATAACCACGACGAGATAACAAATCAATCAAATGTCTGGTTACATCTCTACCAGCAACATCTAATCTTCTAGTTAAATGGTTTAACACTACTGATTCATAAACTGGGACAATATGTGTAACACCATCACCAGAATCAACAACAACACCTGAAGAAAGACCTTGAGCATATAATGCTAGAACAGCTTGGATGGCTACATAAACACCCCCAAAATCATATTTTTCAAACATAACTTCACACATTTGTTCTCTATTTTTCACTGGATTCATTGGTGGTTCTGTTAATAAAATTTTACCATTTGATGTGGTTGGTAATTGCATCTTATTGTAAAAGGCATAATCCCAAAGTAATTCCATATCAGTCCAATTCTTAATAATACCATTCTCCATTGGATATGAAATTTGTAAATAGGAACGCACATCACTGGCTTCTTCACCAATCATAATATCCTTCAATGGAGTACTAATACTAGCACGTTCTTCAGCTCTTAAGATTGGTCTACCAACAATGGATGGGAATGTGTGATCCGGGAAATTCTCCCCAGCACGACCGATTTTAACGAAACCTGTACCTTGATCAAGGACTATAATAAAAAGGGAGCGACTCAAATATATCAATTGACATCAATATATAACAGCTGTTAGTAAATATGTAAAAATGTAAAAACAACTTGAAACAAGTTTAAAGAATTAACGAGTATAATCATAGTAATATTGCATTGTAATGGTAAGCATTTCAAGCATTTGATAAAGATTAACTTGACGCCCATTTCTAGGGGCAACGTATCTTCAACAACTTCCATCAAGCTCATGCCAAAAACAAAAAAGTAACATACCAATTGGGCTATGTGGATCCATCTTTATGTCTATATCAACCTTTAATTCGATCGAGTTGTTTCCTCTGTGGTGGATCAAACAGAGTACCTACTATAGTATAATTTCAGTTATTTCGAATGAAATTGAAATTGAAATTGTTTAAGATTTCTTCAAGAAATTTCACCCGGCCAGATCACGTGCAAATGACAAGCCTTCCTTTAAAATAAAATGACACAAAACAAAGCTATATACAATACCGGGTGCCATCTTTAAATGGAGCAGGGAGTATCAGTGACGAGGTTGATAATATATCAATCTATAAATATATACATATTTATATATTACAGTTACCCATTTACAATAAACCTTGTTTTTTCAAATCGTTATAAACTTGTTCTGTCATCACATTGCCGTCATCGTCTTCTACTTCAACATCCATTTTGATTCCAGTGGTAGAAGTTATTTTTTTACCTGGTGTGCCATTATCAGATTGGTCAAAAGTACTCCTGATTGTCTTTGTAGAGCTATTGATTTTCTTCCATAGCGATTGAGCTTCTTTAATCGTAGTAATCCCTTTAAACACCGACGATGGTGTAATACCCAAACATTTCAAATGATATTCATGAGTGGGTTCACGAAAATGCTTTTCATATGCTCTTCTCCCTTGATATTGTTGATTACTGCAAATTTCGCAAGTGTACTGAACATCTAGACCTTGTAACTTATACAGCCAGAATGGCATAGGCATCCCATCTGGACCCAACGGCATATCAAATGATCCATCTAACATCGAATTACCACCACTGGGTTCTTTCCCCTTATTTTCTTCAATATCAGATACATCCTTTTCTTCTTCATCTGAGCCATATACGGGAGCATTATAAATATTCGTTATTCTTTCCAGTTCCTCTCTTCTTTCATCAGCTGTAAATGCCAATTTACGTTCAGTAAAATTTTTGGTATTATGGAACACAGATTTTAGCACATTCAATAGTTTTTTGATCTTAAATTCATGTAAGTAAAAATCTCGTCTTTTATTGAGATTCTTATTATGATTCTTCCCCTCAATATGATTTACAAATACAGACTGGTTTGCAAAATTCTTCCCACATGCAACACAAAATAATTTGGTGGATGATTCATCATGTTTGATGGGTTTATTAATATACTCATTCAGGAATTCTTCGTTTAAATTGTTTTCAACCAAACTTTTATCAAGCATCGGATATACTTTGTAAAGATAAGTTTCTAAATATTTACTAAAACTTCCAATAAACCGAACATATCTCGCATTTTTCCTATCCATAGGTGGTTTTATTAGATATAAGTAATTGACAGAATCAGTACCGATCTTATTGATAAAAATATTCTCGATTGTGGTTAAAAAATCTAAAATCGTGCAATCTGAACTTTTAATAACGTTAATCCATTCCGAATACAATGAATTTAGATCAAAATATTCTCCATATTGTTCTTCTCTGGTAAAAATCTTGTTAATATCTAAGTCTTCTGATATTTGTGCCAGCAATTGCTTTTGATTTTTTTTGCCTGTACTTGGAAACATGGCATATTTTGAAAGTTTATCTCTCAATGAGGTGCTGGAAGCTCCATCTTTATTTTTTTCGCCAGTAGATATCATGGAGTTTTTGAATTCATCTATATCCATTTCAACTGACGGCGATGGCCTTGCATTTAAATCTTCAAGCTTCTTTATTATATTGGTTCTATATCTAAGGAATTGCTTTATTTCATGTTCTTGTGACATAAGCTGTTTCCGTGAACGTTTCACTTTTCTCACCCTGTATATCATGTTATTAGACACGTGTTGATCCGTGTATCTTAAAACATCGACTCCTGATAGTTGGGATAAAATAGGTAAATTGTGATAATATAACGATGGGTTTCTGATAAATCTTTCTGAGATAGCCTTTTCAATGACTTCAAGATCTTCATGCAAAGATCTTCTATCCTCTAACAGCATAGTAATCCGGCTTAATGGTTATAAAATGAGGTGGGTATACTTCTTTAAATATTGCTTCTATGCTCTTCTCACTGTATAATTGTTTTACTTCAAAATCTTAAATTTTTCAACTTCAAGCTTTTTAAATATTTAACTACATTACGATTCAGCTTTATGTAAAACTAGTAAAAGAAACATTTACTTTATAAACTTGTTATGATCGCAATGATAGAAGTAAGGGATATATATGTTAATGTACATGCTTTTATAAAATGGATAACTGTATGGTTTTAAATTACAAATTAATACTTTCTTTTCTTAGTAGGACGGGCGTTCTTTTGTTGTCTGTTTTCCTTTTGTTGTCTGTCCTTTCTAATTTGTTGAGTAGATTTCAATTCATTGTTACCACCTGGATTTCTGTAACCCTTAATGGAGGCACCTCTTTCTAATGCCTTTGCAACCTTTTGCTTTTGAATATGATAATCATCTCTATGTTTATCTGGCATCTTTGGAGATTTCATTTGTTTATGCATGAATTTACCAGATGGAACTCTTGGACCACCCTTTGTTGGGTCTCCCAATAAGTTAGATGGGATAGATGATTCACGAGCACCAACCTTCATTGGTTGAATCTTTCTAGCCTTAGACCATTCGTCGAATTTCCCTGATCTGAAAGTTGCTGGAATCTTTTGACCACTTTCACCAATAATATATTTCTTGTTATCAATACCATTCATATTAACATACTTCTTTCTGTTCTTATCCCATTTCATACTAGCAGTTTGCTTATGAACTTGAACCTTATCGTCATTATTTATATCAAAGGCAGCGTCAGCAGCATCATTGACGAAACCAGAGGTAATTTGCAATTGCTTATCTTGAAGATCAGCAGCTGGAGCATAATGACTTAAGAAGAAATTTGGATCTTTATAAGATTTCTTACTTAACTTCTTTTTTTTACCAGCATCCAATAATTCATCAGCATCTTCAAATTCTTTCATTAAAGCCTCTTCAGAAACAGTATAACCAACACCAGAGTTCAGCACATCGGAAGAATCTTTATTCTTTTCATTTCTTAAAATTTCATCTTCAACAGAGTGAGAAAGACCAGCTAATCTTTCCTTTTCTAATAACTCTTTTCTTTCTTTGGCCTTTCTTTGCACTGGAGCTAATTGTCTTCTTCTACGTTTCATGAAGACAGACATCTCATCATCTGGATTTCTAGCAAATTCAAAAACAGTTTCCTTATTGTATCTATTTTTTAATTTGTCTAAGAATGCTAATTTCTCTTTTTCTTCATTCTTACCAAAATAAATATGTTGATCATCCCAGCCAGAGGCAATAATTTCTTTACTTCTTTTCATAGATTCTGGGGAGGCAGAGGTTCTTGTTCTGAAATATAATTTTTCAGCCTTTTGAGAAGTTTGTTTGGCTAATTTAAGATCAAATTTCTTACTAAAAATATTATTGTAAAGATCATTTAAATTTTCCAATTCGTATCTTGGACATGAACCAAGAACCATTCTACCAGTGTATGAAACTTTTGGCTCGACAAAACCTGAACTATCACCACCATGAGTTTCTTCCCATCTTTTTCTCATAATATCACAGGTGGCATCAAACATTGAGGTTAATAGAACCTTCTTACCTAAAAATAACTCTAGATCCAATAAATAAGGCAATTCATTTTGAGAGACAAGAGAATAAGCCCAACCTTTATTACCAGCTCTAGCAGTTCTACCCACACGATGAACGAAAATCTTGGATGAAGATGGTAATGAATAATTGATAACATATGGTAACATTGGAATATCAACACCTCTGGCAGCAACATCAGTAACAACCAGAATGGAGGTTAAACCTAATCTGAAATTGTACAATTGAGCTTTACGAGCTGTTTGATCTAAAGAACCATAAATGTATGAGACTAAATAACCACAACTTTTCAATAAATCAGCAATATATTCGACATGATGTCTAGTTGGAACGAAAACAATGGTGGCATTTTCCGAGGGTAATTCAGTGGCAGCAGGCATTCTTTGTTTTTTGAATGGTTTCTTCTTAAACTTTCTACCATTACCTCTACTATTATGATCATCATCGGAATCAGAATCACTATCATCGTAACTAGCAGTTTGTAGTTTTTTCAATTGTTCTGGAGTGGCCAATGGAACTTTAATAATCTCTTGTAAAGTGTATAACAAAGTTGATTCTCTTTCTTCATTTTTAGTAGATAAGAATAACATTTGTAAATTTTCAGAAATCTTTTGTTCAGCATCTAAACGGACCAAGACAGGATTACTCAAACCAGCTTTAGCAAACTCAACTAAAGAACTTGGTAAAGTAGCAGAGAATAACAAAGTTTGTCTTTGTTGTGGTAGTGCAGCAAGTAATTCGTTTAATTGTTCTTGGAACCCCATTTCGAATAATCTATCAGCTTCATCGAAAACGGCATATTCAACGCTCTTCAAGTCTAAAGTCATTTCAACTTTTAAATGTAAAAATCTACCTGGAGTAGCAATAATAACATCTGGATTAGACATCATCATACTAAATTGTTCTTCTAAAGAGTCACCACCAGTCAATAAGATAGCACGTAATTCAGTACCACGAGCAAATTCTTTAAAGACATTAAAAGTTTGTTGTGCCAGTTCTCTTGATGGAGATAAGATAATAGCTCTAACACCAATCTTTGTGGAATGTGTTTTTAGTTTTTCAATCATTGGTAAGACGAAAGCAGCAGTTTTACCAGACCCAGTTCTGGCCATACCAACAATATCTCTGTTAGAAATGATTAATGGAATAGTCTTTCTTTGAATTGGAGTTGGTTGACGGAAACCCTTTCTTTTGATATTCATTAAAATATGTTTAGAAAGACCGAAACTGGCAAAAGAACCCTTCTTATGCTTGACGTTGGCAGCATTGTTAGTAGAGAAATAAGCACTGATATCGTCGTCGTCATCAGCATCTTTTCCTGCTTTCTTAGTTTCGGTATTTTCATCTTCAATTGAATCTAGATTTGGAAATGACATATCTGGTTTCTTAACTTTACCATCCTTCTTACTCTGCTTGAGCTCCTGCTTGATCTCCTTCTTGGTCTTCTTCTTAACTTCTTGTTCTTCATCGTCACTGTATTCAATGATATCAGGAATTTCAGCGTCTTCACCTTCACTCTCACTACCACTCGAACTATCGTCAGCAGCAATCAAATCGTTGGCAATATCAAAAGTGTTGTTGTCTTCTTCATCACTGGAGGTGACACTCTCTTCGTGTTCACTGGCTCTTACTCTCTTCATCCTATGATATACTATACTCTTGCTTCTCTTTCAATTACAAAAGAGAACCGTATACACTCTTAACAATCCACCATAATAAATTAAGATATCAATTATTCAATCAATTAATTTTTCATCTCATCTCATCGCTAAATTCTGGGTTTGTTCAAGAAAATTTTCCAAATTTGCGGCAATCGCCCGACAGCGCGGGAAAAACAAAACCAGGTGTATGCGGTGCACGGCTTTTTGGCGGCAGCTTTCACACTTTGCCCACAGTAAGTTTGGAAATGGCTATCAACAAATCGACAAGACTCAGATGGGAAAGATCACTTGATATACTTGCCAGTTGATGGTTGAGAAGAAGAAAGGGAAAGAAGAGAAGTTTATTCTTGTAGAGAACAACAGCAAGCAAACAACGAGTGAAAAAAAAAGATGGCTTTCCAAAGAGAATTGCTAGTGGCCACCCAAGCCGTGAGAAAGGCTTCCCTTTTAACCAAAAGAGTGCAACAATCCATTATTCAACACCGCAACGAGACCACAATCACCAAGACGGATAATTCTCCAGTCACCATTGCTGATTATGCAGCCCAAACCATTATTATTAATACCATAAAGGCCAATTTCCCAAATGATTCTGTTGTTGGTGAAGAATCCGCTGAAGGGTTAGATGACACTTTTGTTTCTTCTATCTTGAAAGAAATTCATGAAAATGATAAAGTTTCCATTGATAACAAGATTGATAATGAAGTGGCTTTCACCAATGATCAATTTCCATTAACCTCCATTGAAAACGTAAAACAAATTATTAATTTTGGTGATTATAAAGGTGGTAACAAAGGAAGATTTTGGTGTCTTGACCCAATTGATGGTACTAAAGGGTTCTTAAGAGGTGAACAATTTGCTGTCTGCTTAGCTTTAATTGTTGATGGTGATGTTAAATGTGGTGTTATTGGATGCCCTAATTTGAAACTGTCTCAATATGATAGTGCTAAAGATCAGATTGATGATAACGTTGACGAATCCTTTGGTTATATTTTCCGTGCTGTCAGAGGTCAAGGTGCCTCCTTTACTGATACGGTATCTGCTTCCCATTGGAAACCAACTCATGTGAGACGTCTACAAGATACTAAAGATATGATCACTTTGGAAGGTGTCGAGAAGGGTCATTCTTCTCATGACGAACAATCAGAAATTAAATCAAGATTAAATATTGCCAAATCAATCCATTTAGATTCTCAAGTGAAATATTGTCTATTAGCCATGGGTGAGGCTGATGTTTATTTACGTCTACCAATTGACATGTCGTATCAAGAAAAGATTTGGGATCATGCGGCTGGTAATGCTATCGTCTTAGAGAGTGGTGGTCTTCATACCGACTCGTTAGAGAATAAAGCCCTAGATTTCAGTCAAGGCAGAATCTTGGTAACTAAAGGTGTTATCGCCACTAGTGGGCCAGCTAAATTACACGATTTAGTCGTTGCTACATCGCATGATGTTATTTCGTCTAGAAAATAGAGAATTCTTTATACACACACATATATATATGTATGCAACATTAATAGACGTAACTTGATTCATATTATGTTATCTGGTAGTTGCCTCATGAATACAACAATGTTGGATATTTAATGTTTTTATTATTCCTAGTTTTTCACAAAAGGGTGGGCATTTTCAAAATATTTTTGAAGATATTAAAAGTCCTTTCTTATGAGGTGAAGGGGACAGAGTCTTAGCACTTGGTATATCAATTTGAAAACAAAAGGGCAATCCAGACTCCAATATGTCGAATGTATCAATAACAACGTTCAACTGTGGGAAACTGTTTCCTTTCGATAACAATGATGCAATCAATTCGGTCTTGAATGCAATCATCCCCAAGCAATCTGAAAATTTTGATTTAATAGTATTGGGACTCCAGGAGTTCTCATTGATTTGGGAATGTTTGACTCCAGATATAGTAACCCGACAAATAAACCAAGTGAGTGATCAAATTTTAACTTATTTGGGATCTGGATATAATTTGGTTGCTACTGATAACACGGGTGGTACAGTGATCTTTATCTATACCAAAAATACAGTAATTGTTCAAACGTTGGTTAGAAACAATTGTCATCGTGGGGTGATCGGGTCTTCTTTGAAAGGTGGAGTTTCTTTAACACTTCAAATATCCAATTCAATGCTGTCAGACTCTATAGAAACTTTCACCTTTATTTGTTGTCATTTAGCAGCCAATGAAGGACCACAGAATGTACAATATAGAATTGATGATGTTAAATCAATCATGGAATCATGTAATAATCAAATTCCTTCTCTTTTATTAAAGAAGTCTCTATTGTTTTTCTTTGGTGATTTGAATTTTAGAGTCAATCCCTCCATAATAAACAACAATGGGGATGAGCTTTTGAACCTTTTGGAAACCAATGAAGCCTTCAAAAAGTTCAATGAACCCAAGATTCATTTTGATAAGACATATAAATATGTTCTTTACGATGAAAATAATGTCTTTAATGAAAAAAGAGTGCCATCCTGGTGTGATAGAATCCTCTACAGGTCAATGAACAAAAATGATGATATTGATATCATTTCTTATGATTCTTTACCAAGAGTAAGGGCTTTATTATTCACAGACCATCAGCCAGTAAGATTGAATTTTACTACTAAGGGCGTATTAAGATCTCCTTCTGATAGTCTTGTGCTGAAGCGATTTGATCGTAATACCCACGAATTTCACTACGGAGATGTGCTAATTGGTTATGCAGACTGGTGCCGTTATAGGAGGATGCATTATTGGACTATCCCAATTGTAATTTTAGTATATTTTATTCAAGCACTACTTTTCAAGTAGTGAAGTATTATTCAATGATATTTTTTTTTTAATTTCTAAAGCCCAAATATTGAAACTATTCATCGAGCTGCCAAGAAAATAGATCAAGACTAAAACAGAGACATACAACGACAAGTTATTCTACTTATTTGTACCAATGGTAATAACAGGTAACTTCAGAGTTAAAACGCTAGATAAGGATCAGGCAGATCAAGTTATTGAATATGAGCCATATGTAGACAGATATCTATACAAGATTAAACCATACTATTTTAATTATAAGGCGTTTTGTAAAGAAAGATGGAGGGATAAAAAACTGGTAGATATATTCACTAAAGAATTCAGAGATAGATCTTCTGAATATTATGTTGATGTCATTTCACAAGGTGGTGTCATTGTAGCTGGGCAACCGTCAACCCTCGACACCATTGTAAGAAATGGTGATATGATTATCCATAAAGTCCATAGGCACGAACCACCTGTATCATCAAAACCAATAAAGGTCGTTTTTCAAGATGATGATTTAATGTCTATTGACAAACCAAGTGGTATGCCAGTACATCCCACAGGCAGATACAGATACAATACAGTAACGAAAATTATTGAAAGACAATTTGATGGACTGGTTGTCCATCCATGTAATAGATTAGACACGTTAACCAGTGGGCTTATGATGTTAGCCAAGACTAGAAAGGGAGCTGATAAACTTGCTGTTCAATTACAAAATAGAGAAGTAGAAAAGATGTATCTCGCTCAGGTAAAGGGAGAATTTCCAGCAAGCAAAGAAATTATAGTAGATAAACCATTAAAAGTAATTGATAGAAAAGTATCATTAAATGCAGTTGCTTTGGAAAAAAATGATTGTGATGCAAAAGAATCAAGGACAATTTTCAGAAGGATAAGTTACGATGGTAAAACAAGTATAGTCCAATGCCGCCCTTTGACAGGTAGAACACATCAGATCCGGGTTCATTTACAGTATTTGGGATTCCCTATTGCAAATGACCCTATTTATTCCAACAAAGAAGTTTGGGGCGAAGCATTGGGGAAAGGTGGGCTGAACAATTTTGATGATGTGATTTTAAAGTTAGATACTTTAGGTAAAACAAACTCTATGGGAAGTTGGATGTATCCATGCATAAAAGATAATAGTACAGAGTCACAAATGGCAAAATGCCCAGAATGTAACGTAGATATTCCACCTGACCCAAGCGAACACGAATTAGAGTTATGGTTACATGCATACTGTTACAAATCTAAAGACATTTTATCTGAAGACGATTCATGGTCTTATAAAACTCCGTTTCCAAACTGGGCTTTGTCACCTCATTTTAATTATATGGAACTGGCATTAGAACAAGCTAAGATGTGTTCGTCAACAACAGCAGAATTAAGAGCTGGTGCTATTTTAGTTCATGGGTCCGAGATTCTTGAAGCTGGTTATTCAATGGAATTGCCAGGTAATACACATGCTGTGCAATGTGCTATGGAGAAATATTTTGCCAAAATAGGAAAGAGAGAGCTACCTGTAGGAGCTACATTATATACTACTACAGAATTTTGTTCATCCAGAGTAAGTAGTAAGAAGTCGTGCATTGATTATGTTCTTGAAATGAACAATTCAATTGAAACAGTATTTGTGGGGGTTGCTGAACCAGCTATATTTCTTGAAGATAATGACACCCAAAGTCGATTAGAGAATGCTGGTATTAATTGTGTGCATATTCCAGGATATGGAAAAGAGTCTAATAAAATAGCCACAAAAGCACACACTAGTACAAACACGATATAGTGTCAGTATTTGAATGCACGTATGCACTATTGTAAACCCACTTGTGCAAGGGTGAAAACGCTGTTATACACCAATATTAAGACTCTCCTAGTCGATCTTTTTGAGTCTACGATTGTGATCACGTATCCTTTCTATATATTTCTTGCTTGATAGAATATCGTCTCTTTGACTTTGTTTCATATCAAAGATTATCGGTTGTTGTTTTTGTAGATTAGAACTCTCTTCAGGTCCATTTTTGGGGCGCTGTTTTCTATTAATGTTATTTTTGTGAAGTGTTTCTATTAGCACTTTAATACTAAAACACTCAATATTTTCATTTAATACCCTTTTCATATATTTTCACAATATAATATCAAGTGTCACAAAATACAACTACCGCATATTAACTCAAATAAAACAAGCTGGAAATAAAGGCTAATATTTATAAAGAATTACAACTGCTTAAAAGTATGAATATACTTTTCCACTGATGCTAACATTTGTTGGAATCAGTATATCTTGCCTTGTTTGCATGGTCAAAGGATTGTTAAGGTGACATTTTGACTATTTATTGAAAATTAAAAAAAAAAAAAATAGATGAAGAAATTGTAACAAATCCTGGAAGGACATCTCGTTTTTAGTTGTTTAATAGAAGAATCTCTTAGAAAGCATAAACAGGTTATTATTGTTGTCTCATAAAAAGGGTCATACTGTGTGATTACTATATCTGATTTTCTATGTCCAGGGATTTGGATAATTCCGGTGCCTTGAAGAGGTCTTTCAATGATGAAGCAAATACAGACAATAATAAAGCAGACCCAATTCACAGCAGCGATACATCAAACAAGAAACCAAGGAGTAACGAAACGTCCGATACAAGCACTGCAAGTCCTGGGGAAAAATTTGAAGATGATCAAGAGGACGATTTAGAAGACAAAGCGTCCATTCAAATACCATATGGTGGAATAAGAAGCAAAGAAAATGAAATCTTAAAACCAAAAATTCCAAAAGAACCTGTTCGTATTGGTAAGAACCCTGATGATGAAAAATATGTTTTTCCTAAGATTACTAAAGAGGATACACAAAACGCAAGAATGTTCTTAAAGTACTATGGTCTAAGAAAGTTCCTAGATACTTATTTACCTGAAGAATTAAATTCTTTATACGTGTATTATTTGATTAAACTACTTGGCTTTGAATTAAAGGATAAAGATGTAATGAATGCAGTGCATGAATATATATCACCATTAATCCATGATCTATCTAGTACTATACGCCAAAGGGCATTAAATTATGAAGAGTTTGAAGATCCGTTAGAGAAAAGACATGCCGTTAGATTGATCAAAGATTTACAAAAAGCTATCAATAAAGTATTGTCAACAAGATTAAGACTATCGAATTTTTTCAAATTGGATCATGTAATTGATAAATTGGAAAATGCTAATAAAATTCTAGTTTTAACTGGTGCTGGGGTATCAACATCTCTGGGTATTCCTGATTTCAGATCTTCTGAAGGGTTTTATTCTAAAATTAAACATTTGGGTTTAGATGATCCACAAGATGTTTTTAATTTGGATATTTTTATGCGGGATCCGTCTGTATTTTACAACATTGCTCATATGGTCCTTCCACCTGAAAACCTTTATTCACCTTTGCATAGTTTTATTACAATGCTACAAGATAAAAATAAGCTTTTAAGAAACTATACTCAAAACATTGATAATCTAGAATCCTATGCCGGTATTAAACCTGAAAAATTAGTTCAATGTCATGGTTCCTTTGCCACAGCATCATGTGTTACTTGTCATTGGCAATTGCCTGGTGAAAAAATATTTGGCCATATTAGAAGATTAGAATTACCACTTTGTCCGTATTGTTATCAAAAGAGACGAGAATATTTCCCATTAGAGCATGATGGAGATGAAAAACTAGTTGATAAATACAATCATGATGTGGATACGCAGGATATTTATAACAAAAGCAAATCCACTAAAAATCCTATTGCTGGTACAGTACTGAAATCATATGGTGTTTTGAAACCTGATATTACATTCTTTGGTGAAGCCCTACCCTCTAAGTTTCACAAGGCAATTCGGGAAGATATATTAGAATGTGATCTTTTGATTTGTATTGGTACAAGTTTGAAGGTCGCTCCAGTTTCAGAAATTGTTAACATGGTTCCAGGGCATGTCCCCCAAGTTTTAATCAATCGAGACCCAGTAAAACATGCTGAATTTGATGCAAACCTTCTTGGGTTTTGTGATGATGTAGCAACTTTGATTGCCCAAAAGTGTCATTGGGATATCCCACATTCTAGTTGGGATAGTTTAAAGAATAAGGATATTGAATATATTGAAAAGGACAAGGGCTTCTATAATGTTTTTGCTCCAAAGAGCACCACAGAGGGTATATCTGATAAAAAAGGTCTCTGATGACGCAGATATCTGATATAGTAAATAGCGAATTGCCTTTTTATTTCTGTATTTGAATATTCCCCTTTATTGTATAATATTACATCCATATATCAAGATTAACACTACAAGAAATAATGATACTACATATGTTTAAATAGTGATATTGCTTAGTCCATGTTATTTAAAATGGTAGTCATGTATTCCTTTATTTCATTGACCAAATAGCCGTATTCCTCTTCTAACTCATCTAATTCATTATTAAACTTTTGTCTTTTAGAACTTATTTCTGATTCAATTGATTTTATCTCTTTATTAATTATATTATTGGTAATATAGTTATTTGTTTCATTCAACTTTGGCATTAGTTCATTAGAGTAATTATCTTTCAAATTTTTTATCTTTTCTTCATTTTCACTAACTCTTTCTGACATCTCTTTCTTCAAATTTGATCGCAGTAATTCTTGTCTAGACAATTGTTCATTAGCTAGTTTTAATTGTGATGATAAAGATGTGGCAAGGATGTTTTTTAGAGTGGTTCTCTTTTCTGTCAAAGTCTTTTTAGCATTTATCATAGAAATTTCCTTATCGTATGATATTTTTAAATCAGAGGAGATTACATTTGTCAAATCATATAATTCACTAATCACTCTCTCTAGAGTTTGTAAGGTAACGTTCAAGTTGGTTTGTTTATCGACTAACTGCTGGTATTTGTTCTTATTTTCATCTAATTGTTTACTTAGTTGTTCGATATCTCCATCTAGTTTAGTGACATCAGTATTTGATATAGCATCCAACTTATCTCTCTTAGATTCTAAATCTACTAATTGATACTGATATTTTTCTAGCTCTTTAACTGAATTAGACTTTGTCAACTGATATGATTCATATTCTGAACGTAGTATGTTTTGTTGTTTAGTCAACTCTTTCAATTCTATTTCCAGTTCATTACTCATAGAGTCCAATCTATTGACATTGAATTCCTCGTCACTTGTCTCGCCCTCTTCATTTGTCCCGCTTCTATTAGGAGCTAAATATCCTACTTCAGCTTTAATCTCGTTGTTTTGTTGTCTCAATAAGTTGAATGAGTCAAATTTTTTCTCTAATTGTTCTGATAGCAGAGACATCTCTTGAATTGGTTCTTTACAATCAAATATTCTTTCTTCTCTAAATCTTGCATAATTGACCACAGCACTCAACAGTCTTCTTGTTCTTTGGAAGTCTGGTCTACATAAGTCCATCATATTGAAATCTGGTATACCAATAACTTTGAAAAATTTATGGCAAGTCAAATTTAAAATAGCAATTGGTATGGTATCTGACGTGTCCAACGTTTGTGTCATGTCTTCATTCGGCTGTGTGATATATGATTCAGTATTAATATTGGCGAACAGGTCAATGATTTGTTGATACAATCTGATTATGGACATGGATGTTGGTTTCGTTATTGTTTCTTCTGTAGCTGCTGAAAAATCACATTCCTGCAGACATAACACCAGTTCTGGTACATCTAATAGGGGAAATTCGTCTGTCAGCATAGTGAATACTTTCTAAATTGTGGGTATATTTTGCTTTATTTTGTGTATTGATGGTATTATTTGAATGTTTACCTCTGCTTCAATGCCTTTGTTTTCAATTTCAATTCATTTACAAATTGAATAATAATATTTAAAGGTTCTTGAAAAGTACCTCCACTAGAAAGTTACTAATTTCTGGTTTTGAATTGAAAGCAAAGTTGGTTTATTCGAATACAAACTACCTCTACAACCGCTTTTAGTCATGGTATTGAATCATGATTGTATATATATATATGCATAGATCTTTACGTGATACTATGTAGTGCAAAGGCCCGTAGCGCACGATCATGCCAGATCAGGAAACAGCGTAAACAAATTATTTTTCATGATTCAAACGCAGAAATTAAATGTCATTAAAGAAGAGATCGACAATGGCTCGAAGAGATGTGAGTGTCAGTGGACCTTTAAAGCAACTAACAGTGACGAGATAAATAGGCCAGGATGGCGTATTTCAAAAACCCAAATTTGCAGAAACTGATTAATGAATTAGAACGTTATCCTTCAGACGACAATGAATTATTGAAGATTTTAAATGAACCATCGAATAAAGCATCGAATAGCCACAATATTTCTGAGGAGCCAAGTTCGGATGATAGTCGTATGATGAAAAATATCGGTGGTGGGAATGGCGCTATGCCAGTGAGACAAGCAGCCACTATTCCAGCACAAAATATTTCAATCGCAGAGTCTGCACAAAATACTAAGAGCGAAGTGACATCAGCTTCGACACATCCTAGTATACCAATGCTACCTTCGAAAGAGACTTTGGATTATGCAAGACGTATCAGTGAGAAGCTTGTCCATCCTAATATCAACACCGATGGGCCATCTCCACAAGACATGCATTTTACGGAACAACTTTTGAGTCTGTCAAGTAATGTCCCCGGGGTTCGTAGAAATCATACCAATTATTCTTCGATTGGATCTGGTAATTTAGCAAGTGAAAGTGGTACGTCTCATATCCATTCTCCTGGTACCGATCATGATGAAACGATAGATACGAGTCAAATATCTGTGCCACCGCCAAGAAATAAAAACAGACCTAAATCGCAGTTGTATTTATCTGATGAAATGGAATATGATGAAAACGTATTAGAACCTCCATCTATCACACTTCATGATGTAGATAGGCAAGAGACAAGAGTAATGATGACCGGCAAACGCCAGGATAATGATGAAGTGGATGCCAAGACTAACACATATTTGCAAAGACCAGTTCCTGAAGAACCTGTCGGTTTGAGTAATAATGCTCCGTCCGTGAAATCAGATACCAATCCGCTTTTTGCTCATGGGCAACAAAATAACGAGATCAATCCGCTTCTTGCTCATGGGCAACAAAATAACGAGATCAATCCGCTTCTTGCTCATGGGCAACAAAATAATGATATTAATCCGCTTCTTGCTCATGGGCAACAAAATAATGATATTAATCCGCTTCTTGCTCATGGGCAACAAAATAATGATATTGATTCAAATATTGCTCATCAGCAACAAAATATTAGTACGTTATCACAATTGGTGTCAATAACGAATGACACTACAGTAGCGAGTGAATTTGATCAATTAGAGATCCCCAAGGACGAGAGGATTCTTTTAGAGCAATTTATCGATGCGCTTTCCAGACTGACTGCTGATTTATTATTGGATCCATCTCGTCGATTGGAAAGTTTACGTAGATTACGTTCTGCTGCACGTGCCCTTGAAGGGTTTTGATAAGGTGTATTGATTATTATTAAGTGACCGACCCACCGTCATCTCTTTAATCTGCAAAGCATTAGTAATTGATACACAATTATAGCGGGTAGCAAGAACTATAATGGAATACGAAAATGTGACAGACAGTAAAGTGTCATCAATAGCCATTAGGGATAAGGGAGTGACGTAATATTACTGTAAAATAATGAGTTTACCATATATTTCATAACGTATTACACGATCCTGATAAAACGATTTCTTTGGGAAACGTCATATATATAAGCCTCAGGAAGATATATCTATTTTCAGTAGTTATTTTTACAATGCATGTTCACGTTATTACATAATTAGATGCCAAGTTTAAATGAATTTAAGTTCAGGATATACGGTATGTAAATTTGTTCAAGATCGCAAGATCGCAAGTTATTAGTTACGTCACAGTTCCATATCAAGGGGGGGGGAGTTTAATGGTAATATGACAAATTATGTAGAATATACTTATTTTACGTTAACTTCAAAGACATGCGTGATCTTAATCCATCGCTACCTTTTTTCTGTAAATTATCAATGTGCCATTTGGCAGATTCTTGTGTCGGCGTCTCTTCTCCTGGCCCCACCTGTCTGTAGCATTGCATAAGCCCAGGGAGAAGTCTAAACCAAGACGTGGAATGGCCCTCGGTAGCTTATCCCCCCGCAGGACCCACCACTGACCGCCGCTTTCCAAGCCATCCCTGTCTGATCTTATTGCCTAACCCCGCTGGAATGACGTATGTTTGAAGCAAACAGAATAAAGCAAGCAAGCAAACAATGATTCGAAGGCAACGCCATCTGCCACGCGCACGCCCGCTCCACCATCGACAATGAAACATTCGCCGGGCCCCCGCCCGAAGCAACGCTCTCCTCTCCTCAGCCTGCCTGCCTCCGCGGAAACAGCGAGCGAAACAATGCCGCGGATGGCCTTGTCGGTCTTCGACTCGAACAAAATCCGCCCGAGAAGTGGGAACTGCTGCGGGGAGAAAGCGAAAACAAGGCAATGTTTGCGCCGCTCTCTTGCTGTTTTGTTTTGTTTTTGCCGCCGATCTCAGCCCGCGCGCGCTGGACAATGGCTCGGAGATCTCAGGGGCCTTCCTTTCTCGAGGGGTCGCTTTTCCTGTTTGCTACATTGTCCGGCAACACACAGCGCTCTCGAGCAATGCTGAACAAAAACATATAAAAGGATGCGATGCTTCTCGATTGAAACATCGTACCAAACATCTCTTCCTCTCTCTCTCTCAACTCTAGAGAACCATCCAAACATTGATTACTATCAATAAACAAACTTAAACCAAACAAACAACCAACCAAACAAACACACAAATATATAATGAGAGCTTTAGCTTACTTCGGAAAGGGTGATGTCCACTTCACAGACAGCCTTCCAGAACCAACCATCAGAGCTCCAGACGAATTGCTGCTTGATATCAGATACACAGGGATCTGCGGTACTGACTTGCACGAAGTCATGGCAGACAAACCAAACTTCTTCCCTGAAGACGGTCACAGACATGAAATCTCAAATAATGAACTCCCACAAGCTATGGGCCACGAAATGGCCGGTGTCGTGAGAGAAATCGGTCCCGGTGTCACAAAATTCAAAGTCGGTGACCACGTCTCCGTGGAACCTACAGGTACATGCAGAGACAGGTACAGATGGCCAGACGCCCCAAACGCAAACAAACCAAAATGCCCAGCATGTAAAAAGGGAATGTACAATACTTGTGCCTACTTGGGGCTAATCGGTAACGGGGTCCAAAGTGGTGGTTTAGCTGAACGTGTGGTCATCAACGAATCACACTGTTACAAGATCCCAAACCACATCCCACTAGAAGTAGTCGCTTTAATCCAACCTATTGCTGTCAGTTGGCACGCTGTCGGTGTCTCCAGATACAGACAAGACGGGTCCGTCTTGATCCTCGGAGGTGGGCCAATCGGCCTAACCACAATCTTGGCTTTGAATGGACACGGGTGTACCGATATCGTCGTTTCAGAACCAGCCAAAATGAGAAGAGATCTAGCAGAAAAGATGGGATGCCGTGTCTTCGATCCAAGCAAACACTCTGCAGAGGAAGGAACCAAGATCCTTAGATCAATGGCTCCAGGCGGTGACGGGTTCGACTACTCGTTCGACTGTTCAGGTGTTCCAGCCACTCTTAGAGCTTCCATCGAATGTCTAACTTTCAGAGGTGCCGCTGTCAACGTCGCCATGTGGGACCGTGGGAAAGCCGTCGATTTCTTCCCAATGGATATCACAAAACAAGAAAAGACATACACCGGGTCCATGTGTTATACCTATCACGATTTCGAAGAAGTCATCGACGCCTTCGAAAAGGGCTTGATCGATCCAGAAAGAGCCAGCCACATGATAAGTGCAAAGGTCCCCTTGGAAAGAGCATTTGAAGACGGTATCATGAGACTAATCACACACAAAGAAGAAACTATCAAAGTGTTGATCACTCCAAACAACTTCGGTGAACTAGACGAACACCACAGAACAGCAAAGTTATGATCATCACAACTTTCTTTCAACACACACTCTTTAGCACATATTCCCCCACATTGACAATCTTTGCATTCCAAAACAAAAAAATACTTCTTATAAACATTCTTAATCTAGATATATTTTTGTATATATATTTATCATGTACATTCATAATAATAAACTAACGCATATTCTAATTTATCCCATTCTCAAAAATCTAATAACTTAATAAAAGATTCGGTCTGGGCTCAAGTTGGTATATAAATGAATTCAGCTTTGGTTTCCTGTATATGCAAATAACATATTAAATATGCGATATGTGTAAAGCTTTGGTTTCCTGTATACGTAAATAACATAAAAAAGACTTGAATTTTTTGGGATGATTTAATCACAATTGATATTTTTTGAAAGCATCGTTATAAGTAGAGTGGCTCTAAAGAAGAAGTGAGAATGACAGAATTTTTATACCATATTGAGAGTAATGTTATATATTTGTCAATAGTAATATATATGATACTGAGCATATTGAATAAATATTGCGTAAATAAATATTGTTACCAAGGTCAGTTTGAAACGACATATCAACTATCCATCGCAGTGTATTTATATGAGAATTACGTGATCTAATATTTTGTTTCAGTTAAGTAAGACAAATTTACTAGTTCATCCAATTAAACAAAGGAATAATCAACTAGCTAGGATGTGCTCTATCTTTGAATAGGTTCAGGCGATATTTTGTATTTTAGAAAATATATATGCTTGAGCATTTAAAACAAGTTGTGTTATTGTCTTTTTTAGATATAACTATAGAAAAAATGAAAAGCATCACACTCATAAATATCGTCCTTACTTTGAGTCAATATGGAGATATTTACCAAAGTTGATGATTGAACTTCTATATAATAATTTTTATATAAATGCATGTCGGATTGATCTTTTATTCCTTTTGAAAAGTTGCTAAAATGTCATCAAACAAGAAATCATTCGAGAATTAAAAAGAAATAACAACAATGACCATTGAACCAGAATTTAAGAAAATATCAGTAGCATTTATTTGCTTAGGAAATTACTGTAGATCGCCAATGGCTGAAGCTGTATTTAACAAAAAAGTATCAGAATATGGTTTAGAAAATATGTTTGAGAAAATAGATTCTTTTGGAACCTGCAATTTTCATCATGGTGAACAGCCTGACCCAAGAACAGTAAGTATATGCAAAAAATATAATGTACCAATTGACCATTTTGGTCAAACAATAACAGACCAACACTTTGAGAAATTTGATTTCGTAATTGGTATGGATTCTAACAATATTCGAGATCTAAGAAGGATCTGTAAAAATAGGGACAACTGGAATAAGATAAAACTGTTTGGTGAATGGAATATTGGTAATAAAGTTAAAAGAATTGTTGAGGACCCTTGGGGTGGAGACATAGATGATTTTGAATATAACTACATCCAGTTAGCGTATATGAGTGAACAATTTTTAGAACAAGAAATATTGTCAAGATAACATATATAGTGTACCGTATCTCATATAAAGGATTGTCTGTTTTAAACTTTCACTAAAGAATAATAGTCATTTATTAATATAATTTATTGTCATGTTTCATATATAAATCTGTTTTTACTATATGTATTTTAATTATTTGTTCATTAGGATTTTTGTTTTCTACCGGCCGTTTGACTATCATAATATCGATTTTAAACTTATGGAGTTTCCTTTGAACTTTTGACTTTAACTTCAAGTTTAGTAATGTCACTTGCTTTCTTTGGAAGGAATAAGAAAAAAAGAAAAGCAATAATACCAAATCAAAGTCATATTGAAAACTCTTTAGGAATATCACTGACTACCTTTCTTGTTTTTTACTTATTATTCTAGAAAACAGATAATTGATATGTGATACTAATATCCTTGTCCATGTCCATCTTGTATTGCACATTATGGGTTCCAAATGCACTTGTTACTTTCAAGCATTAAACTCACAGACCCAGAGGTGGAACAAAATATAGCCTTTTTATGCCAAATTGAGTAAAAGATCAAAGATAAAGTGTCAAATTTAAGTAAAAGAATAAATATGAAGTCTCATAGGGCCCATCGAGTATACATTTATCTGGATTCAAATATTTGCCAATATTAACTTCACCAGTATGATCCAAAAGAGAGGCAGAAGGTTCAGCTACAAAAACCAGTAATGCTGTTGATGCCCTACCAACAAAAGGACTGGCGACAGATTTGTTTTTGTTTGATTAATATAGGCAGACTGCTAAATATGTAATCTGGTAATGATACATTTTCAAGCTGTTTAAACCAATGGGTGGTAGTTAGTTTGATTATAGCATTCGTTGCCTGTAATTACATATGATTAAATATGGAAGCTGTTCAAGACTTGTTGTTAGCTGTATTCATTCTTTCAAGGGATTTTTCAGTGTTAAGTGTGTATATTGGTGTCAGAAGAGCAGTGGAGAGAAAGATATGAAAACTGGGGAAATATTAAAAGAGTATATGGTACAAGTTTGATAATATAATTCAATATGATGACTTCTTTTTCTATTTTTATTTAGTTCATGAGCTTGTGTCCACTGTTAAAGCAGAGATTGACACCTCCTAGCAGATTTATATTAAACAATGTCGGACTCATAGTTTTCTTTCAATTAAAATATCTAAAGGCAAGGGTCCTATAAGCTACGGCAAATGCCTCCAAAAAAAATTTTCAACCACCTTAACGAGAAGATGGTGCTTTAAGTCATTGTCACATATTTTTTTTCTGTTGAGTGATGCTTCAATGGGGGGACGAAAATGTGGATTCTTTCTTTACACTGAAAAAAGACTGAACAAAAAACTTCATTCCATCAATCATTATATGTCATTGGATTATTAATACATTCCTATTGTTCATGATACTAAAAGGCCGGTATTCACATTGTGACATTCCCATGTTATTGTGTTATATTTATGGAAGAGGGTTTATCTCCACTAGATATTCTCTTTCTTTTTGCTACTCTACACAGTTATTTTATGAGAAATAATATAGAGGAAAGGAGATGCCCTTGGCTAGAATTAATATCTACAGGAATTGTGAATACTTTAGTGTAAGAATACAATGAGAAATCTAATGTTGAAAAGTCGTGTACCCTGAATCGTTACTTATACAAGATGACTCTTAGGCGTATTGGTAGATAAACTGAGCTGAACTTGGTATATAAGACTTGCAACTTCCCAATGTTGGGTTATTAACTGTCTGGTTTCTGAAAGGTCCAATTTAAACTGACACTAATCGTCTTAATCTTAATTAAATAAGCATGAGAGATAACCTTATTCGAAGCAAGAATGCAAGTGATAGTGATTCAAAGAGCACATACTCACTTTTTAATACTTCCATAGTTGGTATTCCCACAATTCTGCCAATGAGGTATGGCCAAGAAGACGAAAATGGGCAATATGATGTTAAAATGTAATCAATTCACATTCAGACATACAGATTAATGATGTTCTAACGAAATTAAATAGATTAGACAGTGAAAAATATATTGTGATAGATGAGTCGAGTGAATCGAAAACTGAACAAGATGAAAGTGACAATGACAATTCAAGCCATTCCCCACCAGACAAAGGATATGCCTGGGTTGTGGTTATTTCTGTCTTCTTAGTTATGTTTACCACATGGGGTTGTAATTCTGCCTTTGGTGTGTTTTTATCATATTATTTGTCAAATAATACATTTCCAGGTGCCACCAAATATGATTATGCCCTCATTGCTGGGTTCCCCGTTGCTCTTTGTCGATTATTGACCCCAATGGCTGTATTTTTAATGAATGTAATTGGAATCAAGCCAACAATGGCTATCGGCTGTGTTATTATGTTATTGGGGTTTCTTTGGGCCTCATTTGCTAAAACGTTATGGGAATTATATATGACACAAGGTGTTTTGATAGGTATTTCAATGGCATTGATATCTGTTCCACCTGCTACCTGTGTCCCACAGTGGTTTGATAAGAAAAGAGCGGTTTCGATGGGGATCTCTTTATTAGGCACTGGTATTGGTGGGGTCATTTATGGTCCAATTTGTCGTAAGATGATTTCTAAATTTGGTGACACAAGATGGTGTTATAGAATGTTAGCTATCAGTTGTAGTGTAGTATCTGCTATTGGGCTGGTGTTAGTGAGGGAAAGAGTTCCGAAACGTATTATTGGCATTCGTGACCATGCAACTATTAAGGAATTCATTAGAGTATACGATTTCAGGTTGCTGAAACAGATTAATATAATTCTAATCACTTTATGGTTTAACATTTCATTATTTGCATACTTCTTAATGGTTTATACATTGGCATCATATTCTGTGGCTCTTGGTTTAAGTCAAGATCAAGGTGGGATTTTAACTACAATTTTAAATGCTGCTCAAGTTGTTGGGAGACCCAGTATGGGTCTTATAGGTGATAGATGGGGGAGAGTCAATATTACATGTATTTTAACTATTATCTTAGCCATCTTAATGTTTGCATTTTGGCTTCCTGCTACCACATTTGTTCAATTAATTTTCTTTTCTATTCTTGTTGGGTTATGTGTTGGAGTCGCTAATGTCATGAATATTATTCTTGTGGCTGACACAGTAGGGCCTGAGCAATTCCAAGCTACATGGGGGGTAGTTGTATCGGCCGGGTTTGGTCCAATCTTATGTTGTGAGGTTATTGTTCAAGCCATGATCAAAGAAGGCGACAAACACAACCCATACTTCCATACTCAAATATTCGCTGGTTGTTTATTCATTGTGGCAAGTTTACTAAGTCTTGCAATTAGAGAATTTTCAATACGATTAAGATTACAAAAGAAGAGGCCACATGAGAATGAAGTTGGTACATTTGACGTGGCACAGATGGAAGCTTTGTTACATTCTGGCATCCGGGGTTATTTTCAACGGATGTTCCTTCCTTATAAGGCATGATCGGTGGAACTAGTCTCTTCCCTCCATCCATCCACTGTCCATGGGTCCCTTCCGACAGTGCTTAACGAATCTTGATTCACTTCACTTCACGCTGACTCACACACGCTGGCTCCTTCGTTGATATGCATGTACTCAATTGGGACATTTAAGGACCGGCGATGTCAGGCAAATTTCACAGATCTTGACTCATTTCCTCAACGAAAAGTTTTCTGCGAAAATATGGAAAAATATACCAAAGTGGACTTTAAAATAGATTACTAAGATGGCCGGTTTAGTAATTTGATTCGAATTGTTTTACTGTCTCCTCTAGGGAGCTTCTTGGAATATATATATATATATAACTAGGATTCTACTCTCTGAAAATCTTAAGAACTCAGTTTTAGTCTTTATTCATTAGATTTTTTATACCGTTAATTATTTAATACTACAACAGTATCAAAACTATTAGTTTTTACCATGACTGTGAGTGTACGAAAAGGGAGATCGTCGGATGATTTAGAATTGTATAGTATCAATTCTTTACAAAGTGATGTTCCAAGTGCCTCTGTCGATGAATATGGAAACGAAAATGAGGTGGAGCAAGTGAACACAATACGGACTTTGGCCAATGATCTTGTAAAGAGTTCCACCCATACTTCTAATGGTCAGGAAGGTGACGAAGTTGACGATGAAATTGAGTTGAATAGAATTCTTACCGATAGATTTGAACTTGGTGATGCCATCAGATTAGAAACAAACAACAATGACAATGATACAGATTACCTGTGTTCTGATGACAATAAGACTATACAGGATTTAGAAAGCAAATATAATTATAATGGCCATGTTGGCAAAAAAACAATCTTACAAAAAGTGTTTACAGACCAAGCCACTGGTGAAGTAATTTTACCACCAGATAAAGGATATGCGTGGGTCATGGTTGGTGCAACTATTCTTGTTATGTTCAGTTCTTGGGGTTGTAATGCTGCATTTGGTGTATTTTTATCATTCTTTCTATCTAATAATACTTTCCCCAATGCCACCAAATATGATTACGCTTTGATTGCTGGATTCCCAGTCGCTTTAGGTCAAGGTATGGCACCATTATCTTTGATTTTAATGAGAGTTATTGGCATTAGACCTACAATGTTAATTGGTACAGCCTTCATGTTAGCTGGGTTTCTATGGGCATCCTTTGCCACTCACTTATGGGAATTATATGTCTCACAGGGTGTCTTTGTTGGGCTCTCGATTTCATTGATTGCCAATCCACCTACCACATGTATCCCAGGGTGGTTCTTGAAGAAAAGAGCTGCTGCCATGGGTATGGTATATTTAGGCACAGGCCTTGGTGGTCTTGTATATGGGTTGGCTTCTAACAAAATGTTACAGGATAACGGTAATTCGGCCATGTGTTATAGAATGTTGGCTATTACATGTACCTGTTCTTGTCTTATTTCTATTTGTTTAGTAAGGGAAAGAATTCCAACAAAACCTTCTGGGATTAAATCAAAGAAAGCCATTATGTTAGAATTTAAGAAATTTTTTGATGGTAAGATCATTAGGAGACCCACTGTTTTATTAATTGCTATGTGGTTTAATTTAGCTATTTTCGCTTATACTTTGATGGTTTTTACCTTAGCCTCGTATGCAGTGGCTCGTGGAATGTCACAACACCAGGGTTCAACTTTAACATCTCTACTGAATGCTGGCCAAACCATTGGTAGACCCTTGATGGGTGTTATGGGGGATAGATTTGGGAGAGTAAATGTCACAAGTTTCTTGACATGTATTCTTTGTATTTATATCTTTGCATTTTGGATTACAGCACATACTTTTGTCCAACTGATTTTTTTCTCAATCATGGTGGGTCTTTCTGTTGGGGTCGCTAATGTGATGAATGGAGTATTAATTGCAGATATGGTAGAACCACATGAATTTTTAGCTGCTTGGGGGTTTGTCACATATTCTGGTAGTCCCTTGTTCTTAGTCTCTGAATTAATTGCCCAAGCATTAACTGTGCCAGATAAAAAAAGTAATCCGTATATACATACTCAAATATTTACTGGGTTTTGTTTCTTTGGCGCACTAATGTTAAGCTTTCTCTTAAGAGAAAGAGCTATCACCATCAAATTGAAAAATAATCAAGCTACAGTACAGGGGAAACTAAAGGAAAGAGACGAAATATTAGCTTCAGACAGTGAAGGAAGTGTACAGAAAGTAAACGGCGATTATGAATCGAATATTACTGCTAATGACGATGTCTTGGCTCAATTAGAAACTAAAAATGAGAAATACAACGATTTATTGGGTCCCGGATGGAAAAATATGTTCAGAAGAATGACATACAGAACCAAAATTTAATTTTACAGAAACTAATAAACCCAATCTGTCTATAACGTTAAGCTTTCATTAATGCTCACCCGATAATCTGACGCGAATCTAATATACGGTAGTATATCCTATCTGTTGAAATCTGCATAAAGTACTATGTTTGAACTAAAATGCATTCATAAGAATATTGTAATCCTCAAGGTGACTTCTTTCAACTTGAATTCAATAATTAAACTAATTATGCTAGAACATATAAAAATTTTACTATAATCTCGTTCAAGCTCAACTTCTATTCTCCTAATGCGGTATTTAATCTGATGTTCCCAGATTTATACAATTATATTTATGCTAAGAACTATCAAGAGAGAGTAAAAAAAATAACTTAATTTGAAATACTTTCAACTAAAACTTGAAGTGTTTCTGGGTCAGTAGTGAACTTATTCATCACGATATGAGAATTATTGTATGATTATATATGTGTGTATTTACAGGTAGAATAAATATATAAATGTGTCATTGAGGCAAGAATATTAATATTTGTCCAGTTCTGGCATTTTCAGTATTTCTTTATTCTTATTTTGGGCAAAATCTTGTAAACGATGTAAGATCTTAGAATCAACCCATTTATCAGGTATCTTACTAATCTTATAATTTTTGGTGGCCCAATAATATATATCCCAGTCTAATTCATTCAATAATTCATCATATTCTCTCAACTCTTCTAAATTCATACCTTTTAGATACTTAGAAGCAAATCCAGATAGTAGCAGATCGGTTTCCAGAATACCTCTCTTTCTTGATTGATAAATCAATCTAGATCTCATCTTGTCAATCGATTCATTCGTTCTTTTAATTGGAGGAATCTTAATTCTTTGAAGAAGGTCTGAATGGGATATTTGATCACCCGTGGGTAATTTAGAGTCCTTATTTGATGCAGTTGAAGTCGTGGTCGATAACCAAAGGCATTTAGTTAAAGTTGGTCCTACCCTTTTCGATATAGTATTCACAGTTTTAATCCCGGATAACATTTTTTTATGTGGTAGTGTGGCAAATAGAAATCTGGCAAAAATATACTTTGATCTTACTTCTTCAGCTGCCTCTTAGCTCTTTTGATGGAACCTTGATTACTTCTTAATTGCTGAGTCTCGGTTCATTAGCTTTAAAGGTTCCCTATTTAAATTTTATGAGTTTGTTAATTAATCAAAAAATAAAAATAAAGCAGATGTCATGAGATTTGGTTTATAAGTTATATAAAACTATTAAATAAGTTAAGAAACTCACTGTTGTATTCAGAAAGCAAAGTCCATTTATTAGATCTGGGTGGAGAATGAAATAATGGAGGGTCAAAATCAAGAAGAGGAACTAAATTCCCCAATTCAGGCTCCAAGCGCCACACCACGTAAAGATTCGTCTTTAAACCTAATTTTGAACTCAGATGGTAGTCCCGATACCACTGAATCCATGACTACAATTGAACATCCATTGGTCATTATCCCAGGTTATTTTAAGGATAAAGAAGTGTTTTTAATTAACCCTGATATCTTATTCAATAAAGAGGAACTGAATTATAGAAATGTTAGTAAAAATAAGTCGATGAGCCCACTGGATAGAAGGGCCAAGCAGAAGGAAATTATACAATTAGCTACGGCATTTTACTATGCCAATAGTAATAGAGATACAAAGCGACATAATAACATACCTTCTAGTGCAGTGGCAGAGTATTTTGGTATACCGAAACAATCTTTTCATGATCATATTAAAGGTGTCCATTTGAATTCCGCTGTTCACGGTTCTAGGTCAAAACCCTTGGTAAATGAGGTTGAAATGAACGATATGGAAAATATTTTAAAAATAATAAAGAAACTATATATTGAAGCTTATCCAGACAACTCTTTCGCAATTTCAAATAAACATTTGCAGGATTTATATAATATTATTCACATACGATTGCTGATAAGTGAAGATGAACTACACTCACTTGATCAGGCTATTCAACTGGCCCAATCGCTATTATATTCTGGTAATGAGGTGGCAAGAGTGCAAGCACAAAGGAAATTGGTCACTTTACAACTATTATCAAAGCTATTGACACAGAACTCGCTCTCTGATGATTTGGTAACAGAGCAACCGATATTTAAGCTCTTAAAAGTTGAACTACTACCGGATATTTTAGAAGAGCTATTGAAAATTAAATCTGCATCATTAAACTCTGATGAGTCTGGCTTAGTTAAAAGTCTTAGTAAGAGTACTTTGAATAGATTGAGAAAAAAAGTTGGAGTATCATGTTCAAAACGAATGCATGTTGATGAAGAATTGCCAATGAATGCAGTAGGCGATGGCATACGTATCCCTGGGGCGGAAGAAGATTTAAAAATCGCTGAAAATAGTACAGGAGATCAAAATAAAATAGAAGGCTTAAATGATATTGCATCCATTCTCCTCAACATGCAACAACAGTTGAATCTATTAAGTGGGTCGAATATTAGAGATGCAGCTTTAGCTAGAAAAAATTTTGATTCTTTATTAGGGCAAATGACTTCGATTATCAACGATAAGGACCTAGGCCAAGATACCATTACCAAAATTAATAATTACAGAAAAGCTAAGGACCAACTATTGATATTCCTTAAGGAAGTACAAGGCGCAGAGTCCATGGGAATGGCATTAGTCGATCATATATCACTTACATCAGATATAATTTTGAAGTTATTGTTTGAAAATGTTAGACTAAAGAGGAATGCTGGGAACGGTACCAGCTCATATCACTCTCCCATAGGGCAAGGAACATCTGCTACATTCATTCCTACAGTCACTTCTGATGCACCATATGATAGTCAGAGAGAAATAAACAACGTTTTACCTGAAGCTTCTAGCCAAAATGAATTAAGATATAATGAGCATGAGTTAAACTCATTCAAAAGACAAAGACTTTGATTTTTCGTTATGCTGACTTTTTGATTATTTATTATTTACTCCTAAATCTATATAGAATTACATTTCGTATCCTTAATTGTCTAGCCATGCATCATCATTATTTAATGGGAACATAGTCAACATTTTGCCTTCGATGGAAGGAAGAATATCATTTATATTTGTAGTTCTTTGAAACACACATAATTTTAATAGCGGGAAACAGTTACCACGAAGGTAGCCTAAGTTAATTAATGTCACTAATACGTTTTCTGCATTACAGCTTTTATGAATTCCATTAAATATATCAGTAGATTGGCCCATTGAAGTTTCGGTATCATTGATTGATTTTCTTAAACTCATCTCAAATATATTATAAGGTAAACGATTTGATTGTTGTTCGATAGACCATATTTGAATAACTCTTTTTAACAAGTATCTATATGTCACTACCGGCAATTTTTCTAATAAAATTAAAAGTAGATGTCTTTGTCTTAATTCAGTCTCGTGTAATTGTAACCATTTATTCATACTATATATATTCCCAGATCTAATTGCCTTGATTAACAAAATATAGCTTGATGTGAATTCATCTTCTGTATCAATATTCTTAACAAGATTGAAATTAGGCAATTTCCCCATTATTAAGCCCACAGGTATTAGGAACCTTAATATTCTTTTCAAATTCCTTATTGATCTAGGGTCATTTATAGTCCCAGTTATTTCAAACACCTTCAAGAGTGTATTAAATGCAGTGTTAAGTTGAACAAAAGCGTTAGTAATTCTGTTGTTCAAAAGATAATATCTTCCCAGTAGATATCTATATTCTATTTGCTCCTTCAAAGAGAACTGGCTGAATTTATCTATCGAACTCTTTGGTTTGAAATTTCTGAATATATTGGAACATAACTGAGGAGATTGGATTGTGAAATATATGTTATTTAACTGATTAACCAAATAAAGTAATATCCGTTGTTTCCCTGGCAAAGGTTGGGAACCTATATTTGGATCATTCCCAATATTGTGAGGTTTAATGCTGTTGAACACTCTTGAAATAACAGATGATATATGGGCTAGAAATTGAAACTTTCTTGTCTGTAGCACTTTATGATTACTGTCCAAAGATTGAGCCAATGGGATGATATACTCGGTGTTTTCCACAAAAATATTCACTAAGTCATCTACAGGATATGTATCGTTTAATAGGCAATTATTAAGATCTGTATAAAATTGAAAGATAACATCACAACTGGACCAACTAGACCAAGGATCAATATCCCTACAAAGTTTTAAAAATGACGTGATCATGATGTTAAATCTGGTCCACTTGCCAGCATAGAGGTTTTGTGAATCTACCAACTCCTCAAGAACTTTAGAATCCCTATTTCTTGGATCATTATGTAGTTGGGTCTGTAATGAAGCTATAATATTTCCATTTTTGGTTAGGTCTAGTTGCAAAACTGCAAAGTGTTTGTTTTGAAGATCATTGAAAAATTGGGTTAAAGAGTATTGAGACATAACAGTTTCAATTGATCAATCAATCAATTAATTATTATCTTAGTTGTTTTGGGATAAGCGAATATATACCTGTTATCTTCTAGAGTTCAGTTTTGATTATTATGAATTTTCGATGAAAAATAATCATAAACTTTTCATTTGAAAATGAATGGTTAAGATTGCAAGCTATTAAACAGAGGTAATTGAACTGAAAAAAGTGCATCCCCAAAGTATTGAACACTATAAGAATACCTCCCGAATAAAGTGACCTTGCTCTTCATGATTCAATATGGAAAATAAAGAATCCAAAAAGAGTGACAATGTAAGGTCATCGTCTAATAGAAATTCTTTTCGAAGAGGACAAAAAGGCAAACCCAAACCTAAGGAAGGTAATAAAAGTGGCTCTATTGACCCATCAGTAGAAGTTGATCCCAAAAAAAAGAAACAATTTACGAATGATAAGAACAAGAGCAAAACTAACAGTGCTCCCCACAACAAAGTTGATCCATTTGTCAAATCAAATAAAACGGGTGCTTATAATGGTAGTCCCAAACCTGAAAATACTAAAGCTCCCAAGAATAATATCAATAATGACTCTGACAATAAGAAAAGAAAGAAACAGAATAATAAGAAGCCTGTTTTCAACGATGAAAAGAAAACTATCCAGAATAAAAATAAGAAGTATCAAGAGGTTTCAAATAAAGGCGATGATTCGCAGGCTTTGACTACCAATTCTAAAAATAAGCGAAGCTCCAGTAATAGAAAGAGAAAGAGAAATAGAAATAAAACTCCTGAAGTAACTGGTTTCAGAATTGTAACAAGATTGCTGCCACCCAATTTACAGGAAGATGCATTTTTAATGGAGATTAACACTTCGTTAAAGGATGATGATTTTATGAAAACATTCCAAATTCTAGATTATTATTTTGTTCAAGGTTACTACCCCATTAAAGCATTCAATGAACCAAGATATTCAAGAGCGTACTTTACTTTTAAAGATATGGAACAACTAAAACAATTCTCTGCATTATTGTCTACTATTGTTTTTGTCGATGATAGAGACAGTGCTATGAAACCAAGAATCAGAATAACTTCATATGTTAAGAGTTTATCAGATGAAAAAGAAAGATCAGGTAAGAAAAGCAAGACATTAGAAGGTACTCTGGCAAGTGATAGTATTTACAAAACATTTTTAAAGTCTTTATCTATTATGGAAGAAGATAAGGACTCAGATTATTTGTTTGATGGTTCCATCAGTCTTTTAAAACCATTGAACAAGGAATTGCTTAAACAAAAAAAAGTGAACGAAGGTATCGAGAAGAAGAAAAAGAATGCATTAGTCGAGTTGGCAGGTGCGGTAAAACAGGATAAAAAGTCGAATAAGATCACCAACCCAGATGATGCAAAGTCTAAAAAGAAAAAGAGAAAGAGAAAGAAGAAAAAGAGTCAAAAGGGAATGGATGATAAGATTAAAATCAATGATAGAGTTAAGAAAGATAAAGTAAAGGCCAATAATAATATAGTTATATTAGAAGCTGCTGGAAAGAAGGAATTGCAGAAAAGAATCAAATTTCAGAAGCAAAAAGAGGTGGAACGAGAAGTTAAAAGAGCTGAACAAAAAACCACTCCTTTTAAATTTAACATGAATAGTCAGCCTTTTGTCCCTGTTCCTCCGAAAAGAGAAACTAAGGATAATACCCCGCCAGTAGCTATCTTAAAGAGAGGTAGTTCTTAATAATAATCAACAACGTAGATCTATAAAGGATGTGACTTGACATTCGAGATATATTTTTTTCATTATGGCATTGATTTCACCTTCATACATGGGAGTGATTTGAATCTTGATTAAGTTTACATTATAAAGATTTTTGAAGCAACACTTAATGTATTTAAAGGTTTCTCTATTTTTTATTGAATTAGTTCTCTTTTATATAAGTATGTTTGTATTTATGATAATGCTACTGTGATATTACTACTGGAATGTCCATGATAGGATGAAATTATTCCGAATCACTTCCAGGTGTGGAATCTGAATCTGAATCTGAATCTGAGTCTGAGTCTGAGTCTGAGTCTGAGTCTGTGTAGATATTACACCACCTGCATGTTCCCAGAGGTAATCCCCAGAGTTGATCCTTTGTGACGAGTTGATCTACTAGCTCATCCAAATGTTTAATTGAGACAGTAAGATTTTGTGCTTGAGACCAGCAATCAATCTCAAAATCAAGACTTTTCAACTTTCTATAATCTTTGATATACTTTTTGAACAATTCACAAAATCTACTGGCTAGCTCATCATCTGTTCGAAGATAAGAATACTGAATTCGAATATAAACTAACAACAATGCAATAATATATTTATCTTCGAATAGTTGAATCTTAATATCATCCTTTTTCTCATCATCTACTTTGAAAAACTGAAATATTTGATCCACTGTGGGCCGTATTTCTACTAATTTCATTAGTAAGCATTTAAACTCTACCCCACCTAACATATGTACAGCATTTACTGATGTTCCCTTTAGTGTGCCTAAATCTCTAATTAATATTTTAGATAATTCTATCAATGTATCACCTCTCAAGGAAACTGAGTTAAGATTAACTTTATAGTATACCATATTGTGTATCCTATCTCTAGTTAGTCTGGGTATCACTAAAGATACGGATTGATGGTTTAACTCTTTACTAGATATAAAGCTTTCAACTTGAAACTCGAATGAAGAACCAGACATTATTATAGATTAAAGTAGTGCTTGTAATATTTCAATGCTAATGATTATATGAGGTTCTTTCCCCTACTTCTGTTAGTGAATTGACAGTTTTCTCAACAAATATGTTTGGGATACTTACTGTGCTTCCTTTAATATGATTTCGTTGAATCACTAGCAGGTTTAACAATTAAATCATCTGAATTTTCAGAAATTTATTAATATTTTTAAATATCAGTTGCTACTGAAAGTAGCAGATAAATGAAGTATATAAAAGATTCTTGTTGTGAATATCTTAGTCGATATTAGTTAAGTTATTATTTTTTAAGTAAATTTAGTCATTTTAACTTATCCATCTCAAATAAATTCACTGTCACTTATTAGCCTCATTGATTAATGAGCAATTGTAGAAATTTCGACTAAAATATGAAGTCATTCTTGATTAAGGAATAATAGGTTGAAATATAAGTTGAAAGGTACCCACAAAATTATAAGATATTTGGCACAAGAATGTTAATTTCTTATGATTATTTTGTTAGATATGAGCGGCAATTAATTAGTTGGAGAATATTTGTGTATTTTAGAGTAGTTGATTTTAGGTTTTTTGAAATTGATTATTAAAAACAAATTGTAAATATTTGCATTATTACAATTTTTTCCTAGCACATACTTCCAAAGGTGGTGCTCCTCGAAAATATAGCTGCAATCATTAACATCCTCTTATTAATACTGTCTTTGGTAGTGATCTCACACTTTTCCTTTTTATTTATGTCAAGACATAAGCTTAAGGAGCTCCCTTGCAAATAAAATCAACTTATATAAACTTTGTTCTGAAAGATTATTGTGAGGTAAAAACATCCTTCTTTATTATTTAATGAAAGAATATGCGTTCAGTTAAAACGGTTCTATATATAAAAATTAGGTAAGAGGAATATGTATCATAAATGCGATCTTCTAGAAGTCTGAATTCCACACGTGTACCACCATTTAATAGATATATCTGATCTTGAATTACTAATTACATCCCATAATGTGTCAATGATATCACGATAATGACAATCATCCAACAGCAATTTCAGCGAAAGCTCTTGAATGTTTTCTAACCAGTCCAATAAATATCTTGCATTAATATATGGTATCTGGTAAACAATACATTTTAGCAGAGTGGTCCTATGCTGAACCATTTCTTTGGATTGGTTCTGAGAATCGTTCAAATTTATTAATCTTAAATACAGATTATGCAGCCACTCTCTTTGAAAATCATGTTTGATAATGGTTAATAATTCAATTGATGCACCAAGCTTCTGAGAAATAATGTATAATTGATCAATAGAAAGAAGACCCAAAATATATTGGTCTATTGAGTGATTCATATATCCTTTTATGTGGAAAAGTTGCCATTGCTGTAAGCTAGAGTCAGTTGCAGGTATAGATAAAACGTTCATCAATACCGAATGAGATGCTTCTCTAATATCATGATATTGGGAATTCAAAGTTTCACTCAAGACAACAGGCTCTATGATATCTCTTAATGTTAAAATTAAGGTCGCTGGTGAAAGATATATTAATGTCTTCTCTATAAAGCTCAACAGAAAAATCATCTTTGAATCATTTATTTTATTTGGATATTGCAAACTTAGGGAAATTTTATTCAACAAATGTTGTAAGATGTAATGGTAATAATGTTTGGGATTATTAGCATTATTCATGTTTACTAGTTCTCTACAGACTACATCATACACCATCTCATAGCTTTGAAAACCAACCACTCCAAAATCCAAAGTAATAAAGTTTACGCTGAATAAACACTTCAATATCTCAGTAGGAATATTTTTATTTCCTGTAGAAATTTTATTTCTAACTGGTTTACCAAAAGAAGAAAGTATTGACTTGAAAATCAATACCACAGTCAACAGTATATTTGAGTAGAAAGAATCTGAATATGACCTGTTGGGCATGTCACTATTTTTTTCCTTTTCAGCCAACACTTCACAATGATGATTTAATCTTACAACTATTTGCTGTACAATAACAGAATCAGTATAAGGGATTGCCTTCTGTAGACTTAATGCAATACAATTAATTCTTTTATTCAAGAATTTAGGATATTTTGAAGTTTTTGTAATATATTTTATAATAGTGTTTATGGACGATTCAGCAATTAGATTACAGGGTAGTGATTTAATCTGTGAAGCGTCGAAGGAATATGCAACAGTGGAATATAAACTTACCAGTATATCGATATTGTCTGACCGTGGTGTATTTCTTGACATATCAGTTAACATATGTTTGAAAATTGGAACGAAACAATTATTCTTCCACTGTTTATATAGATCCCTTGTCTTTCTGTTATCATCAATATAATAGTCATTTTGAAGACCTTCATACACATTTTCTGTCAATAAAACGCCTGACAATATGGCAAGTTTAGTTACTGTCCATTTTTGTCTTGGTGCCATAATAACTGAATTCCATGTCTTATAAAAGGAGGAAATAGATACAGATGGCTCCGATATTGAAAGCTTCCATTGGAAAATTGATTGTACCACTTCTTGTAATTCGAATGGGTCTTCTACCAGTGTTGGGTTGTTCAATTGAAATAATACATTTATGGCACAATTTAATTGTTCACATGTCCTAATCCTTGGAATATAATAAACAATATTGTTCCATATGTTATCTTTATCCTTCTTGCTAAAATTTAGCTTATTGTTGTTCAAAATGTTCAATAAATGATCAATTTCATTGGTATGCATCATAAACTGTACTTTTTAGTCAGATATTTAGCAGTCAACCTTTTCAATGTCTCTACTTATACTGTTGTACAGTCCTATTGAGCCATCTTGCCCTTTGTCTTTTCCATATTACCTCACTATTAATAAAATTCAAAATATGCAAAAAGGTGTAATATTCAATTTAAACATCCTTAAATGCCATTAGGAAACAAACCGTTACGATATTCAAGACGAAACGTCCTGATACTGAAAGCAATACATTAGTGAATTTTGAGATGTCGATAGAAACTCCTGTTGGTTTGAGAGAATACCCAATAACCAAAATATGTATGGTCACCACCGTGATTGTTCCCTTAATAGCTGCAGTTACTAATGTGAAATTTTTATTTTTAGCCCAGTTTGATCCATTTGTATACGAATATCATCAATATTATAGATATTTATTATTTCAGCTGGGGTGTCTGAATGAAAGTGATGTGATATTATTGGTGCTGATATGGTATAATTTTAGACATTTAGAAAGATTATTTGGTTCCTATAAATACTTGAATATTATATCACTGATATGGCTATACACCTCATTTATAATTGTTTTCAGCAATATGGCAGTAAATACATTTATCCCAGGATTACAACCTGGTTATATTTGGAACAGACTTCCAAGTGGCCCTCTACCCCTAGTGTTGGCTCTATTCCATTTCTACAAACAATTTACACCAAAGATATACCAATTCCAATTATTGCTGTTTGCACCACCAAAGCTATGGGGTAAAGGGAACAATAATACAATAGAAGACGGTGGTATTTCAAATAGAAAAAGAATCATGCTTACTTTAACTGACCAGTTCATCGTGGATGCATTAGTAATTCTATTAGTTTTAAACCAAGGCCTGGTGGGTATATTTTGTGGGTTTGTTAGCTGGATGATCGGTATCCTCATTGAGAAGGGACTATTTTTAGGCATGGATCATTGGGAGTTACCTTTTATAAATTGGTTCTTAAATGATACAAAACCTAGAACTGTACGTTTGAATGTACCAGCCACAGATGAAACTACATCATCACCGGAAGATGATTTATTAGAAGGAAGACTACCGCACAATATTACGGAAGGTCCATCATATATTGATGATAATAGTACTGCTATGAGAAATAATGAAGGACCACTACGGTCTGAAACTTTACGTTTTCCAAACAGTAATACAATTGAGACTGGCAGTAATGACCACATAGGAGATACATACGATCAAATAGATGATGAACCAATCCGTCCCCTACGTCAACAATTTTTAGATGTGTTTAGAAGATAAATTATTAGCTGAGACAGAATCCCTCTTTTCCTATTTACTGAATAAAAGACTAACCTTTCTACTAGTATATATTTCAATAAGTCAATGCAAAAATAAACTTCGATTACAAAAGAGCCACTAATGGCTAATACCAAGGTAATTGACAGGCCAGGTTACATGAGTTCAAGATCAACTTGGTTGGTAGTAAATTATTAGGCATCAAAAAGAAAAAATAAACTCCGATACGGGGAGTCGAACCCCGGTCTCCACGGTGAAAGCGTGATGTGATAGCCGTTACACTATATCGGATTTTTACATTTTGGTTTTTTGATATGAAGATTACACCAGCTGAACTCCCACTCGTGCTCCTGTAGAAGTTCAAGGGTTTCAGTGACTTTAAGGCTTAATTATACAGCCCTGACACCAATAGATATTCATGATGGCCAAGTAATATCATAAGTTAAAGAATGAGTTAGATGTGCTTTGAAAAATTGTATATAAGGAAACATGTATTACCATTGCTCTAAGTAACTGAAATTTAAGTTTATGTATATGCTATAGAGATAAAACTAGAATTCGTGATTCTTAATACATCTGACATTCAATTCTTTGGTTACTAGAGCCATACTTTATAGCTAGTACGACTATTACGACAGCTATTATAGATTCGAATTACAGTACGAAAATCTGGTCGTTTCCCCCCCATTTGTCAATGGAGAAGGCAGCAAGTGGAGCAGAATCGGGATCCATCAGAATTTGATGGTAACCGGAGTGTAAACCTAGTGTAGAGAATATCGAGCAGTCGCCAGTTTTGACGATCAGATCGTCTATTTGTGGTAACTGAAATGGATCTTTAATGGTCATCGAATCTAGTTGCCTGTAGTCAACGAAAAATTTATAGAAAACGTACTCTTTCCTTTTTAATAATACTGGCGAGAAGATAGGACTTTTAGTTCCTTGAATGAAGCCCTTCTCTAAAAGTTCTTTGATGATTGCTTTGCATTCCTTTTCTAGCAAAGGCGTTATCCGATATGGAGGTAATCTTGGTGGTTTCGCACCCGGTTTAAGTTCTATCTCGTGAGTATATGTGAGATTCAGGTTGCGATGAGGTAGTTAATTGGAGACGGTCTCTTTGAATCCCTCTTGTAATTCGGCAGGCAATTTGTTAATGATATCCGCTCCGTTGGTATCAGTGGATTCTAACTGTACTAGGAATACTTCCTCTACGTCACCCATAGTTAAATCCTCTACGGCCATGATCGTAGACTCGAAAGTTTCATTTTTTGTAATAGTAGCGTCATCTTTTACTAATTCTGGATCATGGTTAATGATGGGATTGCCCACTAAAAAGGTCTTGTCTAGGTCAGCTGACACATAAGCACCGAACCTATACTTTCAATCATTAATTTCTAATTTACCACGAACAGTCGTCGTTGTCGTCGAAGTTTTACCTTTCATTGCCCCTTCCCACGTGAAAGCTGGCACTGGGTATGTAGGCCAACAATGCTTTGGAACAACATCCTTACTGATGAGGGATGTTGGACTACCTGTATCGAAGAAAATCTTTTGTAGTAAATCGTTAACTAAACAAGATTTTTTTAGTCTTGTACCCACAATAGGCGGACAGGCTTCTATGATTTCAATTTCTGGGATATCCTTTTTAGTTGAAACAGCAGAATTGGTCAAGGAATTCTGTTTTCTACTTCACATGAATCATGAAAGTATTTTAAAACTGCAATTCATCACTAGAAATGTTAGGGAGAACATGTAGTGTCACAACACAACATGTAGTATTATAGTATATTTAACTAAGTAATTAATGGTCCTTATGAAAAATTGCACAAGAGCTATACGGAAGAGGTAGATGTATTAAGACACATAGTTGAAAAACAATATATTCGAACTGATTTTATATCAATCATGCACGGCCTACTCAAAAATGCTACTAAATCTAAAGTATAGAGTAGAATACCTAATTAGAACACTGGTACTATCGAGCCACTGCACAATAACAATTTATACCTGAGAAAAGACCTAATACGGTTTTCTATTCACCCAAGCTAAGTAATTCAGTGCTTTAATAGCAGTATTTATTTAGTGTACACCTATAACTTCACGACCACTGAGGCCCCAGAAATCTGTGATTTAAGTATTTAACTTCGTTTAAACGACCAAAACATCTGTCAAACTGTTAAAAAAGTTATGATCTTCTTGCTATTACAGAGGAGTTATAAATTAGAGACCTTCAGCAAACAATTTAACTAGATCAAGGCCTAATTAAAACATCCAACAAGTCTAACTCAATAAAAACTAGCTGAGCCTACCTCATATTGTAAACTTGTTCAAATCACTACATAAATTTCTGTCCCTTTAACGAGAGATTCAGAATTGATTTTTAAAGAAAACATTTGAAATTTTACCGTTTATAGATAATGAGATGACATGATAATAAAGAAACTAAACAATCAATCTACTAAAAAGACATCACTATAAAATACCCTTTTTTCAAGATCCCTCTTTTATTGCTAATATTATAATCAGACAAACATTGACTTTATATAAAAACCAGTGGTTGCTTGCATTTGCTAGAATCTTTAACGTAGAAAAAAGTGCAGATAAAATAGGTTTAGAAAGATAAAAGCAACATGTCTACTACATTAGTAGAGAATAATTTATCTTTTTCCACCGTCCCACGAATATCCCTTCATGTCAGGGACCTATCTATTATTGCATCGAAGACAGAAACTACATTAGTAAATGCCGTGTCTCTGGATTTACCAAGTGGGTCCATAATGGCTGTTATGGGTGGTTCAGGTTCAGGTAAGACTACTTTGCTAAACGTTTTAGCGTCCAAGATTAGTGGTGGGCTTACTACTAAAGGTGAAATCAAGTATGTTTTAGAAAATGTGCAAGATGAAGGACTACAACAAGAACATGCTATAATGACCTATGTGCCTCAACAAGATATCTTATCAGCTAGATTAACATGTAGAGAAACCTTAATGTTTGCGGCAGATTTGAAGTTAAATAAATCTAAAGAAGAGAAGACTATAATTGTTGAACAATTAATTGGTGAATTAGGCTTAAAAGATTGTGCCGATACTTTGGTCGGGGATAATACACATAGAGGTTTATCCGGTGGTGAAAAAAGAAGACTAAGTATTGGGACTCAAATGGTTGGAAATCCATCTATTATGTTTTTAGATGAACCGACAACTGGACTAGACGCATATTCGGCCTTCTTGGTGGTGAAAACTATTAAGAAACTAGCTAAAGAAGATGGTAGAATTTTTGTTATGTCTATTCATCAACCTAGATCTGATATCTTGTTTTTATTCGACAAGGTTTGTGTTTTGTCCAAGGGTAATATTGTTTATTGTGATCAAATGGACCAGATGATACCATATTTTGAATCTCTTGGATATACAATGCCAGAATTAATCAATCCAGCTGATCATATCATAGATCTATCTAGTATTGACGGGAGATCAGAAGAAGCTGAAGAAGTTACACTGAAAAGATTGAATACGTTATTAGATAAATGGAGAGAGTATGAAATGAACTCTATAAATTACGATTCCCTAATCAACATTCAAGAGATTGAAATAAAAAATATGACCACAATGTTGCCATTTTGGAAACAAGTCGTGGTTTTAACGCGGAGAAATATAAAATTAAACACTAGTGATTACGTTACACTATCAGCAACAATCTTTGAACCAATTGTGATAGGTACTGTTGTAGGGTGGATTTTCTATAAACCTGATAGTTCCACCACTTCAGGATTAAGATCATTGACTGCATGTTTATATGCATGTGTCATGTTGCAATGTTATTTATACCTTCTGTTTGACACCTATAGACTTTGTGAACAAGATATTGCCATCTTTGATAGAGAAAGAGCAGAAGGATCAGTGTCACCGTTTGCTTTTATTACTGCTAGAAAATTATCATTATTGCTTTCTGACGATATTTATATGATTCTGGTTTTCTCTACAATTACATATTTCATGTTTGGTTTAGAAGCTAATGCTAAGAAATTCTTCCTTCAATTTTCCATCATTTTCCTAACACAATTAGCATGTTCTGGTTTAGCTATGTTTTCTGTGGCCATTTCAAGAGATTTCTCCAAGGCATCTTTGGTAGGTAATATGACTTTCACTGTTTTATCAATGGGTTGCGGGTTTTTTGTTAATGCTAAAAAGATGCCTGTTTATGTTCGTTGGACCAAATATATTGCATTTTCATGGTATGGGTTTGGCGCTTTGATGTCAAGTACTTTCACAGATAGTTTTTGCTCAAATCCAAACGACAGAAGTACATGTATGGGTAATGATATATTAACTACTTTTGGTTTCAGTAGACATTGGCAAGCTGTTCCTATCATTATTATTTTCTGTTTTGCGGTAGGATACTTCTTTGCTTCCATGATTGTTCTTTATTTCAATAAAGTTGACATCACATTACAAAATGAAGTGACTTCTAAGAAAAAGAATAAAACTTTACAATCTAAAGATAAGATTTCACCGATATCAAGTAGCAGTATGTCCATGTATTCAGATAAAGATATTGAATCAGGAAGTGATAGAAACTATGAAATAGAGGTTACGTTAGACAATATTGACTTGTCTGTTAGTTTCCTACATGTAGCTGCAATGTCTGAATGGAAGCAAGGTGTTGCTCACAGAGAACACAAAGATATCTTGAACTCTATTAATGCTGTTTTTAAGCCAGGCATGATTAATGCCATTATGGGTCCTTCTGGGTCAGGTAAGTCAACATTACTAAATTTAATTTCTGGTCGTGTTAAATCATCATTATTCACTACCTTCACTAAAGCCGGTACTATTTCTTTCAACGATTCTAAAGTATCTGAAGAAATGTTTAAGAACATTTGTTCTTACGTTTCACAAGATGATGACCATCTATTATCTAAACTTACCGTTAAAGAGACCTTTGATTATGCTGCAAAACTAAGATTACATAATCTAACTCCAGTTCAACGTGAACTAAAGACAGATGAATTAATTAGATCTCTTGGTTTAAAACATTGTGAAAATACCATTATTGGTAATGAATTTGTGAAAGGTATCAGTGGTGGTGAAAAGAGAAGAGTAACGATGGGGATTCAATTATTGAATGATCCACCAATTCTTTTATTGGACGAGCCAACTTCTGGTTTAGATAGTTTCACTTCATCTACTATATTACAAATTTTAGAAAACCTTTGTGACCAATATAATAAAACTATTATTTTAACCATTCATCAGCCTAGAGCTGAATTGTTTAAACAATTTGGTAATGTACTATTGCTGGCTAAAGGTGGAAGAACTGCATTTAATGGATCTCCTGATGAAATGATCAGGTATTTTATCGATATGGGCTACCATTGTCCTCCCTTGACAAATATTGCTGATTTCTTCTTAGACTTAATTTCTGTTAATACTCAAAATGAACAGAACGAGAGCTCTTCAAGATTAAGAGTGGATATGATATTGAATAATTGGAAAAAGTACTATGCTGAGAAAAGTCTCTCACCAAAAACTAATCCATATCAAGAAAAACAACAAGTAATCACATATGATGACTTCAAATTGGAGTACCAACATTGCATTAGAAAACCATGTAACTCTGTATTGGCTTATTATGTGAATGTCCAGAGACAACTTACAACAATTTGGAGAAATTTTGATTCTTTGATGGCTAGAGTTGCTCAAGTACCAGGGTTAGGTGCGATTTTTGCATTATATTTTGCTCCTATTAAACACAATTACACCAGTATTAGTAATCGTATCGGTTTAGCACAAGAATCTACTGCCTTATATTTTGTGGGGATGCTAGCAAATTTAGCATGTTATCCAAGCGAAAGAGACTATTTCTATAAAGAGTTCGAAGATAACGTGTATGGTATAGGCCCATTTTTTCTAGCATATATGACTTTGGAATTACCACTGACTTTATTCTCATCAATTATCTATTCGGTCTTTACCGTCTTGGCGTGCGGATTACCAAGAACCGCAGGTAATTTTTTTGCTACTGTATACTGTTCTTTTATTGTCATTTCATGTGGTGAAGCGTTGGGTATTATGACCAACACTCTGTTTGAGAGACCAGGGTTTGTTGTTAATTGTATTTCTGTCATTTTATCTATTGGTTGCCAACTGTCTGGTATTATGTCTCTTACAATGTCAAGGGTGTTAAAGGGTTTCAGTTATTTGAATCCTGTACATTATACATCAATGATTTTAATCAATTTAGCCTTCCCAGACAATCTAAAGCTAACTTGTAATGACGGTGGGAGAAGACCTGACGGGACTTGCGAATTTGCTACTGGTAAAGATGTCTTAGAGTCATATGGTTTAGTTACAAATGTCTCAGAATATTTAGGAATTGCTATATGCGTGGGTGTTATTTATAGATTATTAGCATACTTTGTCATAAAGGCTAAACTGGAATGGTTTAAATGGTAATGTTGACCATCTTTTACTAGTTTAGATGGGTTCATTTTTTATTATTATAGAATATTATATATAGAGTTAATAACATTGCAAAAAATAGATTTAAAAATTTAATAATTTGGATTAAATTTAAACCTTTCTGTATTTACAACAGAATAAAACACCCCAGATTGGAAAGAGACCAGATAATCCAAGTGTAATTAAATATATTCGTTAAAAATACAGTCCAGTTTTACAATAAAGCCACCTTAAAATTTGATTACTAAAAAAAATGTTTGACGATAAAGAAAATTTACCCGCTGATCACAAAGAAGTAAGTTGTGGTTCCAATAAAGTACAAGAATTTCCTGGTTCGTTTCCAAATGAAGCAGATACTACTAACAATATTGGGAAACCAGAAAAAAACACTGAATTGAAGAAAAAAAGGTCTTTATCGAAATTTTTTGGGTCAAAAGCTGCGACCAAGAAAGGTCCAAAGCCCATAAACCAACAAGATGGATGTAATGAAACTGAAGTACAACTCCCACCAGAAGCGAAAATGGAAACTACAGAAGTTTCAACACAAGGAGAGTCATCCCTTATAACTGATCAAGTTACTGACGATGGTTGCGAAGATGGCCCAATTTCAGATCCTCCTCCTAATGTTATGCCTAATGAGGGAGAAAAAAAAGATACTTCAGACAAGATTATAAAGAATGAAAGCTATTTTATTTTCCTAGGAAATGCGTTTGACCGCTTGTTTTATAAACTTTATTACAATAGATATGGCCAGCAACTACCCTGTGAAAAAGTAATGGATAGTTTCTTGCAGACAATGTCTGTAAAAGAAAAAATCCTCCTGAACGCTAAAGAGGAAAATGAAGCTCTTAGGTTAAAACATAACCAAATTACTAAACAAGTCAAAGATTTAGTAGAGAATAACTCGAGACTCGGGAAGTTTAAGAATAAGGCAGAAAACATCTATTTAAAATTACAAATTGATCTTAATTCGAAAACCGAAGAATTGAGAAAACAACAGGAACACAACATATATATTGATAAGCAGCTTGATGAATCACAAAAACTTCTTACAAAAAAGGAAATACTTCTTCAAAAAAGGGACCAAGCTCTTGAGTCAAAGGAAAAACTTATAGAAAACTGGACAACTCTTTTATCTCTTTATTTCCAAGAAACGACAAATTTCTTTCAAGTCGTTCATCACTTTTTCAAACCTCTTATCGATAATAAAACCAGATTAGATTTTAAGCATTCATATGGAAAATTATTGAAAGTTACTGAAGAATCTTTTAATATTGAAAACCCAAAATTTGATAAGATCAATAATGCTATGCAACACTTCTTTTCACAATCATTTTTCAAAGACGTCAAAGATTTGGATGCACAAAAGTACATTCAAATGTTAATTAAACAAGCAGAATTGGACCACGCTGAAAAGGTAAAATTACAGAACCACATTAGATTACAGATGAAATGGCTGACAATCTTTTTGGAAAATCAGTATATGCCAGAGATTGATAATGAAAAAATCAAAGAATTAATAAAAGCATCTGCTTCGTTGGTTTGAGCAAATGTCACAAACACTTCTTAAAGAACATAATTTTGGGAAGTGATGTTTTTGTGTCACCTCACTTTTAACGAATAAGTTTTTTCATTTTCTCTTTCTTTCTCACTTTTATAGTTTGAAAATTTTTGCGATGAGCTTCAATTTTTTTTTATAACCTTACAATTTGAGATGAGCTAAGTAATTGCTAGTTAAGAGTGGATTGTCACAAGTGGATACTTATTAATAACTCACCAACAGAAAACTTAATCAAACAAGAACAAGATGTCTTCCATTTTTAAAGCTTTATCTGGTAAGGACAAAACTGCCCAAAAGGAAAAGAAACAAAATGAAAAACAATTTATGAACAAGCAACGTACTTTACTTATTTCCAGTAGAGGTGTTAATTTCAGACATCGTCATTTAATCCAAGATTTAGATTCTCTTTTACCACATGCTAGAAAGGAACCAAAATTGGATACCAAGAAGGATTTACAACAATTAAATGAAATTGCTGAATTATACAATTGTAATAACATTTTATTTTTCGAAGCAAGAAAACATAAGGATTTATATTTATGGTTATCCAAACCACCAAATGGTCCAACTATCAAATTTTATATTCAAAACTTACATACTATGGATGAATTAAATTTCACAGGTAATTGTTTAAAAGGTTCTCGTCCACTTTTATCATTTGATCATAGATTCGAAACATCTCCACACTATCAATTAATCAAAGAATTGCTAGTTCATAATTTTGGTGTTCCACCACATGCTAGAAAGAGTAAGCCATTTATTGATCATGTTATGTCCTTCAGTATTGTGGACGACAAGATATGGGTTAGAACTTATGAAATCAGTAATGCTGCCAGAAATACGACTGAATACGAAGAAGGTCAAGAAGATTTTTCTTTAGTTGAAATTGGCCCAAGATTTGTCATGACTACCATCTTAATCCTTGAAGGTTCATTCGGTGGTCCAAAGATTTACGAAAACAAACAATATGTTTCTCCAAATGTTGTTAGAGCTCAATTAAAACAACAAGCTGCCGAAGAAGCTAAGAACAGAGCAGAAGCTGCCATTGAAAGAAAGATCAAGAAGAGAGATAACGTCTTAGCTGCTGATCCATTATCTAACGATGCTATTTTCAAATAAGTTCTTACTGTAGAATTGTTTCCTAAATAATAGAGTGATAAAAAAAAGCCCATACAATACAAATTAAATATTTCCTTATATACTTAGAAGATATTTATATAGCTTTGCTAATGTACCATACCTGCTAGAATTGAAATTTTTATTAATATTGGGAGCTATTTTTGATTAAATTATAAGAATATAAACGGATTTCTAGACATGTTATTTTTATATATAAAATGGTGTACTAAAGTGGTGTCTACTTCCCCTCCTTATGATTGATGCTTTTCAAGGTAATTCTTTATAAATTGTTCTTCATCCTTGGAATCTCCCTTGATGTCTACCATTTTTGGTTGTTTTTTTGCAAAAGGGTTTGGCATCACCACTAATGTTAATAAACCTAATGTTGCCAAAGCTAATTGATGTGGTTGATATGTTCTACCCAAAATTTGATATGCGGAACCCATTGTTTCTTCTTATTAATGTGTTCAAAACTGATTATTTGGTTAGTGATTAACTCTTTTTCTATACAGGTGCTAGCTTTCAGTTTCGAGGTTAATTGGGACTCCTAGTTTAAGTCTCGAGCTTTTGCTTTTTCAAGAAAAGTCCATACTTATTTCAGTACTTGAAATAAAAAAAAAAATTCAAATTTTAAAGAATTTGGCACTTAGAGCCAATCAAAGGAAAGTAAACTACATCTTAGTGTTGGAATGGAGAGAACATCTATTTATGGTTCATTCTGTAGGCCGTTAACAAGTTATGTATTCTACTGACAATTTCAGTACATTCTTGAGGCGAAACTGCCTCAAAATAGTATCTTTTCACATCATCTTGCCCTCTTTGAACGTATATCTTGAAATTAACTGGAACCTTCTTAGACTTTTTGACCGACAAGATTTGATTGATATAAAATGATTTGGTTTTTACATTTTCATGCCAATGCATCTTTCCTTCAGGTGGGACAATATAAATATAATCCCCATCCAATGCCAATGTTCTTTCATGCTTGCTGATAATTGACATTTGCTGTCTACGCCAGACTCTGTATTTGTGATAAGCACCAGAAAATATATCCTGGTAATTGTTCCCCGCAGAGCTTTCCGGTGTATACTCTAAAGTACCTTGTGACTTATTCGAATGATGGAAAAGATCAGTAGGTCCTTGCAATGAACTCTTGGATGTGTTTTTGTTTTTGAAGAAGCTGTTCCCGACGGATCCACCATATCCATTTGGTTTCATCGAGGAGAGTTTGTGTTTAGAGATATTCTTACTCTTAGTGACCGCAGCTGATCTAATATCTTCCACACGTTTAAATGTGTCATTGTCCTTCTTCATATATGATATTGATTCCAAGGTCAGTGGGGTCAAATCATTACTTTGAATGGTTGGTAATTTTGGCTTCTTTAAATCTGGCTTCATTTTCGCCAACTGTAACTCCCTAGCTTCTTTCTTGGATAAGATCTCAATCTTATAATTACCGTCCAACCTTAACACTGTATCATTAAGGTCTAGCAAATAATTTTCATTCATAATTTTCAGGGCGTATTCATTAGGGTCCATACTTTTCAATCTACAATATTTAACTAAAATATCATTTATACTTGATGTCACAGAAACATTGATATTGGTGTAGTTAAACTTCGGATTTACATTTGGATATTTATAAACTGTAACCTCAATTGTACTTGATTTCTTAGTACGATCATTGATATCATCAGACTGAGAGATAATAGATTTGTAAAAGCTCAGCTGGTTTAATGTATTATCATATTTATCAGAATTATTTGAAGATGCGAATGACAAATTTCTCTCTCTTCCAACTTCAGATTCACCATCCATCTCATATGGAACTGGCGTGACAATTTCATTTTTGGTAACTTCATCACTAGAGGCCTTACACAAAACCACTTCATTATCAGAAACCGAATACATTGGTTCTGATCTATTTAACTTACCAAAATTATCTTCAAATGGTTCACCATCTTCATCAACAATATTTAAATTGAAATTGTTTGGATTCACTAACTGTTCAAGGATTAGCCCATCCTTTGACATGTCGTCCGGCTTATACTTTGTAGTGTAAAGATAAAGAATATAACCAATAACTTCAAAGACTGTTGCAGATTTTCGAACTGTGGTTTCAAAATTCTTTTTCTTGTATTTTTTAGAATCTTGGATATAAACTTCTAATTTCATAGATTCGTCTTTAGGAACCTTCTCACCAGAGACAAATGAAAAATAGTCTAACAATTCAGATTTATCCGTACTGGTCCCTTTCTTCTTGTTGAATAAGGTAGTTAATTGAGACGTAGTCTTATGTGGTTTTAAATATGAAGTGGTCTTTTCAATTGGGAAGAAAATATCCTTGTCTTTATCGCTTGTCAACTTTAAAGGAGCTTTAACACTATTATGATGGTCTTTTTTACCAAAATTTGGATTACTCTTATTTCCATGTTTGGTTAGTGAATCTTCTGGCATTGCTGACACAGTTGCTCTTTCATTATTTATAGAAGAGGTTGACCTCATACGACTTTTGGAATTTAGGAAGTGCTTTGACATATGAGTAGAAGCTGTAGACATTCTTCTATTAGACACACTTCGAGGCATGCTTTCGCGTAAAGAGATGTTAGACCCCTTTCTTTCCCTGGTGGATATATACTGTCCTGTTTTTGAATTTGAAGTGGTTCGATCAAATATATGATTCAATGAGGCAGTGTCATCTGACCTACAAGCCCCGCAGAATTCAAGTGATAAGGGAATTGAATGAGACGACATATTAATACGAGGCACAGAAGACCCAATAGTTAACGAACTACTTAAAAAAGTGGAGCTGTCTCTCTTCATAGAGGAATCTCTTGAAAAATCAGATCCCAGCAATGATTTACCATAGGATGATTCATCACTTATAAAATCTGTCTCTGTAATAGATATTAGATTACTCGGGATCATAGACATATTATTATTATCATATTTGCCTTCCAGTATTTCATCTTCTGTGAAACTGTTCTGTTGTAAATCAGTTTTTAGGTCAGTGGATTCTAAATCGAGAGAATCAAGATCCTTATCATTAATGAATGAGTCTATATCAGTTATCTCATAACGATCTGATTCATTGTTATCACTATAGTTGTTTGTATTCAAATTCAAATTCTCATTTGAATTAACTTTTAATAAACTCATAGAATCAGATCTCGTACTGGTGTTTCTTTGACCGTCTAAAAGAGTGGTTTTTGGGAGTTGGGGGAAATGTGATTTTAATCTCGAAACATTACCTGCAATAGTACTGATATTGTTATTACTGTCTGAAGCAGTATTTACTGATCTGTTATCCTCATTATTCCCACTGTGATTATTTGAATTAGAGTTATTATTGTTCGTACCAGTGGAATTATTGCTATCGGCCCCGTTTCTGTTTGAGGGAAATATTTTATCTTCTTGTATGCTTGGGATATCAGATGCACCAGTAATTGTATTTATCCCATCAATATGGAAAAAGTTGTATTTGGTCTTGGAATTATCTTCATCATCTTCATCATCCTCATCGTCTTCATCTTCATCAATATTTTCATCATAATCAAATTTCAAAGAGAATACACTTTTCCTTCTAACATTATTTTCAGCTTTGTTATATCCACTATGATGATTCCTTGTTGGAAAATTCTTAGAAGTTTGCCCATGTTTCGATTTCGATGTAGAAGTATTTTTGGTATGATGATATTCATTCTTGAAATTATCAATAGGGTTATTATTACCAGAATTATAAAATGAGAACTTTGTCGAATCATCATCATCATCCACATAACTTTCTTTGCCTTGGCCCTTTTTATTCAAATTAAACATCCTTCTGAATGGGAATGTGGTATTTTTTATTATTTTATGCTGTGGTCCATGTTTTTGTTTATCAGATCCATAACTGGCTATTGTGTTGTCATTGTTTTCAAATGTGCCGATACTATAAAGCGGATCATTATCCATTTTTGTTATCATCACATCTTCTTCTTCTTCCTCTTCTTCTTCCTCATCTACATCACTAATCTCGTTTATGACATCATGTCCAATTGTATTATCTGGTGACAATAACACGCTGCTCCGTGAGCTTTTATTCTTGTTATTATTCTTATTCTTATTATGTTCCAGATCAGCACCTGTAAGTTTATTATAAGGACTCTTCTTTAATGTTGAATGATGATCATCATCATCTGAAAGAGTCTCTTTAATCACGTCTTCTCTATTTACATCCTTCAATCCACTGAACTTTTCATGAATAACATTATTGGCCATATAAGTATCCATGGCATTATTAGTTATGGGTGGAGACTCTAAGAAGGATAACATATTTTTTCCATCATTATCCCAATAGAATTCCCGTAGTTTGCCAATAGTATCAGGATCAGAACCCTTCAACGCAGGATCATGCCCTACACCGTAATACGGCTTAATGACTCGATAGACTTGATCCTTTTCACCAAAGGCTTGTAAAAAGTGTGCTCTCAATCGATTAATCGAAGTAAATTCGTCCATTCCTAACAAATACACGACCAACAATGTCTGTTTCTCTTGGATTCTCTCTCCTGGTTATGGTTATCTTAGACTAAAACACGTTCAAATATTAACAATTTCATTTAGAATCGCAGGATTTGACAATTTTCTGAAAATGTGTCCCTAAATGGAAAAATCTCTAATTTTCAAGCGATGAGCCTTTGGAAAATTTTAGAGAATATTAATCTACAGTAATAGTGTTGATTGATAAGAATTGGTTCTTTTATCCTAGGACATGAATACTATTTAGTCCCAATATCTATTTAAGGATAAATCGAACAACAGTCCTCTACCATGACATTATCTTCGAACTGGGCAAATTTGCAAAAGGCTAAAAAAGTCACAGTGGCCAAGAAGGCTAAGAAAGTGATTAAGACTACTCCATTGGAAAAAAAGACTCCATGGGGCCAACCTACTAAGATTATGAGTATGGTTTATTCTATGAATAAAGAGATTGCTCAACATGAACAAGATAAGAAAGATGGGAAGACTTTCCAATTTAAGTCTAAAAACGATGATACTAATGTTCAATTAGAAACCGTAGTCGAAAATGGCGCTTCTGCTGTGGGTAACAAGAAGGCCACTGATATTGGTAAGTATGTTGCCATTGATTGTGAATTTGTTGGTGTTGGTCCAGAAGGTAAAGATCATGCTTTAGCCAGAATCTCGATGACAAATTATTATGGTCATATCATACTGGATGAATTTGTTAAACCAAGAGAAAAAGTGGTGGATTGGAGGACTCATGTCAGTGGTATTAAACCGGAACATATGCGGAATGCTATCCAATTCAAACAAGCTCAAAAAAAGTGTGCTGATATTATTAAAGGCAGAATCCTTGTGGGTCATGCACTGAAACATGATCTTGATGCTCTTTTATTATCTCATCCAAGGGGAATGATTCGTGATACTGCTAGACATTTACCATTTAGACAAAAATACGCCAAGGGTAAATCTCCAAGTTTGAAAAAGTTAACCAAAGAAGTATTAAAGATTGAGATTCAAGATGGTGAACATTCTTCTGTCGAGGATGCTAGAGCCACTATGCTTTTATATAAATCTGATAAAGGTGAATTTGAAAAATTGCATAGAACCACTTACAGAGCTAATGATAAAATATAGACACCAATATCATTTTAAAAAATTAATAAATAAATAAATAAACCCAATGTAAAATAAAATATTAATATCAAATAGTTATTGTACTTACTGTTGCTGCTTAATGAAAATGATACTTAATCTTGTTTTAATCGAAGAGTTGATAAGACATACTAAAATAGAAAAAAACAAACTATGGCCAAGATTAAAGTAAAAATCGAACGTCTAGTTATAAATTTAAATGTACATATATATTATTATAAACATACAACCCTTTTTATAACCGATATGAACAGCTTTCTACTTCTTATTATTGAATCGATACTTCCAATGTCCGAATCTTCACTAGACAATACTGAACTATACAAATCAGTGACAATTTTCAAACCTCTTGCTTCCATTTTTTTTAAACTTTCCTTTTGATAATCTTTAATCTTATCAAATTCTTCATATTTAACGGCTTGACCAACAATATCAAATAATATCGGAATGTATTCACTAATACTATCTGCCATGATTGTTTTCTTGATTTTTTCTTCAACACCACCGTAAAATCTGAATAGACAGATAGGGTTGGCAATCAATAAGAACCTCATAATTAATGCAAACCTTAGTCTAGTTTGTTCATCCGTAGAGTGGCTAGTAAATATCAAAGAGGCTTGATACAATGAAATGTTGGAAGAATCATCATCTGAAGCTAACCACTGTAATAATTTAGCTGGAATATGACATTCTTTTGATAGTGGCAACATTTCATCCTTGTATTCAATTTCTTTCAAAGTACTTAAAAATTCCTCATTGTTAACCATGACAAATAACAGGAACATATAACATTGATAGTTGGTTGAAATACCGTACATTTTTTCTTCCAAGAATGAATCAATAAATATTGTCTTCAGGAAATGAACAGTTATGCGTCTAATAGAGACAATTGAAAACCCACTACTCATTATTCTCCCTAAAATATGGGGAAAATTTTCTTGATTCCACACAATGCTATGAGTTTCATCTAGTTGTTTAAAAAGATCAGCGGTATATTTTCTTGAATTCAATAAGATATCAACCGAATTATTATGTTTTCTAGTACCACCTAAACTGTCTTCACTTATTTTGATCAATGTCTTAGATATCAATAATAAGGCACCTTCATAGATAGCAGAGTTATGAGTATCAATCAGTGCCACAGCTAACCAAAATAAGTGGCCAATCAAATAAGATGATGGGTTTAAACCTTCCACAATGACACCGTATGCGAAACAATGGCTTACAATGGAGAACATGTTTTCATCATCAGTGATAGGCGATGCAGCGACCTTGACAGTCTCTGACAATAAATCTCTGCACAAGGCTTCGGATGGGTGTCTCTTACCAATAATACCTAAAATCATAATTGCTCTAGAGGATAAAAATGATGAGCTTGAAAAGACTGTGTCAATCAATAACTTTTTGTAACGTATGATCCACTCAACTGAATCCTCAGATGAGGCTATTTCCATAATTTCCAAAACTTCATCAATAAAATCTTGCAACACGCTAAATTTACTGGCAAATGAAGATGCATTTAATGTTAACAGTAATTTACCCTTGTGCTGACTAAAACCGGATATGTATTTAGTCTTATGATTGGAGAATTTCGTTGTATGCTTTTCTAATCTTTCCTTTTGATGTTCGTCAAGCGAATCATCGATAGCCAAAGAGCTGCAAAGATTCATTAATAACTCATGAACTAATAATCTTAAATCCGTAGGACCAATATCGATTAACAATGAGATGGTAAACAAAATATCTGGCAGGAACATTTTGCTAATGAAAGATGTTTCAAAGAAGGTATAAGCTGCAATACTGGTTAGGATCTTTAGCTCAGCCCAACTTTGAGTAGAAGCCTCCATTTGCAAAGATGGTAAAAAGGAGAAGACTGCAGCTTGTAATCTTCTCATAGTCTCACGAGCAATTTCCACAGTTGGGAAACTACAAATTATTGAAATTATATTTTCCCATGGATGATTCTCGGAATCTCTTTCTAAGGCATGATTGATGACTTCATCTACCAGAATTTCAGAAAGTCTCCCGTCAGCACCGATGGGGAACCATATTTCTTGTAAATATACAGTGGTAAAAGCGTTATCTTCAACAGTTAATCTTATTAAATCTCTGAATATAGTAGAGATAGTTTCCCCACCCTCTTCTTTATCTGCTAAATAGACATAATCAACTAAATTAGGAACCCAGTTTGACAAAGTGTACAACACTGTTGGTATGTAATCCTTCGGGATAACATCATCTTGCAATGCCTTTAAACTATGTTTCCACATACTTGCAGTCAAAGTAGGATTGTTCTGAGATTGTACCTTTGCCAGCATATACAAGAATGAGGTAACATTCGCAGGAATGTAAAGCTCTGGTGTCTTATGGAATCCGGTACCAAATTTTAAATTGAATGTTTTCTCAGCTTCACCAAATAAATTATAAGACAAACTTTTAACAAGGCTATCTGGGTGGAATAAACCAACTACCATCACTAAAATCAAATTACAAATCAGATCGTTGTATCCATCACCCTTATTATTATTGTTATTATTATGGTTTTGAGGTTGTATAACCGCAGATGTATCTGTCAACAAACTAGTTTCTTCTCTTGCAATAGCGTAGTGGAACATTTTAACAATTTCCAAGATCTTGGAACCATTAAACGAAGTGGATTCATTGCCTGTATTTTTGGAACCACAAAAAACAAAAGTCTCATCGTCATACATCTTTATGCTAAACCCATCAGTTGGACCAGAAGCAGATGAAACATATACTGACGATATATTGGCAAGCTTTCTAACTTCATTAGTTCTCAATGATACAACCTCATTCGACTGTTTGATATTCACAGACCGTTCATTTTCGGAAAGAACTTGAAAGTATTTATTACCGATTTTTAAAGATACAGAATTTCTGTTGTTTGTTTTTGGATCAACCATTTTTAAGTCATGTAATGACACTCTGATGTCTTGTAAGACACCAACCCCTTCACCACCCAAATGTAAAGCTTTGATTACAGCACCGTCTGAACTTGAATTAATAAAATGAAATGGAATGTCTCTTTCAACGTATATGTTTTCATGTTCAAAGAATGCATCCCATGTGCCCATAAATTCTTCATTAACATTTAATAAATAATAGCCTTCACAATTTTCGAAAGCAATGTCAGGTAGAAGTGTGTTCAACGTTGTAATCATCTTTCTGATATCAAATATTGTGCTATCAAATTCAGTAAGATCCAGTACAAAATAATGTGCTGAGCTCCAAATACGGACATATATCTTAAGCAGTTGGTAAATCAAGGAATCAATATCAACACCAAGTGCAGTTTCACGCCCAATTATTAATGAGATAATAGGAGTACCACTTGATGTTATGGATTCGTAAACAGCAGATATGGCTATGTCCATATTTCGGTGTTTTCTGAAGGTTTGCCTATTCATGTAATCATATAGTCTTGGATATTTTTCATTGTTCACTCTAAAGAACTCAGGTATTTCGTGAGATAACTCTAGTTTAGGTTCACCAAGCTTACCAAATACATCATCTAAAAGTAGGAATGTTTTCTTGAAGAATGAGAAGTCGTCAGTAGATTTTAACCCTTTTAGGAGACGCTTTCTTATCTCGATTTCTTGTGTAACTAGTAAGTAATGCAAGAAACTATATTCAAATGGTTTAGAAGGACCATCTTTTCTCACAGTTATCTGTGCCTTTCTTTCAGGGTCACAAATCTTCTTTAAAAAGGTGAAAATTTTGGTGCTACATTCTGATAGAAAATCTGATTGAGTATTCAATGATGGCCATTTAATCATATTGTCAGAGCCATTAGCAAGATTTTGAATAGCCTTTGCTAATGAAATCAAGGGTCTGTTTTCACGGGCAGACCCAATTTCTATAATATTCTCTGCTTCAGGATTAACTAAGGCAGGACAAATAAGTCTCAGAAATACGAATGAACCGGCAGCGATGTAAACATAATCTGGGAACTTCTTTTTAACTTCGGTGTAGATATTTTGACATATGTAGAAGAATGCTGGTGGAAAATCCGAGATTGATTCAGTAACTGCGTCTATGACCTTTCTCATATACTTAACAAACAGTTGAATTTGTTGTTCGTAATTCGGATCTGTGGGCTTTAGTTTTTCCACTTCAAAAAAGTCTTCGTTATCTATATATTCTTTCAAAATGGGTCTCAATGTATGGATTAAATAATCCGACCCTTTGTATTTGGAGAAAAGGGCCAGTGCTCTGGTGGCACAACTGTTTCTTCTTAATATATCCATAGGTCTGGAGGCGTGTCTAATCTCGTCCGTAACTAATTGAGAAACAATAATATGGGCAGCATTTCTAGTTTCCAAACCATTAACAACCACAGTAGCGTACGCGTCCAAATCTTTTGCAGGGCATGTATTAGCAACTACATAAGTGAATTCAGGGTTGTCAATTGCAAATTGCAATAAATCATCCATTGCTTTCAACTTTTCATTCTCAATCATTGTTTTTTGAATTTGCATAGATGAAACAATGTTTATAAACAGTTTCAAAAAAGCAACTCTGATGCTTTTGTTCCTAGAGTAACCCATTGGTAGAGTAAACTTCCAACTACTTTCAATATTAGAACTTGATAGATTTGTCAATGCTAAAATAACATTTTCATGCATAATATTCATTTTATGACGTAATGAGACAGGGTATTTTTCATGATCCATAGTCTTCTCTAAACCTTTCAGTAAGATATTAAAATAGTTACCAAATATAACAAATTTGGATCTCTTCATTTCATCTTCGGTAGAAGAGATAGTGGCTTCCAACGGTAAGTCCTTTGTTAAATATGCTATAACTTTTGAAGATTCAATTGCAGTATCAATATGCAAATAATCTAAGTCACGTTTAACTAAGTCCATCTCTCTATGGGGCTTGGAAATATTCTCAATGTCATATTCCTTGGAAATAGCCAACCTAAACCATGAAGTGACAAACTTTAACCATTTATTCTTCAATAGGAAATGGCTCTTAATAGCCATACTCTTTTCAGAATGTTCCAGAGCTTTAAACATCTTTGATAATTGAATTACAGCTTTGTAATATTTCGAGGTGTCATGTGGGATCATGTCAACTAGAGACAACAACCTCTCAATAATTTCCAAAATATCAACAGAAAACAATATCATGACTTCTTCTTCATCATCTTTTTTCAAAATTGTTCTTAAAGTAATAATGATTTGTTCCAGCAAAACATAGGTTAATTCGTTTCTAGGTAAAGCAATTTCAGTAGATGATAATTCATCAATTCTTGAACTGATATGCTCAAATAAGACCCTATATGACAATGGATGTAATTCAATACTTAAGACATCTCTTGCACTTTCTCTTACAATCAAATCAGGGTTATTCAACCATTGACAGTGCTTGTAAATAAAGAAATCAAAATCCTTTCTTAAGTGCCAAACCCATTCTTCATAATGCGGATTATCTGAATTTTCCAATTCTCTGTATCCTAAGAACAGAACACCAGAAAGTGGAGCAAGAATACCGGCTAAGTTTCTAAACTGAGCCCATTCATCTTCACTCAATTTTCTACCAATTCTAGCAAAATATTTCCATCGTCTAAACAAAACATAAATACCATCAAGCAAAATCGAGTCCAAGTTTTGTGTATGTTTCAGTAAACCTGTTCTGACTTTACGTTGAAATGCAACTGAACCAGTACTTGTGGGCAAATCATCATCTTGAGCCATCAGTTTTTGGAATGGTAAGTTTGTTATCCAGTCAGGATTGATATCCCCAATGAAATCTCCATATAACCTAATAGCAACGTCTAATTCACGATAAAGAGCATTTAGACCCTTATGAACACCTGGATCCGAAGAGCTTAAAGATACTAATAAACCACGCCCTAATGTACCAATTAGCGATGGGAAAGTATCTCTATCTATTTCTACAATAGAATCAAAAGATTCAGTTCCCTTGGCACCTGCTAAGAGACACTCTCTTAATTTCAAATACTTGGTGACTGTTCTAATGAGAATGTTTCTCTTGGAATCATTAATATCTAAGTCAAACAAACCCATGGAAAAAAGAGACACTGTGTAACTAGTAATTAAAATGTAACCTCTGATAGTGAGAGAAGATGTGCTATTCATTATTTCCTCAATATGACGCACTAATGTGTCCATGAAGTCCTCAGCTGTTTTTTGAAGCTGTTCATCAAACAAAACAATCGATATAAATATGGGTTTAATAATGTTTCTGAAATCATTCTGGACCCAAAATACATCTGAATTATCAGTATGAGGCAATATGAATAAAGGTAGAAACTTATCAAAGATATTAAAGATGTTAATTAAAATTTTCTTTGCATAAAATGTATCCTCTCCATTCCCAAGTAAAAATTTACTGTCTGGACTGATAGGTAATTTTAATTGCGAAGTTCTAGAGATATCCCCTGAGTCAGCACGATCTTTCAACGATGTACGACTTTGAACCTTGCTACCTCTCAGTGATAATGGAGTAGATGAAGTTACTGACATTAATTGGGAAGAGATAGATGGTGATGTTGAGTCATCATACTCTGGATAGGATAACAACGAAATACGATTCTTAGTTGATGCAATAGCGGACGCTCTTGGGGCAATCATAGGATAGTTATCGGTTACGTTGTTATTCATATTCTTCGAATATACATTACTAGATTTGGACCTGGACATAGGCAAAGCAGATAAAGCAGGTAAACTCGAAGAAGGACTTGGTGAAAAATTAGACTCCATCGCCCAATCCGCGTTGTCGCCACCAGTGGGCTGGTCTTTTAATGGCGATATGGGACTATTCAAATCTCTAAATGGCGACTCTGCCCTCATTGACGAGGTAATTGATGGGGTCCCACTGCTAAATGTTTTCATGTTACCAAATTGTTCAATGATTGTGCCGTCAATAATTGAATTGACATAACAAGTAGTCTTCTCATCTATTATTGGATAATCCTCCAGTATAATATCAGATATAGAACATAATAAATCTTTAAAAAATGAAGATGTTTGCTGAGAGATGGTCTCAATAATTTCGAAAGTTGCCGGCAGACGGAAAAATATTTTGAAACTTTCGGCATACACATTTAATTTTTGAAGGTCATTAGAAGAACTTAATTTAGATAAGTTTAATTTTTTAATAAAGAATATTGGTTCAAATCTCAGCATAGCCGTAAAATACTTGATCTTGAATTGACTATAATTCCATTCATTTTTCACTAAAACTGCGTGCAACAGTTTATTAGGAGTTAAATTTTTACCCCAATTTTCACCGACATCTAAGTTTACACCAAATGTGGGTATAGCTCTTTTAGCAAAATTGACTACTTCTAGGTTTTTATCAATCATCGAAACACAAGAAGCAAGAGAAAACCCAATTAAAAGTGCTCTCAATGAGTCAAAAACAGTAGTTTCCGAAGTAATTAGGGAACCATTAAAATTTTTTAGCAGTAAACTTAAAAATTTGGATGATTTCTTCTTTGATGATGAAATTAAAGATAATTTCTTTAACCCACGTCTTAACCCACTCTTCTGTTTATCTTTGTCCTTGTCATGGTCAAAAGTCATTTGATGCGATAAGGTTGTGTCAATATTGGAGACTTCACTATCAAAATAATTAGCCTTTGAACAATTAATCATACTTTTATCCAGAAGGTTTCTATAACTTTGTATATTTAAAGCTTCATGTACATCAGGATCAAAGAAAGACATTAACATTAAGAATCGTAAAGGAGAAGTATGTGTTAAGGGTTCGTTATCATCAAAATGACTGAAAAATGCTAAGACACCATCTAAATGGGCAATGTCTTGTGGGGAGAGTTTTTTCTTTATTTTTGAATGCATATCATCAACTTTAGTTTTTAAAGTCAATTCAGCAACACCATTTCCATCTTCGTTGTTCTCAGTACCTGCTACCTTTTTCTTGTTTGTGGGAGAATGACATCTCAAGTACATAGAATAAATATCCGAATTTATTATTGCACTTTGATCTACAATATTGGAGTTAAACATAAACTGACTCAACTCTGGCAATGATGATAATCTCTCACTTTCAGTTGTGTTGGTGTTATTAGTTGACAAGGAGCTTGTAGAAAAAGATGAAATATTCGATGAACTGTTGACAGAATTTTGGGTCTGTGCCAGGCTATTAGTAAAACTTGTTGTTGATGAAGATGAAGGAAATGCAGGTAAATCAAAGAATCTAGATGAGGAATGCTGCAGAGGATGAGGAGAACTAACATTTGGCATAGTTTCTGGAACTTTATTATTACCACTTGGTGTAACATTCTGTGTATTAGTTAACATGTTCGTGATATTAAATTTAGAGTATATCTCATCAAAGTACGAGCCAATAAATTCTGTAAGAGCACTATTCTTATTGCCCGGATTCTTAACGTAGTTCTTGTATTCATAAATCAATTTAACATATTCTTCTGGTCTAGCCATGATCCAAAAGATATATGATTTACCCACGTAGAATAATAACAGATGTTGCCATACAGGCTTGACTAAATTTCTTAGAAAATATCTTGAAAGCTCCCAGTACTGCAATGAAATAGATTTGACTAAAAATACTTGACATAATAGTTCAAAATATTGTACGACTTTGAATTCATTCTGACCATTTTGATGTAGTAGTTGTTTTTGAATATGTAAATGAATGTATTCGAAAAATTGATTGGGGTTTGATGCCGCAATAAATCTTACAATGTGACTTACTGTGGAATCCATGATTTGTGATATTTTAAATGTTGATTTGTTTTTTAATGCTTTCTGATATCTTGGTAAAATTGTGCTGAAAATAACTGAGTTTGAGCCATGCCCAAGATAGTTAGAAAGATTTGCTAAAATTTGCAACGTTCGAACATTGAATTTGATCTTTGTGCAAGTATCTAATAATCTGGATGCCAATGAATCACTTATCAACATTGGGTAATTTTTCACTTTAATCGGTTTAAGCACTCTTGGGGACCCAACTTTTGCATCTTGGGATACTGTATAGGTATCATCATATTTATCTTGTTTACAAAAATCATCGATTTTGTTCCAAAAATATTCCATAATACCACTTAATAACCTAATTAATACCACTATGGACTGAACCATATCTTCTGTAACGTCTTCTGAAACAATATCTGGATTCCTTTTTAGAATGACATTTATAGTGTTCAATGTCTCTTCGACGACAACGTCCAGATCTCTGGACACCGCCACATTGAGAATAATGGATCGGAAGGAAAGAAAGTACTGGTCTTTCTCGACTTCCTCGTATGTATTATATGAAGAGTTGATTGGAAGTATATTGTATAAGTTTTCCTCAAACAATCGTTTGACTAACGAATGAATCATTGTAATAATAATATTAATTTAGAAAGAGGTAAGTGAGTTCCTGTGTGTATGGGGATAGTCCACCTTCAAGTAGAAAAGGGTATAAATGAACAAATGTAGTGACTAATGATAGACACTGACTTAGTAATTGTATTTCTATAAACAATACAATTCTGGAATGAATAAAAAATAAATTAAAGCAAACTGGTCTTTATCTGAATCAAATCGATAAGAGCGGGTATATAGCTAGAATAATATGTAACTGGATAATCTAGTACTTGTTACTGATAGACCTAAAGTTATGGATATAGGTATACTGTTACTCTCTTGTCTTTGAAGATCATTGGTAAAACTCATGTTATTTTTCACTTCAATTATTTTTTTGTATTTTTTTCATTTGTGACTTACAAATTTTGAAGAAAATGAAAATTTACAGGATTCCGTCAGCAAATGGAAAGAATTCACATAATGGATTAATAATAAACATAGACAAAATGGAGTATGTTATTATGATGCCTCTGATGTCAGCTGTAGATTTAGCAGGATCTTGCTAGGATAAGAGGTATGTAAGAAAACATTTTTGGTACGATATCAGCAAATGTACGTGAAAAAAAGTACAGTAAAAGCTTCAAGTAAATGGCGAATCGAGCTCACATGCAAGGATGCGCCGTCCAAAGGTTGCGTATAGTATATATAATAATACGTAAAATTTCATCGTTACATAGATTAGTCTTGAATAATTACTTTTTTAGTCGATTTCATGTTTGCTATATCTTGATCATTACGCCATCATTCAACTCTCTATTCTATTGATAGTATGCAGCATATTTCGATCCTAAACCTGTTAATTATTATTGCAGCAAAGATACTTGAACTGGTTGATTAGTTATTTTCTTTTAGTGCTTGCATTCATCTTTTCCTCACATGGTTTCAATACAGCTTTGAAGGAAGATTAAAGTATTTATGAATCATACTACATATCATCACATAAGAAAAAATAAATAAAGAAAGAGTTATATCAAACCATTTTCATTGATAAAATTTATCGATAGTGATAAGATCCTCCGGACTCAACTTGACTCAATACATCGTAGTCGTCACGATCGCACTCATCAATGAATGATTCATCTATATCGGTAGATATAATATCATTTGGGGCAGTTACTTCACTTTGTGTTACAGACAGTACAGGTTTAAAATCAAAAAATTTAACCGGCTTATCTTCTTTAATCTCTTTGTCGCAATTACTCTTACCATTAAACAAAACGATTCTACAATCTTCATCTTTCCATAGTATTTGGACATGTGTAATATTTTGAATATTGAAATCAGATCCTAATTCATGCTTAAATCTGGTAAACGTCTTTGTCGTAAGAGAACCAACTCCATGAACCAAATCAATAGAAAATACCGCATTAGACGTACTGTCTACAATATAACTAATCTCAAGTACCAAACCCTCAGGTAATGCTGTAGCTTGATCATTAGTAAATTTAAAACATATGTTTCGATCCAAAGAAAATACTTTTAAGCTAAGCAAATCCTTCAAACTTGTGTTAGGAGTAAATTGAGACAAATGTGTGTCGGATTTGATAGAGCTATTAATAATATCATTTGTTATATCATTCTGTTTTATCAAATGTGCTTCAACCTTATTTTCATCTGAACCATACAAAGTTAACCACTGTTGATACTTTTCATACGAATGCTTCAATTCAAGTAGTTGCCCTTCAGTTTTGATCTTATTGTAAAATTCAAACAATTCCTCATCTTGTAATGGGATATTGACGAAAACATCATTCTTTAAACTCTTTCCAATACTGATTTCCAATTTCTCAATACCTTCTACAAGTTGATTGAAAGTTTCTTGAGTACACACCACTTTTTCTTGTGGTATATTTTGAACTCTACCTTTTGGTATCAAGTCAATGTTTCTCCCCCTATCGTCTAGTGTTAAGAACGGTTTAGCTTCATTAGGTATGCCTGAACTTGAATTACTGGATTTTAAAAACACTCTAGCTTCACCAAATCTCTCTAATTTCACATTAATGCGTTGCATTCTAGATATATAACCTATACCTGGAAACTGATCTGCCTCCGTATCTAAATACAAATGTTTCCAATCCACTGTCATTGAATTTGCCTCCAATTTTTGAGAGATCAGATTCACTAGTGTTTCAAAAGTAAGGGGTAACTCTGTAATGTTTACAAGAAATTGAATGTCACGATTAATTACCACTGAAAGTCTTGGAATACTTGATTGAGGGAAGGTGGAACAACCAAAATTTATCTCTTTACTATTAATGAAAACAACTATTTCTTCAGCATCCCTATTTTCATTAGCATAAGAAAGGGCTTCATGAATTCTAAAGAATGATTTGTTTATTCCCCTTACACTAACATTATAATTTGTGTCAAATATACCATTTGACGCATACTGCATTAGGTGACCGGATTCAATTTTTTGACTACATTTTAAACGTAACGTGAAATGAATTTCTTTAATAAAATTATAAACCGATAATTGAAACGTATCCATCTTCTTTGGAGTGTTGTTAGGCTTCACTTTTGATATAACTACCTACGTTATTTCAAATAACTATCCTTAATTCTGAAAGACAAATGAGTAGCTTTAAATATTCAATTTTTTATTTCCAGTAAATTTAAATCAACCATCGAACATACCTTAAAAAGTACAGTAGAAACTAGGCAATATGGACAAACACTTCACCTTTTTTTGTAAGCAGACTCCTGATTTTACCTTACAAGCAAGTCAAATTAACAATCAAGTTAAATTAACAAGTAAATCAAAACAGTAATATTTTAGCAAAATTAAACCACTCATCATTTTCTCGATCCTTCAACCCTTACTTCTAATATTCAGTTACCTCGATTAGTCACGCCTTGTCGACTGAATGGAATTACACGATTCATTTGATTAATTCAATGACTTCTTCCAAATATAACGGTGTGCCCGAAATAGCAATGGGTGAATTGTAAACTTTCACTATCAAGCATAGAACAACATTTTCAACTGAGTACAACAAGTGTAACCCACAATAATACGTTTGTGGGTTACTGTATTAAATGAATGAGATTAATCTCTGCAAAATTTATGCTGGGCTCCTTCAATTGTTTATATAAAAAGCTTAAAGCTCAGTTTTGACAACGTTAATGAGTAAACTGTTATGGAGTTGCTAAAATTATTATTATTTATTACAAATGACAAAATTCTTATAGATTAATTAAATAGTTATATAAAAAGCGGTGATTATAATTAACACATTTTGTCTTAAAATGTTTGAATGTTTGAATGTTTTCTTTATTATTGGTATTATTATTATTATTATTATTATTATTATTATTATTATTATTATCGATTGTTCTGATTCTTAGTATGCTGTTATAATGAGATTTTACCGTTAAGACAAATTGAACTTAACGTTTGACTTTAGGTGCGAAATCAGGTGGATTAAAAGTGAACGTTGGTTTACCCTTTTCATCATATTTAGTGAAATCATCTCTGACATCCACACCAATTTCCTTTGCTGCATCAATTTGTTGTTGTGAAACACCCATTGGATCTTTACAAATCCAGACAATTGGATCCGCTTGTCTCACATATGGGTTAGTATAAGCAGTATCGATATAACCATCTTCATATTCTACTGTAGCGTTATAAGCCCTTGGTAATCTTGATCTGATAATATCAAAACGGTATGACTTGGAAGGTTGGAAAAAGATCAGGATTCTTTGTGACCATGATAGTTCACTAACAAAATTTGGAGGGAATGCTCTTGTATCATCCAACATAGCCAATGGATCGGTGTATTGTTTACCGACGTCAAATTCATTGACGACATGTTCACCAGTGCTTCTATTATCAGAATCATCTTTGTTTAGATCTTCTAATCTTAGATTATATTTTTGATCTTGAACATCTTTATAGGTAAACTTTCTAAACTCTTCATCATCGGGGACAAAAGTTGTCATTGGAGCCAGTGTAGCCCCAGTGACATCGGATCTTTTCCGTTCATGTTTCTTTGCATCTGTATCTTTCTTATCATCATCATTGCAACACTCACTTTCATTTGAACCTTGGATAGACCAAACGCCGAACTTATCTACTAATTTTGGATCCTTTGTGGAATGGATAGATTGAGAGGAGGAGGCGGAGGGGGAAGTGTTTTTATTAATTGCATCCTTTGATGTCAACAGATTAGCATGTTCCAATTCCCATTTGGTGGCGTCTCGGATAACACCCCCGGTGACATTTTCTTTGTAGTTGAGTTGTTCATTTTTGATCAATTGGTTAATTTCTGACCTACCAAGATCGTTACTTGGATATAGCGATGCGTCCAATTGACCTCTAGCGATTTTGATGACGGAGAGTGGGATTGTATCCATGAGTGGTAAGAAGAACCATTTGAAATAGATATGACACAATGCGGTCACTGCTAGAGCGATAATTTCCAATACTAGTGGGCCCCACGATTTAGACATGATGAAAAGACCCATTAGACAGACTTGACAGATGTAAATTGGGCACATTGCTTGGAACATTGCCATTGGGTAGTTTTTACCTCTTGCATCATTTGCTGGGAAACTAGTCACGTAGTTTGAGTTGTATAGATAAGCGATGAAAGTGAACAGAATGGCCACTGTGGAGAAGATTAGGATGATTGGTGAGATGATGATGTATGAGATGAAGATACATGTTAGAATCTGTACTGTTGGATAGACCAGTGAGTAGTCTGGTTGATCCAAGATATTGAATCTTGTCAATTTTTCTCTTGGGGTGGAGTCTAAGAATGGGAACAATTTTGATAGTACCAAATTAGCGATTTGTAAAAGATTACCTGTTGGGGTGGATAGCCCTAACAATAGGAAATAAACGATATAGAAATTCGAGGCCTTAGGTAAATTATTTGCCAACAGGGTCATTGCGTCTTGAGGTCTTTTAATGATGGCCTCGACGGTGGCAGATGCTGAGGAGGATAAGGTGGTGACGAAGAAGACTTGGATGACTTGGAATGCGTAGAACCATTTCTGGGTGAAATTTTTCGTTTCTTCTGAAGTTAACGAGCCGGAGATCGAGCTTGCCTTCATGATGATGGGTGGAACGAAGGACATTAATATGGCCAATGCGATGGTGGGTAGCAAACCTGTGATCAGACCTAGTAGGAAATTGGGTAGATTGTTGATGAATTTCAAGAATGGGACTTTTGTGGTTAAGAAGTTAATATTTGAAATACACCCGACGACTGCGACTGGGATGGCCCAGAAGATGATCATTGCCACCAGGAAGGCGTTAGCCCCGACGAATTTGATGTATCTTTGCCACGAGGTCAAGTTTAAGTTTGACCAGTTGATATCTTCTGGGGCGACGCCGATGAATTTTTTACCGAATGAGAATCTGCCCAGGATGGTGGTTACTGATTGGAAGCATTTCTGAGCGTCTGATTGATTTTCGAAGATGAGGAACACCGCTGGTAATCTCTTTGTATCGAATTGCCAGTCCTGTTGTAGATCGTGAATTTCGTTGTTTAGTTTTGCGATATTGGTTTCGCAGTATTGGATAGTTTGAACTTTGCGACGGGATGGGAACCATTTGGTGATTGGGGGGATGTACCATTTGCCTAGTCTGTGGGTGGGCAATTTTTTCCATGGGATGTATGTTTCGAGTTCATCTTTTGGTTTTTGGTTGTTGTTGTATAGTTTGTTCAATTTTTCTTCTGATTTGTTGTGTTGCTTGGCTACTGCGTCGTTGATGACTGAATTCAAGGTGGATTCCAGTTTGGTGAAGTCTGCAGACCGTTCGTCACATTTGGCGATCAACTCTTTCAAGTCGTGGGCGAAGATGATTTTGTGTACTTGAGGGTAAATCTTTTCTAGTTCGCCCTCCATGGACAGATTATCGTTCAGTTCTGTGAGGATGACAGTTCTGGAGGAAAGCAAACCGTCGTACAAGGGTGTTGTCTGTATGGCGTGTCTGAATACCATGTAGTGGTAGAGTTCTTTGTATAGGAGGAACATGAATAGGATGTAGACGAGCCAGGACATGAAGACGTGTGTGTATAGTCTTTTGATATTTTTCACGTTTGCATAGGAGAGGATTTCGAACCCGCTTAGGTTGTTCCCGTTTGATGCGTTTACCGGCAATAGGATGGGGAATAGGATGCATGCGGAGATGAAGGAGAAGGAGATGAAGATGGCCATGTAGCGGAGAAAGAAGTAGCCGTCTATGCCACAGTGCTGTAGTAGGAAGGAGTGTGGTTTGTTGATAAGGTAGGGTAGCCATGCGAAGTATCCTGTGGGGGGTTCGTTTATTCTTTCTTCTTCGGTGATAGTTTGTAGGTCTGGTAGTGTTCTTGGCTGGTACACTCTTTTGAATTTAGTTCTTAGCAGGGTGAAAGCGGTGAAGAAGCATACTGCGGTGATCAGATTGACGATGAAGGTTGTGACGAATGCGGAGGTTGAGGAGGAGGTGTCTGCGCTCGAGGAGGAGCTTGAGAAGTTGGACATGTTGATTCCAAAGATATCGAAACCCAGGTCCAGTTTTTCGTGCAGCTGTCGAGATTGAAGCATTGTATGTGTTGTTGTATATTTGTGCTGTGTGTATTTATACTATAAATGTATATATCAGCGGAGTATCCTTTAGAATTGAAGGGACAGTGGTTGTTGCAGTGTTTGCAGTGTTGCAGCTATATATAAGAGTGCTGAGGAGACGCGATGAGGTTTGGCGAAGCGAAGCGTAAGCAACGGGTGCCTCTTTTCTTTTGCTGCATTGTGTTGTTGTGTTGTGTTGTTGTTGTGCGAAGGCAATGCGGTAAGGCCGGGCAACAGGCAATTGTGTATTCCCCTGTACATAAAGTATATTAAAGTATATTTGAGTGTGTAATACTGCACAGAGAACACCGCGATAACTGCAGAGCGATAATACAGTGATAATATATTATAACAATACAGCTGTAACACACCGTGAGAATGCCGTGTTGCATAAGCGATATAGCACGGTGATACAACAATAGAATAGCACACCGTGGGTTAGCGGACAGCGCAACAATGCAATAAGAAAAGAGAGCAAGCCGCCGCTGCGCGCTTACGTCATTGCGCCGGTGTCGCTGTCGACGGCGCGCAGCTGCTCGAGCAGGCGCCAGTCACGTGCCCCGACGACGACTGCTCTGCCGCTGCCGCTGCCGCTGTTGCTGTGCGCGCCGAGCAGCTCCAGCTTGCGCGCGGTGGCCTGCAGTTGCGCCAGCACAATCTCGACGAGGGCGTTGTCGAAGCCGTCTGTCGTGTGGTGTGATGAAGATATAGATGATATCGACTGCAACGTCTCGGCCCACAGCCGCGCCTTCAGCATAGGGTTGGGTTCGCCCGCTAGGGTTTCGCGGCGGCTCATGATCAGGGCTTGGTGGAATTGTTCGCGGTGTGCCACTCCTTCAACATCGATTATTACCATCTCATTACACCATTACATCCCCATTTATATATCAATTATTTATTACTGCTCGCATATTTATTTATATTTTATTATGCTGGCATATTTTATTATATTTGATTAGTTTTCAATATTAAAGGTATACAACTGTGCAAGTATACAGTAATACAGTACAACAGTACAACAGTGCAACAGTGCAACAGTGCAACAGTGCAATCATGTCCCAACTGTCTGTGAGCTATGGCATACTCAACGACAACAACAACCAAATAAACCATATCCTGCCAATCACTAAAATCCTCTATATAGACAACGTCGCATACATCACCTCGTCAAGAGACGGCTCGATCATCTGGCATGACCGAGTAAACCCCTCGAACAACTTCAAACTCCAAGTACACTCAGACTGGATATCTGATATCCTCCTACTCAAATCACACCAAAACAACCACTACCTCCTATCCGTCTCGCACGACTTCTCAATAAACCTCATCCATATCTACTCATCAAACAACAACAACAACAAGTGGAAAGCAAACGCAAAGATCATAGGGTACCACCAGGACTACATCAAATCAGTACAGAAACTGAACGAAAACACTTTTGTCACCGTAGGCCTAGACAACTACATCAACATATGGGCCATCGACATCCACAACTCATTAACGCACCATTTCAAATCATTCGTCCACCCGCACGGCTCCCTATACGCCCTACAATGCATCCCATACTCAGCACACCCATTCGATATCATCGTCGCTGACTGTAACGGCAACATCGCCTTCTACTCCTCCTCCTCCTCCTCATCAGATCGCCCAGTCTTCACACTGCTCAATGCACACAACACTAACATCAAATGCATCAAACTGTTCGATAACAACTCCTTGCTCATTTCCACCTGTTCAAACGGAATCGTCAAAGTTTGGGACATGGCAAATAACAAAATTATTCCATTGACCACTTTCAAATGGCCCCATTCAGTCATCTGGTCCATAGAACAAGACAACTCAACCCTCATCGTCGCAGACTCAGCTGGCAATATATCCTCCCTACAATTCGATCGCACAACCAACCAACCAATCATCAAATCTCTATACCAGAACAATCTCAACAGTTCCACCCACAAAGGAATTATAACCGCTATCAAATCTAACAACCAGTTGAAATTCTCAATCTGCTCGAATTCAAACCTAAACACCATCGATCTCTCACAAAACAACAAATTGATCGTCGAAAATGGCGGCATAGCATTGACCCGTAGTTCTCTACTCACAAACAGAAGGCACGTCATCACAGAAAACTCCAATTCAATCGTTCAACAGTGGGATATCATCTCCTGCCAACTGATCAACACTTTCGACCCAAACGAGGGAACCTTCGACCAAATCGTGAAAAAATACACCTCACACGAAATACTGCCCCACTGGTGCACCGTGTCAATCAAAGTAGGCATCCTTTTCATCAAGATCACTTTTAAAAATTTCAACAACACAGAAGTCTACGGGAACGCATTGAAAAATTACACTCTATTGAATGAGAACTGTACCATCGCAAACATAAACGATGAATATAGATACAATCTGGGCAAAATCGTCATCCACTCTTTATTCAATCAGTTCATGCAATGGGAAATCAATAAAGATACCCATTTCAGATCAAAACTAATTTCAAATCTTGATAAAGATAAAGATACTCACGATGAATCGCAACATAGTAAACGAAAATCAGCGTTCAACAACTTGTCACTGTCAACTTCACATTTCAAATCAAAGGATATTACTCCAACAACCAACAACACCCCCTTCGTATCGGCACCATCAACACCCATCGGAGAACTGAATGATACTGCACCCAATGATTATACCAAACTGCACCATAAATCTCACGAAGATTTGTTAACTACCGCAACAGACTCAAAGATCAACAATTCAAGAGCTCTATCGTCAGGCTCAATCTTCACCAGAAAATTCAGAGCTTTAAGAAATAGTAATAAGATTAATCAAAATACAAATTCAGATAGACCACATACAACAAGTGGGACACCAATAAATTTAGACTCACAAATCGACTTCAATTATAACATTTTCAAATCAACAAATAATTCACATCAGTCGTTGCCCGAATCATCGACATCATCGTTATCCTCATCATCATCACTACCATCACCACCACCCCCACTACCACCACACAGCAATTCAATGTCTTCTCCATCTTTACCACTAACAAATAACAATAACAATAACAATAATAATAATAACAATAATAGTACCGAATCGAAACTTTTTATGTCGGACTTGATTAATGACATTCGCGAATCCTATATTAATCAATTACAAAATCAATCATCATTAGCCAAATTAAGCATTACAAAGAGGAAAATTGACTCACAAATTAAAACAGATGATGATATACCCATCATAAAAATTAACTCAAAGACTTTATTATTAGTCCAATCATGGAATGAAGGCGCTTGTGGCGGTAAAGTTTTATTCTCAACAGTATTACCCCTATCGACTTCAACTTCAACGTCAACTTTAACTACAACCTCGGCGTCTTGTTCTTCTTCTTCTTTATTACAAAACAATTTATCTTCCACTTCTTTGATCTCCACTGCATCATCAATCTCTTCTCTAGACTCTTCCCTCGATGTAACATCTTTATCAAGTAAAAACTCAAATGTTTCCTTCAAGTCAACATCTTCAAATAATGGAAATTTAATCAATAAGAAAATTCATAATGGAAACAAAAAATTATTCACCAAGATTGAACGTAATTTACCATATTGGGTCGGTGAACTCCTTTGCAAAGATAATAATCTTGTTCAAGAAAAACAACCAAAATTAAATTTCATTATTCTTCCATGGACCCCCGAGGATCAACAAGATTCAATTGGTGATGCTTTACCACAAGTACCAAGTCATCAAAATCATCACCATCATCCAGGTTTTAAATTGGGTAAATCAAAATCTAATGAATTAATTAAATCTTCGATGACTGATCTACCCAAAATTTCAGAATCAAATATCAAGTTAATTGCACCTGGAATGGTTAAAGTTAAAAAGATTAAAAATTATGTGGTAGATAGATTCGAATCTAAGACACCAGAAATGAAGGAAAAACTTGAACCATCAATTTGGTTGGAATTATTGTGTAAAGATCAACTATTGGATAATGATATGACTTTATCAACTGTTAGAACATTGTTTTGGAAATCACAAGGTGAAATTAAAATTTACTATAGAAGAAAAGTACCAAATTAAAAGTAGACATATATAACAGAAAACATTACTATATATACATATAATTGAATCATATTGTATTTAATGAATTAATGGAAGTAGAAAAATAAAAATATATGAATTTGGTTAGAGGATCAAATATGAATTGGTGAAAGTATAAAGCTAAAAAAGTATGAATTTGGTGAGACAATCAAATATAAATAGTTTAATAATTGTTGAACCAAATCTTTAAGATTTCGAAAACAGTTTGAGAATCAGTAAACTCATGATTGTCTTCTCTATGGTGATTATCTTCCTCATAGTGATTTTCTTCCTTATGATGGTTATCTTCCTTATGATGGTTATCTTCCTTATGATGCTTATCTTCCTTATGATGTTTATCTTCTTTATGATGACAATCATCCTTATGACGGTGATCCTTACCATGTCTCAAATGCTTGGATTCGTCATCAGATTCAGGCTTTGGAGGTAAATGCCATGGACATGGAGGTGGTAGATGTGGCATTTCAGCATTGTGATAAGTTTCACCATCAATATCACCTGTGAAATCACCGAAACCGAAATTACCAGTGAACCAAACCTTATCAACGTCAAATTCAGCAAAGAAAACATCATCATCATTCAACCATTCTTTGGTAGCTCTATGTTGCTTCTTGAAACATTTCTTTAATTTATGAACTTCATCATCAGATAAGTCCTTTAATTCTTCAACAGAACCGTACAAATTAATACGTGGTCTAGAGAAGACATCTTGATCATGGAATGGTGGATGTTCAATAGTAATCGAAACGTCTTCTTTGTTTTCTTGGCAATTGGCAAAAGTGTTATTCAATCTAGATAATAATAAGATTGGATTACCAGAGTTAGCAAAATCTAAACCTTCACAAGAGTCGGAAGAGATATGACGTTCGATATTAGCAACTGGGACACCTTCATCCTTATCAATGGTACTAACATGTAAGACTGGAGTCTTATCAACAATTTCTCTAGCGACATGAGGAGCTAATTTCTTTGGATCACCATTATGTGGGATGCCTGGTGCTGGTGGGTGAGCAGTAGCAACACCTAAAATCAAAGATGATAAAATAGCCTTGCTTAATTGCATATTTGGAAGTAAGAAGGGTTATTGGTTGTTATAGATTTATTTCATTGTCTACAAGCTAACAACAATTCTCGAGTGCTATCAAGTTAAATATCATCTCTTTAAATACTACTAGTATAAGACAAAGGTGTGTTTTTACCATGGGGGTGAGAATCACCATCGAACACACCTTTAATTGATATATCGTGAGATGCGTTTGTTGTTGTCAGAATCACCCAATTTTAGGAAATACTCTTGTGACAATCGCTTATTAATTGTCAATTGACAATGGAAAGAACTACTGCTGCACCTTTGAGCGAAAAAAAAAAAATGTAGTGAACTCGAAGAAAATGCGTGAAGAAATGCACACCCATTTTGTTGTATATTGACTTCAGGATTACGCTAAGCCATTCCACAGTTGAGTAATCGAAGTTATGTTTCATGTGTTTAGCTTAAATTGTGAACCGCCAAATATGTTGTCGCTCAACGATTATACGATCTTTAATCGTTGGCACTTCCTCATATTGATTACCTGCTGTACAACAATCTACAAGTTGGCAAATGGCTTAGCATAACAATTGATTAAGCAAATGTATTTTCTTGCAATCTTTCATTGGCCTGTATCAGGGACTCTTATTTCAATCAAGAATCACTTCAGTTCTCGTTTTCTTATTGATCTTTTTTGTAATATAAAACATACGTATACAGAAGTATAGGCGTTTCAGTATCAATCGTGAATAGTTAATTCCAACAGTAATAACTCACGTATCGTTCATTTTAGTTTCTATTTCAATCTTAGATTACTGTCCTACCTCCCTAATGTAGGTCACCTCACATTTTCTTCGAGTGTGCAAACTGCAATATCGTTAAACCAGAATCGTTAAAATGAGCAAGTTTTTCGAGACTATGACAATTTCACAAAGGAATTTAGTATATCATTGCAAGATATTACAGCTATTTATGGTAGCAGAAGTAATGAATGCTCTCAATTAACATGGTTTTATTTTCTTGAATTCAGTAGTAAAAAAGATGCTGTTGCCTATTTCAGTAATTAAAGTTACACAGAACAAGTTTCAAACTTTAACGACCTGTGTCCACTGACAGTCTTATTCTTTGCCAAACTCGATCTTATAACATTGACTAGTTTGCCAATTCTTTCAATATTAAAGAGTATTTTACTAATAACAAATGAAAAAATCATCATAAATCATTTTCTGAACATATATAGTAACATAATTAATACCCACTTTAATCTATCCAAATACCCAACGCATTACTAAAAAACATGAAACTGTTACCAATTGTCTCATCGGTATTAACATTAAACGTGGTAACTCTTGGTTGGGCCAAGAATACTGAAATTTTATCTATTGACGATTTTAACACCATCATTAATTCAAATCAATTAGATGACCCACATGCCACCTCATTTAATGTGATCAAATACTACACTACGTGGTGTAGTCATTGTAAAAGATTAACTCCAATTTGGTCTCAATTAGTCAAGGAGTACCCAGATATAAACTTTCTTTCCATTGATTGTGATGTGTTTGGTGGCGATTTATGTAAGGGGTTACCAGGTTATCCCATTGTTAAAGTGATTACTACCACACAAGATGATATAATTGACTTACCTGATAATAAACCAGTGGACAGAGACTCATGGTTAGGTTATTTCAAATCATGGTTTAATCGTGACACGCAAAAATTGATCCATGTGGAACCAGAAAGAATTATCCAATATCAAGGAGCTAGAAATCATGAACAAATATCCAGTTTTATTGAACACTTAAAGAAATTGGATGAATTGCAATCCAAGTTTGTCAAGATTGTTTATCACAATGATTCAAACTTGGATAATGAATTATTATCTTCGTATTTCCACGATGTATTACTAAAAAATGGTATTGCATCATTGCGTAATGAAGACAATACACTTGCTGTGTCTGATCACCAATCACTAGCTAAGGAAAGAAATAAGTTGGAAAATATCATTAGAAATAACAACAACGATGAGCCAAGCAAAGAATCCTCAAAAGTAAAATTACAATTTATTAATTGGTTACAAGATCAAATCGGCAATACAGAAACAGATTCAAATCAATTTAAAGATGAGTTATAGCATTGATAAACTTTACCTTCAGTGTATATAATGATACATACAAAAAATATAATTGCCTTTCCAATTACTGAACTTTTATAAAATATCTTTTACCTTCAATATCTCTTTTGCCCAGCATTAAGGTGTTTAATTAAAGCATAAATTGCCACGGGGGTTACTATGCAGTATCACCAACATCATATTGCTCGAGAATTATGGGCACATCTTATGATGAAATCCTTAACTCCCGTCATATATCTCCATAACTTTTATATATTTATAGTATTTAGTATATTAAACAAAATTCACTTAATATTTGTATTATAGCAAGGCATATTAAAATCTTGCCTTGTCTTGATCTATCATATTCTTCTGGATAGTTTTTGTCACTTACCTCTATTTACTCTCAAAATATTAGATATAAAGTGACATATTCATTAGACACTATGTGCCGACAATGTTGTCTCCCAAAGATTTTCTTGCTTTCATAAAACTATGCTTAATCACTTTCACTAAAAGAACCAGTTCCTCCTATCTTCTTCTTTAAAAGCATCAACTTATTTGCTGTTACATTTTCCCTTCTTGAAATGGCGCGTCACTTCTTCTGTAATGATCCAAATTGACTTTTATACAAAAGGAATAAAAAAGTCATCATCAATTTCAAAGTACAAAAGTTGGTAAATTGAATATAGTAAAAGCAAGTTCTTTGTAGTAGGCTTCGAATTCTAGTTATTTAGCTTTAAATAGTTTAGTAAATGTTTAGGACCATAATATCGTTTGTCAATACTTCTAAAGTTACAAGAAAAACAGACATTAAAGTTTTGAGCCATAATATGTGCACTCGATAAAGCTCAGTATACAATTCATTTTCGATATGGTTCAAAAACATATTCAATAACTCGAAGTATAATGAGAATTTGGTTTCCAAATCATTTCATGTTGCAAACGTTTTTGTTACAAACTTTGAAGAAGATACAAAAATGTAAATATTTTTATTTGAATCTTCATAAAATCCATCAAACACTTTACATAAGATTGGAATGGTCATAAAATCAATCAATAGTATTCATTCACTAAATATTCTTTAGCACCCTCTCAATGAATTTGCGACACACCGTTTCCCAATTCGGACACTGCAACATTTTTTTTCAAAAATCTCAGAATTTGAAATAAAAAACAAAAGTTGTAATCGAATGAAAAAAAATACTAGTTGAAAAGAAATCGATGCCCTGATACGCTTGACGTCGCTGACTCAGTAATATATTGGAGTTAGTATAGCTTACAATTGCGCAGCACAGGAACTATACAGCTAGTTAGATAACCCTGAAGAAGATGGACGGATTCAATATAGCAAATACTCACCAAATAGGAAATAACAGCTCCATGCCAATGGCGAATAATAGTAACACCATCAATGATAATATTGCCAATCACCATATTCGTGAACTCAACGGCCAGAATGTGAGTGAGGTCGACAGCAATAATATTAGCGGGCCCAATCTAAATAATAATCCAAACCAACAAGGTCAGATGATGATGAACCAAAATCTACTCATTCAAATGAATAATGCTCGTAGTTATTCAATGGACAACAACATCAACAGCATTAACAATATGAACAATATGATCAACCCAAATCATATGATGGAATCAAATATACGACATGTGAATCAAATATCACCAAAATACCAATCTGGTATAGACTATTCGATGCAACAAGTTGACACTACTGACAACAACATCAACAACAGCCCCGAAAACCATGGTAGTATTCCACATCAGCAAATGAATCAGCAAAGTTATATTTCCCGAGTTCAAGCAATAACACAATCAAATATGGGCCAACCTGACCCCAACTCAAGATTATTGAATAATAACAGTGGTGAAATTGTACCCCAAATGGTCCCACCAGCCAACCATAATATTGACAATAACAACAACAAAAACAATGGTAATAGCGATAAAGTTATCACTCCAGCCAAGAAAAGAGTTTCTATGGCCTGTGATAATTGTAGAAAGAGAAAGATTAAATGTGGACCTGTAAACCCTGCTTTGAATAAATGTGATAATTGTATCAAGTATGATGCAATTTGTAGTTTTCTTCATAGAGATCAAATCATTTCCAAACGGAAAACATTAAGTGAAAGTGAAATAACCGCTGTAAAAGAAGCAATAACTTCAAAAAATCAAATGATAACACCAAGTATTAAATCCACAAACAATAAGCATAAACAACCTAAAATTCCTGGTATTATTAAGAAGACTGCAAAAATTTCTTCTTTACATATTGACCCAAGTTTAAGTTTTGAGACCAAAATGGATAGATTGGATAAGAAAGTTTCTAACATGATTGATAATATGTCAAGAATGGAATGGTTATTTAGTAAGATGATTCAAAGAGAAAACTTAAAGGATAAAAAAAATGGGAGACATAACTCTGAATCCTATGACAAAAGAGATAGGAAGCTTTTTCCTCAGTTCAAATATTATAACACTTCAATTTTAACATCTTCAAAATTTCAATGGATTAAAGAGAAAATTGTTCCCGAATTATCTAATGAACAATTTGTTTCTCCTTTGTCTAGTATTCTTAACATGTCATTAAAATGGTATGTTATTCAAAACAAAAATTTAATTGATTTTTCATCCCCATCAACGTTTCAAGCCAATGTTAATATCTTCCCATTACCACCAAAGGAACAATCTAAGAGATTATTAGAAAATTTCCATGACACTTTGATATCCTCTGCCACAGGATTAATTACAATAGATGAATGTTTTGATTTGATGGATCGATATTTTGATGATTCAAAAATTCCACTAACTTATCCCGAATCGCTCCTATTGAACGTTTGCCTATGTGCCGGCGCCAATGCTACAGAGGCCTTGCTGATCAATGAAGCAGAATTTGTTAGAAAGGACAGATATAGCCCATCAAGATTTGATTTGGCCGTTATCGAAAATAATATGCTATTAAATGCCATGTATTATTACCATAAATTATCCATGTTATGCTCTGGAATAACTACAGTACAAGCCTTGCTTTTGTTTACTAGATATTTAGCAGATAACTTAACCACTGAATTAGCTGATGATGTCCTAACTACAGCAGTTAAGTTTGCCGTGGATATGAGGCTTGGCCTAAAATCATACTATTGTGATATAACCAACGATGAATGCTTGATTAGAAGAAGACTATGGTGGCATTGTTTCTGCATTGATAAGAAATACTCTTTAATTCTTTCAAGACCGCCATTATTACACGAAACTGAAATGGATGTGTTGACAGATGAAAATTATTACAAGTTTATTAAACTTGAAGTGTTACCAAAGCTTTCTGACATAACTCCAAAAGAAATTGAACAAATTCATGACATAAAGCTTGCATTAAATGAGATTGCTCGTTATTCTGAGTATATTCCATACTTTATGTCTTATTTCATTTACAGATTAGTTAAGATTGAAATGGTATTATTTGAAACCTGCTTTTCATCTAATATGACTACTGATTATACTTTTGATGAAACAATGCGTAGGGTTATCGATGTGCAAGAGTCGCTGGTTGATTGGAAGGACAATTTACATACTTGTATGAGACTCGATGGCTATAAACAATATCTGTGCATGTTATTTACCAAGTCTAAGGATTCTAATCAAGCTCTAAGTTTTGAAATTGCTTGCTCTAAAGTTATAAACACACATTTCAGGCACTTATATTCGGTTATCACACTAAACTTATTTGCTCTATCATTCTTATATGATAACTTTGATTTAACTATGGCAAGTAAGGAAATTCGTCCCACAACTATTAAGGTTTGCTTCGAAAATTATAAAAATGCGTGTGTTGAAATGCTTGAAACATTGCTGAGTACCAAATATCATCCTCATAGATTTAATGAATCGATGTACCATCTGTTTACTGGTATTTATGTTTTGATCTTGACTGTCATCAAACATATGGATGATTCCTTCCTTACTGATATCAGAGATATTATAACTCTACTACAAACATGTCACAAACATCTATTAGGTGAAAATAATGAATTTTTGGAAACCAACAATGTCAAATGGCAAGTATCTGTATATATCTTCACATTCTTAATGAAATACATGACTGCCAAATATCATAAGATTGATCAAGAATTTGTTATTAACAATGGCATCGATGATGATTATTTTGATAATATATTATCACAAATTTTAGAAAGAACAACGGAGCAAAAGAGAGCTTGCTGTGTGAGATTATATGATAATGTAAAGAATAGTTCTGAGTTTAAAGATATCTTTAAAAATGGTACTTTGGATGATCTATTGGATATAAATGAAGAAGATGCTAAAAATACAACAATCATTGGAAGAAATGATGTTGGTATTTTCAACGAGCTAACTCCCAGAATGCTACAGTTATTACACTCTGATAAACCTTTTACATCTCAACAAACCTTGGAAAGAACCACCTTAAATTCTGATTCATTGTTTCCTGTGAGCAATATCCTGGAAGAGAAGGCATTTCCAAGGTTTGAAACCAATTCCAGTACATCTATCAGAAAAGATGCAGAAGAGAATGATTTTAATTCAGGCATAAAGCAATTTTTACCATTCGGAGACACATATTTTGACAGAGAATTCTACTTCATGGAGATTTTCAAAGCATATAACCCTGAGTAAATATCTTAAGTATTCGGTTATATAAGAAATAGTCACATTTAATTATATATAGATATAAGCTGTATCCTTACTAATTACATTTGATACTTATTTTCCCAGATAAAACAGTACCTTCATTACAATAGTAAAGTCTTAACATATTCCAAATACTTGTTACCATTTTCCTTCTCGGATTTAGCTGCAATTTCCTTCAGTAGTTCCTGTATTTTTTGTTGAGCGTCTTCTTCCTTCAAATTTTCAACATTCGCAAGGCCCTCACTTCTGATTTTGGCTACCCATGTTTTCAGTAACTGTTTCAATTCTTCATTGCCATCTGTAATTTCCTTTTCAGAAAGCTTAATCTTCTTCAATTCATCGTTGTTTTGTTTCAAATTTTCCAACTCATCTGCCTTTCTCTTTGCCATTTTTACAATCTTTTGTGGAAATTGAACAACTTCAGCAACATGAATACCAAATGATTGGTCGGAAATTCCCGGTTCGACTTTATATAACAATGTAATATCTTCACTATCGTGCTGGCTTTTTTCACCTTGTTCAATGTGGGCCACTACGTTTAAGTTTTGGACATTTGGTAATTTATCAGAAAGGCTAGTCAATTCATGGAAATGCGTGGCAAAAAGAGTAAAACACTTTATTTTACTGGCAATATGTTCAGCAATAGCCCACGCGAGACCAAACCCATCGTATGTACTAGTACCACGACCTAATTCGTCAACAATAATCAATGAATTCTTCGTGGCATTCTTCAAAATGGAAGCAGTTTCTAGCATTTCTACCATGAAAGTAGAAACACCCTTTAATTGAGAATCCCCGGCACCGACTCTACATAAGATGGCATCCACGATGGCAATTTCAGCTTCTTCGCAAGGAACAAAACAACCAATCTGGGCTAATAAAGTGATTACACCAATCTGTCTGATATAAGTAGATTTACCACCCATATTTGGACCAGTTATAATTTGGAAGTCATTTGTGTTAGTTTCAAGATTAACATCGTTAGAAATAAATATAAGTTCATCTTGCATTTCTACCACTGGGTGACGAGAGGCAATAAGTTTTGTCTTTCTTGCATCTTCCTCAAAACCGTACATTTTAGGTCTAACATATTGGATAGGGGCATAAGATGAAACATGTGCAAATGCATTTAACACATCTAAGTTGGCTAAAGTTAGAGAGATTTTTTCCATCACTGGGGTATATGTTAATGTGATATCTACAATTTCTTTGACCAAACTTGATTGTTGCCTCTCGTAATCTTTTTCAAGTCTAGTAGTTTCACTTGAGATCTCTTTCAATTTTTTAGTACTGAAAAAGATACCTGCTTTCACGGTAGACAATTCAATGAATTCTTTATAACTTCTTAGTTTCTTAGCATCATTACGTGTTAGCCTCATGCACCAACCATGTAAATGATGATTTTCTAATTTTAGTTTTCTTTCTGCATCAAAACCTAAAGTCTCAGCAGATTCTAGATGAATAATCTTAATTTGTTCTCTTAACTCATCTAATTCATTCTTAATTTGTGCCAACTCTTCATTGAATTCCACTCTGATCATATAGTCGTTGTTATTCTCATATGCCTCCAAATCAATGGTGGTTTGAACCATTTCTTGTAATTTCATTAGCGGGTCCATGTGTTGTTTCAACGGTTTGATCCAAGTTTCTTTAATTAAGGCGTTGACATTATTATCTCCATTATCCTCAAGATCAATAAATGATTCTAATAATTCGATGTATTCAGGTATTTTCATACTGAATTCATATAATCTTAAAACATCTTGCAAACAAGTATTACTTTGACCAGGAGAATTTTTATTTTTATTTAATCTCTTTGTCATACGACGCACATCAGGAATTTGTGGCAGATACTCATTTTGTAGCATTTGTCTTAATTCTAATTTATCCATTAAGAAATCAACTAAATCATGCCTCTTGACGATTTTAGATTTATCAGTCAATGGTTGCTTCAACCATTCATTTAGTAACCTTGTCCCTGCATTAGTTTTGCAATGATTCAATAGTTGGAATAAGGAGTTAATTTTATTCCCATTAGTAGTTCCGGTGAAGTGATTCATTAAACTCATCGAGGAGGAATTTGAAAATAGATTTAAAGCTCTCATTGATGAGGCATCCAATTTAATAAATTCAGTTAGAGAATGATTAATTAACTCAAATTTACCTAAATTGGTTTCTTCAGACATGATATGTAGATATGACAATAACGCATTACAAGCGGATAGTGACTCTTTAGAATAGTTTTGTGGTAATGACATTATCAGTTTATTGTCAGTTAATTTAATCAAATCAGATTCTATGTTTTTGTCATTATAATCACCGTTCTTGGTGAAAGTGATCGAACAATTACAACGATCAATAACATTTAAGAATCTTTTCCATGTGGATTGACCATTCATGTTTTCTGGTAGAAGACATTCTTTAATACCTAACTGAATCAAAAATGACTCTAGATTGGAAAACACTTCATTATCTAATAATTCTAGCACCCCAATCTTGAAATTTGTGGTATCAATAAATGTAATACCGATATTAAAATTATCACTATTAGAAGAAGTAACCTTCAATGAAGCAATAACAATTGATGATTCAACGTTAAAATTATTCATCAAATGGTTGACTTGTTCAATATTACCTGGAGACGCTAAATGTAACATTTTCCAGGTTTTGTCGTAAATTTCCACCTTATACCCCAATTCTAAAAGACATGTCTTTAAAAGGTTTGATAGAATTTGTAATGAAATAGTGACATACACGGTTGGCTCATTGAAGTTTTTCTTGGTCAATGGATCTAATTGGCAATCTTTCAACACACTTTGGGTATGATATATGGTATCTGCAACAAACACTGCATCTGAACCCACAACAAGATAATAATCATTTTTATCAACGATTCTAATTGTATTTAATGGCTTGGTTGGCAATTTGATAAAATTACGATAAAACCCTCTTTCTTCACCGGAATCAACAAATTTCAAATCTGGTCTAGTAGCTGACATTTTTTGATCTCTGGTATGTTTGTGAAGACCTCTAGGTTGCCTTAACAGTGGAATCACATCTCTACTTTTTGTATTAAAGCCAACTTTTAAAGATGAAAAAAAAAAAAGTGAGACGCCAAAACTGAAATGAAATTAACGCGTAAAAATATAAATAGGACTAGATTTGATTAATATATGGGATATGTAGTTACTTTATAATTACTATTTAGAATGCAAATATGGATAAGCTCCACAGTAAATTTACACATCTTGTTGTTCTGTAGTGGATTTGTCTACAGCACCTCTGCCATAAAGGAAGAATTGACAGAATATTATAAAATCCATAATCAAAGTACCAGAACTACCAACCAACCAGGATGCATTTACTAATAAATATTTCGAGTCCAAAGATATGGAAATCACGGATGTGATGAAAGTGGTATTCCCCAAACATGCAAACAGGAAGAAAAGGAATGAGATACCTTCACATGATTTTCTTTTGAAGTTTAACAGGATTTGCGGTATTCTTGAACCCAGATATAATACAGCACTTAAATAACCAAAGAATTGAGCCAATATATTTACTTCAATTTCATCTGCATCACTGTTACCATTTGGTATGCGATGGTGATGGGACACCATGGAGAACCTTGAAGTGATGGTGAAAGTAGATGGGGTGGATGCAAGTGTGGTATTATTGTTATAGTATCTCTTACAGTATGGGATATACCATGAAGCAAACCCAGCTAAAATGACCAGGGAAACAATTATAAGATCACTTATGTAGTTACCTTTATCCAAAGTTTCCACTAATACTTCATCATCATCATCATCTTCTACTTGTTCATGTTGTTCTGACGATTCTTGGTCTTGTTGCATATGTTGATGTAAAGAATTGTATGCGGATGGGTTAGAACCACGTTTAGCCAGTAAAGGTTGGTGTTCATTAAACACATCATGTAAGACATTTTCGTTCAATGGAGTAGCAGGAGAGAAGTGTATAGGATCGATATCATTAATCTCATCGGCATTTAACATCGGATCAGTAGTTCTATCGTACCAAAGACACTGTATTAATAAAATGATATCAGCGACAGTATAATAAGCGGCTAATATAATCATCGTCATTAAAAGATGTTGCATCATGGCACCAACAAGGTTGAATACATCACCTGCCAACCATAGGATAATAAACAGAAGAGATAAACCTTCTGCTGAAGACCTATAGAAATTTTCATAGATTTGAGGGACAAATACAATCACCCAACATGCAATAGAGATGGACCCCATAAGTCCAGATATATTTTCATTATTCAATATGATAGGAGCTAATTTCATCATTATCTTGATATCTCTGTTATCTTTTAGCCAGAAAATGTGATCGCAATTTTATCGGCGACAGCAACACACTAACGTTTTATACAGTTATGTATTGATCATTTACTCCACCAGAGATGAGTAATACCTTCTGGCTTCAATTATCTTAATGAAATTATTTAGAGACTAAAATTTTCCATTGGTTAAATTTCCAATGGGATTTCCCATACTGAAGCTAAAAATGTTCACTATGACTATTAGATCAAACTACAATTACCAATACACAATCTCTATATATATATGATCTGTGGGACGACTATTCAGAATCAGAATCATTGTCATCGGTTTCTGGTCCGGCCTTCTCTAATTCCTTTTGATTTAGAGTGGCTACTACATCGATCTTTCTTTGTGGTAAGACATCTTCCATGGATTTGGCCCAGTCTCTGTTGTCCATGTATAATAGCATCAATTGTACCACATGAGAAGTGGTCAAGACATGTCTACCGTCTAACTTAATGTATTTGCCGATTGGCAATCTCTTGGTTGGGATCCCCAAACTCTTGGCTTTGTTTAAACATAATTCCTTGTGTCTGTTCTTATCAACGATACCACCAATGATATATGTCATATTTGGCTCTAAAGTTTCTAATTCGTCTTCAGTATCAGCTGTTAAATACACTGTGTGTTCACGATCAAGTTTGGCCAAAGTTTCTTCACTCTCTTCTATAAACTTGAAATGGTTCCATTGCTCATGATTACAATCAGAAAGGCCATTTTCAAATCTATGTTTCAACCTCTTATCAAATCCAATCACCTCAATTTCAGAGTACTTATTTGCACGTCTGTTTGCAGCGTATGCTCGAGTTATTTGGTTAGATAAGGATGTGACCTCTTTATCGTTCATTAGATCATCAAATGAACAATCAATAATCAGTTTCATACCACTATCCACTTGTTTTGTATTCACACGAGGTTCTCTGACATATTCCGCAGGTAATTCTTCACCACGTTCCGCATATGAGGCAATGATATCTTTACGATTTTGCTTTAATCTTTGTCTCTTGGCTTTACGTTTTAATCTATATTCTTCTTTATTCAAATCCCATTGTTGTCTTTTCCATTCTTTCTTCCATTGTTTCTTAGACATCCCCTCTGGGGTGGGCGGTAAAACAATTCTCTTACTTTCATCCACAGGTCTAATTTTCTCAGTCATCTTGTTGAATGTGCTTGCTTTTCTGCCTTGGACAAAACACTGGTAGTAATGTGGTTTTGTTAACAAGCTCATCGATTTAAAGATTGTTAATGAAAAATTTATCCAATTTTGAAATAAATATTGCAATACACGTAAGGTTTATACGCAAGATTTATAAGATATATAAGAAGCAACACACCAAGATGAATCTGGAATTGCCATGGGTGGAGAAGTATAGGCCTCAAACATTGGATGATGTGGTCGGTAATGAAGAGACCATTGCTCGTTTGAAACAAATTGCTTTACAAGGTAATATGCCACATATGATTATTAGTGGGTTACCAGGTATCGGTAAGACGACCTCGGTCATTTGTTTAGCGAGAGAGCTGCTTGGGCCTGAATTGATGATTAAAGGTGGTGCTGTCCTGGAATTGAATGCCTCAGATGATCGTGGTATTGAAGTTGTAAGAAACCAGATCAAACAATTTGCACAAAAGAAGATTCATTTACCACAGGGGAAACATAAGATTATTATATTGGATGAAGCTGATTCTATGACTGCAGGTGCTCAACAAGCTTTGAGACGTACTATGGAATTGTATTCTAACTCTACTAGATTTGCCTTTGCTTGTAATCAATCTAATAAGATCATTGAACCATTGCAAAGTAGATGTGCTATTCTTCGTTATACCAAATTGAGTGATGAGCAAGTTTTGAAACGTTTACTACAAATCATAGCCAAGGAAGACGTTAAATATACTAATGATGGGTTAGAAGCCCTGATTGTCACTGCCGAAGGGGATATGAGACAAGCTATAAACAATTTACAAAGTGCTGTCGCAGGTCACGGTCTAGTTAATGGTGAGAATGTATTTAAAATTGTAGATTCGCCTCATCCATTGATAGTAAGGAAAATGTTAACTGCTCCAAACTTGGAGGAATCGTTGCAATTTTTGAAAGTTGAACTTTGGGGTAAAGGTTATTCTGCAGTCGATATTGTTACTACATGTTTCAGAGTGACGAAGACTTTGTTTCAAATTAAAGAGGATATGAGATTAGAAATGATAAAAGAAATTGGTATTGCTCATATGCGTATCTTGGAAGGTGTTGGTACTTACTTACAATTGAGCAGTATGTTGGCCAGATTATATAAATTACAACACACTGTATAATAAGTTTTATATAACAATTTGATGTCTTGTTTCAAAATTAGATTCACTCTTAATGCAAGTTCAAACCAAAAAAATAATACAATCTAACCAGCCAATGATTGAATTAACAACACAACAACAAGAGATATCACAAAGTCAATGGGAACCGAACACTACGGTCAACGTTGTGGCTGGTCCAAAATGTGGTAAAACTGTTAGTTTAGTTAATAAGGTGTCTCACCATTTGAATACTAATGAAATTCAACCCAATGAAATACTCATCCTCTCATTAACAAATAGGAGCATTGACAGTATTGTGAATCTGTTTCAAAGACATGATAATTGGAAAGATGTGCCATCAGATCAAATTCATATATCTACTATTCACGGGCTAGCAAATGAAATAGTGTCAAACAAGCATGCCCAATTGATCAATATCATAGAAGAACACGAATGGCAACATTTACGACAATTATTGCCCATCAACAACGATACAGTGACTAGATCAAAGAAAAATACAGCCAGTAAGACACATACTTTAGAGAACATGGTAAAACTTTGGAAGAATGGGCTAAACACTACATTTGGTTTCAGGCATTTAAATCCATTAGAAGAGGATATGGTCCAGGAGACAATGAAGATCATGAAATATTGCAATGTTATGACTAACGATGACTTAATTGTGGAAGCAATGAATCGATTAAAGGAAACTAAGTCCACGAAACTTTCAAACTATAAGCTTATTGTTATTGATGACTCGCAAGATATATATCCAAACTTACTCCCCTTCATCAAACAACTAATTTCCATGAATAATGCTCAATTATGTTTGTTTCATGACCCCAACGAAAGAATATACCAATTTATGGGTGGTAATGAACAAGTAATTGATGAGTTAATGCAATTAAATGAGAAAACTTGGGAATATTCATTGGTAGAGAACTTCGGTAATACGCCAGAGATTATGGAATCGGCTAATAAAGTGTTATCAGCAAATTTTGAAAGAACGCTACTGGATTTGACAACAGCAAAACCAAATTCGAATGTTGATACTCAACTATATCACACCAATGATTCTTTAAAACAATTAGATTTTATTGTCAATGAAATTTGTAAAATAATGACTACAGGCGTCGTAGAATTCGATGATATTGCAATCCTATCCAGAACGAATGTTTTCATGTCCCAAATCGTCGGTCATTTAAATTCATATGGGATTCCCTGTGAGAAGTTGGTAACTAGACCTGAATGGATTAATGATTTAAGAATACAATTTATCTTGAATATTTTCAAGATAATAGTCTTGGGTAATACACCAGATGTTAAGATGTGCAATTTTGCTGTATTGATACTATTGAATCAAATGAAAGGTATTGGTCAAAAGTCTCTCTATAGTCTCTACGATTTTTGTACTAAAGAGAATATACCAATCTGGAAATATTTTCTCACTACACCAGTTAGTAAGTGGAACTCATCAATAGCAAATAAACCGAAAATATTTAATATTTTATCTATTATAAATGATAATATTCCAAAAAATGTGGATGATTTGAAAGTGGATGAAATTATTCAAACAGTGAATGATATTATTATTGAACTAGATTGCCCACTGTTTAACTTCGAATCAGATCGGTCGCTGGAAGAGTTCAAAACCAATTTCACGTCAATGGTTAAGGTAATCGAACTGTGTGAATCGACTAGAGGAAGCACAGAACCTTTATTAAGTCATTTTTTGAAAACTTACTCAGTCCATGATCCTTGGAAAGAATCCACTAATAAGAAAACCATTAAAGTTGCGACCATTCACTCTGCCAAGAGTTTAGAATTTCCAATTGTGATGTTAGCTAATGCTCCCCCAATAAATGCACAATCCGATTTCCCAATGGATACAAACACTTTATATACAGGTATTACTAGAGCTCGAAACTTGCTGTACATGTTTAATATTAATCATATGATGGTACAATCTGACAACTTTAAGAGAGATTCGAATATTGCAATGAATGAACCATTTTGGAAATATTACATTGATGATAAGAAAAATTGTTCTAAACTTGCACATGAAACCCTTCCGCAATTCAAGTATTCGTTAGCAAGACTGCAACAGAATCAGATCCAAATCCAAAAGAAATTTGGTATAAGATTTTTATCCACATTACCACGTCAATATAAAGCTGTGCACAGAGCATTTTATTGAATACTTGGATAACGCTTAATATATATGTAGCACTTTCCAGTAAATAACATTCCTTAGTGAACTCGATAATACATACATATCATTGACCAAGTGTAGAGGCTTTATTTACTCTCAATGTATTGTCAGTATCTTATATTTAGGCATTCATAAGTGTTCAAATAAATAAAAATATATATAATTATAAAAAATCAATGGACTTTAAAAGGGACCGTTAAATATTAAAACAACCACAAAAGAAACAACTGCAAAGAAGACACAGATATCGACGATGCTGAGCTCCCACTTGATTAAATATAGTACAATCAGGCAATTGGGCATTACGCCGATTGCCAAATATATGTACTCCACCACTGGGTCTTCCAAAGAAGAAATATCCCATTTCAAAGATCTATCCACAGATTGGTGGAATACAAATGGTTCTCAACGAATTTTGCATAAGATGAATTTAGCTAGAATAGACTTTATGAGAACCAATTTAAACAAGTTGATGACCATTAAAGATCAACAAGAGAAAGATATATTCATTCCGGGCTATAATTTTAAGGATTTTTTACCCTCAGGGATCTCATCTATCATAGAACAAGATTTGAATGAAGAGATACAAAGAATGCTAAATGAAAAGCAATATTCAGTTCTGGATATTGGTTGTGGTGGTGGTATTCTTGCCGAGTCATTGGCAAGATTACCCTTTATCAAGCATGTCACAGGTATTGATTTAACTCCGGAATGTATTGATGTTGCCCAACATCATGCTTCCCAGGATCCAACACTTGATCATAAAATTGAATATAGATCATGCGAATTGGCCACAGTGAAAGATAAATATGATATTGTTACATGTTATGAAATGTTGGAACACGTAGATGATCCCCATGAGATTCTTAGACAGGCCTGGAAACGATTGAACCCTCAAGGGATTCTCTTTTTGAGCACAATAAATAGAGATTTTGTCTCATGGTTTACTACTATTTTTATTGCTGAATATATAACTAAATTAGTTCCTCAAGGTACTCACACTTATAATAAATTCGTCAAGTCATCAGAGGTTGTTGACTGGTTCCAACAAAGACAACCTAGAAAGCACAAGATTCTTGATTTGAAAGGAACCATGTATATTCCATCTAGAGGTTGGGTAAACCACGACTGTCCATCTGTTGGAAACTATTTTATGGCGATACAGAAGTTGCAATGATGACTCACGTCCAACTGATTCTGTCTTCATGTTTATAGCTAATATTATTTCGATTTTGTGTTTTTTTGTTTTATTTTTTTGAATAGTAAGAAAAAAAAAATTTTCAATATTATTAAAGATGAAGAAATTAAAGATAGCAAAATACTTACATAATGATAATTGATTGATATGTTTATTTATTTCTTAGGGGAAATTACTACGTCTCAAATAAACAAAAAATAATGTCTGTGGAACAAGTCACAGAAGGTGTTTCTAAACTGGAAACTACTAATACTGCTAAGAAAGAACAAGTTATCACCCCATGGGATGTTGAAGGTGCTGTCGATGAATCTGGTGTTGCTCAAGTCATTGATTATGAAAAATTAATCAGCCAATTCGGTACCAACGCCGTCAATGAAGAAACTTTAGCTAGATTTGAAAAGGTTACTGGTCATAAACCACATCATTTCATGCGTAAAGGCTATTTTTTCTCGGAACGTGATTTCAACAAGATTTTAGATCTTTATGAACAAGGTAAACCCTTTTTCTTATATACTGGTAGAGGTCCATCTAGTAATTCTATGCATATGGGACATATGGTTCCATTTATTTTCACCAAATGGTTACAAGATGTATTTGATGTTCCATTAGTCATTGAATTGACCGATGATGAAAAGTTTTTATTCAAACAAAAATTAACCATTGAAGATGTTAAACAATTTGCTATTGATAATGCTAAGGATATTGCTGCAGTTGGCTTCAATCCAGAAAACACCTTTATCTTTTCTGATTTGCAATATATGGGTAGTGGATTTTATGAAACTGTGGTTCGTGTTTCAAGACAAATTACTGGTTCTACAGCCAAGGCTGTCTTTGGTTTTAATGATTCCGATTGTATTGGTAAATTTCATTTTGCCTCTATTCAAATTGCTTCTGCATTCCCAAGTTCTTTCCCAGATGTTCTTGGTTTACCACCAAAGACTCAATGTTTAATTCCATGTGCTATTGATCAAGATCCATATTTCAGAGTTTGTAGAGATGTTGCTCAAAAATTGAAATATACTAAACCAGCTTTAATACATTCTAAATTTTTCCCAGCTTTACAAGGTTCAACGACTAAGATGTCAGCCTCTGATGAAAATTCTGCTATTTTCTTAACCGATACACCAAAACAAATTCAAAAGAAGATTAATAAATACGGGTTTTCTGGTGGTCAAGGTACTATGGAATTGCATAGAGAATTAGGTGGTAATCCTGATGTTGATGTTGCCTTCCAATATTTGAAATTTTTCAAAGATGATGATGAATTTTTGGCCAAGACATATGAAGGTTATAAAAGGGGTGAGATTTTATCTGGTGAAATGAAGAAGATGTGTATTGAAGTGTTACAAGAGTTTGTTAAGTCGTTCCAAGAACGTAGAGCCAATATTACCGATGAAGATTTGGATAAGTTTATGAAACCACATAAATTAGTTTGGGGTCAAAAGGAAAGATTAGTTCCAGTGAAGGCAAAGGCTGCTAAAGAGTAGTTATATAACTGATTGTGTATTTGTATTTGAATATATAATTGATAGAATATTGAAATTGTTCATTAATATGTTGTATGTAGTTGACAGAGTACTGAATTATTCATTCAGATATTATATAGTTGATAGAGTACTGAATTGTTCCTTAATATATTGTATATAATTGATAAAATACTGAAATTGTTCATTAATATTTAAGCAGAAGAAAGTTATTCATTAATATTTTACATATCTATTAGTTAAACACTAGACTCAATGAGTCTTTATATATTGTGCTAAATCTTCGATGGTGATGATTGGGATATTAAATTTTTTGCCGAATTCGACACAATTGTTTAATCTCATCATAGTACCTTGTTCGTCGTCATTTACCAATTCACAAATGACCCCGACTGGTGGTAATCCACTCAATTTACATAAATCGACTGCTGCCTCGGTATGGCCTCTTCTTTGTAAAACCCCGTTGTCTGCGGCTCTTAGTGGGCAAATGTGGCCTGGTTTCAAGAAATCTGTTGGTTTCGAGGTTGATTGGGCCAAAGTTCTGCATGTGAGGCCTCTATCGTGGGCAGAAATACCTGTAGTGGTGCCCTCTGCGGCATCTACGGTGATAGTGTATGCAGTCCCGTGTCTGTCGTCTGCGTTCGAGACACATTTAAGGTTGTCTCTCATTAGGGGCAGATCGAGCTTATCAGCGTATTCATTTGACATTGGGGCACAGACGTAGCCACTTGAATGACGGATTAGGAAAGCCATTTGTTCGGTGGTGATATTTGAGGCAGCGGCGATTAGATCCCCTTCGTTTTCACGACTGTCGTCGTCCATCACTATGACGAACCCATTCTTTTGGAAATGTGGGATAACGTTTTCGATTGGAGTGATATGTTGAGACATGATTGATTGATTGTTTGTTTGTTTGTTTGTATGTATGGTTAAACTTAGTTTTGTTTACGTTATAGCAAGAGTTATAAACGACAAGAGATATATACATACATGTACATGTAGTTCTGTTTAAATACAAAATAAAAGTAGCTGAAGCAGTTAAACAATGATGAGTATTGCCATTATTTAGTGGGTTGATCAGTCAGTGGATGAGTAATTATATTGTGCCCCTTAGTAAGAATCGGCACTCGACGAATTAGCTAATCTCCTGCAAGATCGAGCAAATGCGCACGGAGGCAAACAACGCCAGATCGACGCCTTTTCCTCGAGCTTCCGCGGCAAAGCTCGCTGGCGGCAATATTCGCAGTGAAAATGCTGAATGTAAATGTAAATGGGAAATGCTGTCCGGACAGCGCATCCCGGACAGCACGCCGGGGTTAGTCATTATCTCCGGGCGGACATAGCAGTGCTATATCCGGCGTGCCGAAACCCTAGTTTCCAAGCTGGTGTTACCCGCCCGCGGCCGCAGAGCGCACTGAAAAATTGCCTTTAAAAACAGAGCGATTCCTCGAGAATACTGTCTTTTGCACTTTTATCACCCATCTTTAATCTAGGATGATTCAATGGGAAAACAACTATAAACTGGCAAAAGTGTAACACTCTATTTCCTCAATAAAGATTTACATGATGATATAAAATACGAATTTTAGACGTTAGACTTCTGAACGGAAAGGTTGACCCCTCTCCCAGGAAGAAAACCGTACACATATCTGATCTATCTTTTTCTCTCTTTCTGTAATTGTATCTTATCTCTTTGCGTAATTATACTTTGCGTAATTATATAACTATATTCACTTATACCTTTGTGTGTTTATACATATATGTATACCTTTGTGTTTACATATTTGTGTTTGTACTTTCAGTACTCTCAGTAGTTTCAGTACTTTCAATACTTTCAATACTTTCAATAGTATTTGCAAACTAGCATATATCAAAACAGTGAAAAATTTCTTATTGAAAAAGTATATACTCATCACAACATCACATAAGGCAACAACCACTCACCAATTGCACCATGGCGTTCAAAAAAGTTGTATCCTTCGGTGTCGAATACGTTCCAGACTGTAATATCACCAAATGGGTCTCAAACAGAACAGGTCTACAATTAATCCACATTGATCACAAATCTTCTCCTTTGATTCAAGGGTTTTTCGCTCTAGGTACCGAATGTATAACCGACTCAGGTGCTCCACATACTTTGGAACATTTGATCTTCATGGGATCTCAAAAATACCCGTATAAAGGTCTCTTGGATACCGCAGGTAATCTATGTATGTCTTCGACAAATGCTTGGACAGCCACCGATCATACCGCTTATTCTTTAACCACTGCAGGTTGGAAAGGTTTCGCCAAATTGTTACCAGTCTATTTGGATCATCTATTAAATCCAACATTAACCGATGATGCATGTACCACCGAAGTGTATCACATCGATCCAGATAACTTAACAGATAAAGGTGTCATCTATAGTGAAATGGACGCCATCGAATCTCAAAGTTGGTTCGTCACTAATTTAGCCATGCAAAGATTACTATATCCAAAGGGAAGTGGGTACAGATCAGAAACGGGGGGGCTAACAAAACATCTAAGATCTTTAACCAATGAACAAATTCAAAAGTTCCATCACGACGTATATTCAAGTGATAATTTATGTCTTATCATCATTGGTAATTTACCACAAAATGAATTATTAAACATTGTCACCGAATGGGATTCAGAATTACCTGAACGTAACCTTGAACAAAGAATAAGACCATTTGTCGATAATAAATTCTCACAAATCCCACCCATGAATAATGAAACAAAGGAAATTACTGTCCAATTCCCTGAATTAGATGAAACTCAAGGTGAAATATTAATGTCTTGGATCGGGGAAGCATATACTAATGTATTGGATGATTTAGCAGTGACCATATTGATGGAATATTTCACTGAAACCGAATTAGCACCATTCGTCAAAGAAATCGTCGAGATTGATGATCCAATGGCTACATCTATCGAATTTTGGACCGACGATTACATTAGAACAATGGTGAATGTCTCCGTTCATGGTGTCCCCACTGAAAAGTTGAAAGAAACTAAAGATAAATTACTATCTATACTATCCACTCATAAGATTGATATGATTAGAATGAAACAAGTCATAGATAACTCCAAATGGGATTACATCATTAGAAATGAAAAGGCACCAGAAAATACACTAGTAACCACTTGTATCACCGATTTCTTATATGGTGATAATGAAGGTAATTCATTGACTGCCAGTTTAAAAAATTTGAATGACTTCACTAAATTGGATCAATGGACACAAGATCAATGGCAATCATTATTGCTTCGTATCTTTGTCAATAATAAACCAGGTATTGTCTTGGGTCATCCAAGTGCTGAAATGTACGAAAAGATTGATCAAGATAATGAAACTCTAATCAAGACCAGAAAGGAAACTTTCACCAAGGAACAAAGAGATCAATTGACTCAAAAATTACAAAATGCTAAAGAACATAATAATAAGCCAGTTCCAAAAGAATTGTTGCAAAAATTCGAAATGAAGGATCCAGCTGGAACTGTTAATTTCACAAAAACTCAATCAATTACTCCAATCCCAGATTTCAAATTAAATGACAATAACAATGATCCTTTCACAAAGGAACTTATCGAATTGAAGCCAAAGGATTTCCCATTATTTGTTCATTTAGAACATTTCCCCGCTTCCTTCATTGAATTCCATTGTTTATTGAATTCCACAATTATTCAAGATACCAATTTATTGCCTTACTATCATATTTTTGATAGATTATTCTCAATGCCAATGAAATTAGACAATGGTGATATTATCCCATACGAACATGTTGTTTCTAAATTAAAGGATGAAACTGTAGATTCTCAAATCTCTTTAGGTATCAATGGTGTTTTCCCAGATTTAATTGATATGAGAATTAGATGTAAATCTGATGATTATAAGAAAGCTGTTATGTGGATTAAACATGTTCTTTTCGATATGGTCTTTGATGAAAATCGTGTTAATATCTTACTGGAAAATTATTTGAACTCTATTGTTGAATTAAAGAGAGAAGGTGATGTTATGTTAGCTTCTTTAACAAACAGACAATTATACGATGAAAGGAGTGTTAAGAAATCTGTGGATCCATTATTTGTTGAAGATACCCTTTCTACCATTCTTGATGATATTGAAGATGGCAAATTCGAAGAATTGGTTGTTCCAAAGATTGAACTCATGAGAAATGCATTAAGGGAACATTTTGACAAATTCCATTTATTAATTCTTGGTGATATGGAAAAGATTAAATCTGATTTGTATTCTGCTTGGGTACCATTAATTGATCAAGTTAAGGATACCAAAACACAGAACAATTCAATTGTGCCCTCTGTTCCAAAACCATTAACTATGGTTTCTGATTTATGTAAAAATCTAAAACGCAAAGCCTTTATTATCACCACTCCAGCATCTGAATCATCATATATGAATGCCATGACAAATGTTGAGTTTAACATGGATTACAATCATCCAGATTATGCTGCTGTGTCTTTAGCATCCGAGTACTTGCAATGTGTCGAAGGCCCATTTTGGAACGGTATTCGTGGTGCTGGTTTAGCATATGGTGCCAACATGGTTAAGCATGCTGAAATTAACAGTTGGTCATTTAGTATTTATCGTGGTTCTGATTTGATTAAATGTTATGAAGCTGCCAAAGCTATTGTGGAAGCATATGCAAATGGTGTGGAGACTATTGATCATCAAATGATGGAGGCCAGCATTAGTTCCATTATCAACTCTGTCGCTTCTATTCAAAATGGTTATTTTGCCACAGGTGTCTCAAATTTTGTTGATAAGTTTATATTAGAAAGAGGTGCTGATTTCTCGAAGGACTACTTAAAGAGATTAGAACAAGTAACACCCGAAGATTTGAAACGTGTATTGGGAGATTATTTAGTCAATATTTTTGATTGTGATAAGAGTGCCATTTTCATTAGTTGTCATCCTTCTAAATTGGATGAAATCAAGGAATACTTTGAGAATCAAGGTTTCGCTATTGAAGTTGAAGAATTAGAAGATAACGAAGAAGAAAGTGACAGCGACGCTGATGAAGAAGATTAGACTATTTCAGGCATGATATGTAATTGTTGGATATAATTTCTACCCAGATATATACTTACAAATAATTTCATTTTAAAAAAAAGACTAAATATTACTATAATTAATGTTTGAATCCGAATTTACTGGGTTTAAATTTAGAATTAGATGATAAAGATGGAGATGAACTAGAATCATTTGATGCTTTACTAGAATGCGCGTTTGAATTCAAGCCCAACCCTAATAAAACAGACGCTGATGTACTTGGTAGCCCGCTGACCAGTTTGGAAGAGGTTGGAATTGGTTGTGATGTATGTTTTTTGTGTTGTTTTTCCTTGGCATTAACATATGTGCTAAACATTCTACTTCCTTTATTGCTTCCAGATGCTTTTAATGATTCGGAGAATGTATGTTTGTTTTCGTTACTTATCGGTGAAGCAAATTTTCTTTCCTTATTAGAGATTCGTGGACTATTCAATTTTGGAGTGTTTGGTTTAGTAGGAGGAAGTTGAGGACTTTTAATACTAGGTTTAGCAAGTTCAGCTTGTTCCTTGGATGAATTTTGGCGTGGAAGTTTTCTCACATGTGTAGGCTTATTCTGATCAGCAGCCAAGTTAATACTCATTTTCATCACCTTTAACCAATTGTCTATATTTGAACTGTTTGTGTGAGTTTTTGATGTTACTGTGTTAATAGTATTGCAAAGTACAAATGACTTGTAAGGTGTCTCAATAACTGCCATGTTATTTTGGGAATTAGACATCAATATTTCTTTTATTTCGGTTCCTATCTGGCATAAATTAATATCATAGAGTAATTCAAAGTTGTTAGAGGTATTATTGGCTTGCGGTATATACCTCACAAATACTAACAGTCTACCAAAACTTGTAATAACGGCCGTACGTTTTAAAAAACGTTCATGTATATTATTAGCATCTAAGAGTCCACCGTTCTTGGCTTGTTGGAAAAACTTCTTCACTTTTCCTGAAAACGCATTATTGGATTCATCATGTGTAGTTGAACCAGAGGCAATGGCTGTAGATACGGGTGATTCAGAAGATGATTCTTCATTATTTTCGTCTGACATTAACAACTGTGAAAACTCAAAATGATATCTATAATCTTCGATTAAAGAACTTTCATCGATATAGGATGATGTGTAATAGTCCTCTTCGGGTGCATGTGAATCGGAATGTCTGAACCCAGTTACATCACCACCACTTCTTGCAACTTGAGATAAAAATGTAGAACGGCCTTGATTAAATTCCAATGGTTCAGTTAAGCGTTTGCCATATCTACTCAATTTTCTATCAATTATATTTGTATCAACGGTAGTAACGTATATTTCTTGAACTAATAAAACATGTTCTTGGATACTTTTTAAGTAGAATGACCATTGGATGTCTTGCTTGTTTAAACTGACTGGGGTAGAAACATGAGGTGACATCACATTGATTGACGGAGAACGTGGAATGGTTTGTTCTTGGATGGTTTGTTCTTGGACATTTTCAGATAAATGACTTGGCTTTGGAGTTGATGTTGGGCTATCTTTAACATTCGTTTTACTTCTATTAGAAGATTTCGAGCTTGGTCTTGATGGATATGAGAAATGGGAAACTTTCGGAGGAGGTGGTGGACTATGAGATGGCAGATCTAAATCCGATTTATTCACTTTCTTTTCCGCTAATTTCGAAGAATCTGAAGGGAAAGATGTTGGACCACTATTTGAATGTTTCCTATTATATGATGTTGGGGTTGATTCTGTGTGTGGATATACTGTGTTATTTGTAGATAAATGGGTACTGTCTTGGTTCTTTTTGGCTGATGTTGTAGCACTTGCATGTGATGAACTACTTGCAATCCTTTTATTGAACATTTGTTTTTTTATTTCTACACTTCTTTTAGCGTTCTCTAAGATAGCAGATGTTCTTTCATCTGGGCCCTTTCTTGCAGCTTTATCCAAATTTATACCTATAGGGGAAGGACTGAGATGAACTGGTGTCGATGGGGCCTGAGGACTAGGTGAATTTGAAATATGATGGCCTGATGTAGCTAACATGATATTTGATGTGGATCCTATTCTACTTTGGGAAGATTCTCGAGAAGCAGGTGATGGGGGGACTGAACTTGATGATTTCCTAATATTAGTTGAAATCTGAGGCCGTTTATAAATCATTGGACCCTTCAATGCAGGAATTGGTTGCATAGATTTTGCTGTTACCTTATATGCAGACAATTCAGGAACTGGGTTTGACCATACAGAACCATCTTTAAAATTAACAGATTTGTAAAAATGGTGTCTTTCAATTTGTTGAATTGTTAATCTTTGATCAATTGGTTTAAGCAAAATTCTTTTAACTAAATCTCTAACGACAGTTGGGAAACCTGCTGTAAAGGCATACTGCACTTTCATAACTTTCTGAAAGGTGAGGTATTCGTTTGTAGCTTTAAAAGGTGGTTTACCAGCAATCATCTGAAATAAGATACAGCCGAACGCCCATATATCACATCTGTAGTCGGAATAGCTATCATTCAATAATTCTGGAGAGACATATTCTGCAGTACCAACAAAAGACTTGGATCGTGTTAATAGATCATATCTTTTCGTTGGACTGGGACGCTCTAGAATCTTGGCTGTACCAAAATCGGTTAGTTTCACTTTCCATTCACTGTCTAACAGTATATTTTCTGGTTTCATATCTCTATGAATTATACCTTTAGAATGAAGGTATCCAATTGCATCAATAATTTGGGCACTATAATATCTAACTGCATCTTCATTAAGAGAGCCATATTTTTTCAGTAAGGATAAGAAATCACCATTTGGAGCATACTCTAATAGAAAGTACAAACTTGTTTCATCCTGGAATGTGAAATACAACTTAATGATTGAATTGGAATTGTTGACTCTTTGCAACGCATTTTTCTCAATATTAACATATTTAACCTTCTTTTGTTTGATCAAATATTCTTTGTTTAGAACTTTAACAGCATATTTCTTGCCAGAATCTATAGAAGTGGCTAACATGACTGTAGAATAAGCACCATCACCAATTTCATCACCAAATTTGAAATCTTTAATACCTTTTTTAATGACTTTCTTAGTCTTTTCACCCGTATTTGGATTAACTACTTCTTTAGTAACTTTAGCAGCACCTCTATCTGCCCATTCATCGTGTCTTTTCTTTAAAGTTGGATGTAAACTCATAGCTACCTGAGTAGGAGGATTTTTTGTATCACCATTTGCCACTTTATTTTTATCATAGGATACTTCAGGAATAATATCAATTGTGCGTTGTGTTTGTGATGTATTGGCAGAAATAGCATTATCCATACTACCTAAGGATATACTATCATCATTATAATTGTCAATTACGTAATCTTCATCATCATCTCCTTCTTCTTCTTCTTCTTCTTCTTTTTCTTCTTCTTCACTATTTTGTGCAGCTTGATTATCATCATCATCAATATTATTGCTATTATAATTTTTATTATCTCTATTAAAAATCTCAATAAAATTATCTGTATCGGTCAAAGCCTTTTGCATAGCAGGTTTACTTTTTGACATTTTCAATAACTCATTCATATTTCTATTCGATGCACTTCTTTGACTGATTGAAAGGTCCTTATGGGTTTCATCGTATTCATTTTCTGATAATGGAGATATATGAAATCTTGTATTTTTTGGTCGTGATGTAGTATTTAATTTTTTTGCTAGTTTATTTTTAGCAATTTGGGAAGTTAATGCTTCTTCATCTGAAGGTAGCAACGGTCTTGGATGATAATCGTCATTTGAATTTTCATAATGCATCGTTAAATAAGGCAATGAGTGCGTAGTGGTTTTTTTTCGTTTTTGTGTATTTAATTTTGCAAATTTATGCAGTAGTTTATCTTGTTCTAATATGTATATATGAGTTATGATTACTAATTTTCCATTCAGATATGTTTATTTGTTTCGAATAACAAAATAAAAATTGGTCGGTTATTTTAAAGGGGATTGCAATATGGAATATTAGTATATGCAATTTGGATCAACAAATTGATAAGTGAAAATCAGAATGTATTAGTCTAGTAAAATGTTATGATTCCTTTAGTTTTGGTTATGTAGACAACGATATAAATGAGATCGATCTTTACCTATAATCTTTCCAGAAATAAATTGAAGGGTATTTTTTTTTTAATCAGTGGAGAAAATAAAATTAGAAAAAAATAACTAAAACTAAATCTAGTAATAATGTTTGGATTGGCTGTTATAACTGGGTTATTCAATGAATGTTGTTGTTGATTTAAAATTGGTTTCCCCATAAAAATTAAAGATTTGACATTGTTTTTATCCCTTTTGACATTTTGTATTTTTTCTTCAAGACTGTTCTTTTCTTGAAGAAATAAGCGATCGTGGACAGTGATATATATAGCAATATATATATAAACTTACGAATTGAATCAACTACAACTACTATAGCAGATTAATATCATGATCTTTACAAAAAGCAATTAAATGGTATTTCAATTGGCTTAAAAAGTGATGGACAATTAACCAATTGATGTTTATTTATTTGTCTTATTTATTTTTTTGCTTATTTTGGATTTGAAATGTCACAATCAATTCATGTTAAGAAAGCAATATGCTATTACAAAGAGATGGTATGTCTTCATTATAAATAAAGGGATTATTTTGTGGGAGGGACGTAAAACAAATAAAGATGGAATGAATATTGCTGGTTGTATATGAAAGTGTAAAAAAGTAAATCGAAGATGCTATGTTTAGATATCCTCAAAACATCCAACGATGTGAAACCAAGCCTAATAACCCTTTGCAGCCAACGCGAATTGGTATAAATCGAAGTGAGGTGGAGCAAATAGTCAGAAGGAGTACATATGGGATACCAAGACAGTCCAGTTTTGGTCCACTATATTCTACAAGTTTAAAGCAATCGACATTTTTAGAGTTGGATGATGAAGTCGAATTGAGAATCAAATGGACAACATATAGGAGCGAGACAGTGGATGCATTGATGACATTAAATGGAGCCCCGCATTTCAGTGAGCATTATAACATTGTTGAAGCTGAGAAGCAATATGTCGACGATGGAATTCTCACCACTGTGAAAACCACAGAGATACAAAAGGATAAGCAGCCCTATAAATCTAAGTTCAAATTTAAGCTAAACCGAATCTTTAAAGGGTGTAAACATAGACTCAAATATGGGTTAAAGGCAAAGTCACATTCAATGTCACCGCCATTGTTACAAGATATCGACCCATTCATAATAGTGTCACCATCCACAACCAATTTTTGCCTTTCTACGTTCGATGAAAACTCGGGATTCGAACTATCATCCCCAGGAGGATATACGGCCTCACTAACTGGCATGTGACGGGTTGCCATGGGCAGCTCGAGCAGCAAATCCACTCTCTGTGGAAGCAATAAAGCGCCTGCAGAAACGCTATAAACGCTATTAAAGCCGTGGACCAATGCAGGGGCAGCTGCAGGGATCGACGCTTTTCATGCTTCCAATAGCCCCTTCGGGAGAGCGCTATTGTGTCTTCGGCTTTCTTCTCAACAAGCCGAGATTTCCTCCCAAAATACCCACGCCGGGTTTAAGCGGGTTTTTATTGCACTGAAAAGATTTGGCTTTGCTGTGTTGTTCTGGAGACAATCAGGCCAGACCAAACCAGATGTGGTTGAGTTGGGTTGGTTGGGCTGGGTTGAGTTGGGTTGGGTTGGGTTGAGTTGATATGGTCGGTGAACGTTGAGCCAAATAGACATAGAATATATGTATAAAATGGAAGGAGAAGAGTCCAGAAGAAGCAATCTCACATCAAGGTCGTCTTGACTTCGAATAAATGGTGATAATTATAATAATAAAGGTAGAATGAGTCTGTCTTTATTATACACTAAATTCACCATGAGACAGAACTATCAAGTCGTTCAATCTAGGGGGGCTCCGCAGGAAAAAAAACGTAATCAGCCAGAGCTTTTTGCCATTCATGAATTGCCGGAATGGCAAAGACTCAATAATAACCCATATATCAAACATGGTTACTTAAAGGAGACAAACTCATATAGAGGTTGTCTCAAAGCATTGGCCATATGGAATAACCAATCATTTAACATATTCATAAATATTGCAAGCTCGGTTTTATTTTTCCTACTCTTAATGCTGTTTGCCGATATATATCTGATACCCAATTATCCATCCACCACTATGACAGATTATATTGTGATCAATTTGTTCTTAGCCACTGCTTTCCAATCTTCATTTTTCAACGCTACAGCAAGTTGTTTCAGAATTCATTCATTGGCACAATCAAAACTTTGGACTAAAATATCGAATTTAGGTATTATTTACCATCTAACCACCTGTGCAGTAACCATATTATATTATTGTTATTATGATAATGTATTTTATTTCAAGTTATTAACCATTTTCACATTCATTTCAGCTATTATCATGACTTTAATCATTTTAACCGATTTCTTCGATCATCCAAAGTTTTTACATCATAGAGGATTACTATTCATTATATTTGGTGCATTCCTAACTTTTGCTCCATTATCTCTTGGCATTTTAAAGTTTGGCAAGGATAAAGTCATCAAACGTATAGACTTAAACATGTTATCTGTCGAAGTAGGCTTATATTTGTTATCTGCTTTATTCATTATTTTGAAACTACCAGAAAGATTCATTACCATTTCAAATAAGTATCAATTACATTCACAAAACTTCTCATATATTTGTTTCATCTTGGCAACATTATGTCATTTGAGTCTTTTGATTAGTTCATTCGTATTGATGAGATCTGGGGAACATCAACCAACCTTAATTAGTTTTACATAGAAATTTCTTGTTTTTGTTTTATATAAAAAATATGCTACTGATATATGTGAAAACAATTTAAACATTTTGAATATAGATTCTCGATGACTTTAGAAAAAAAATAAAACATTTGATCCAAGGAAGAAAATATCATACTAGATACCAATCTCAACGAAATCCTTTGGCTAATCACTCAAGCCCCTTTTAAATAATAATAATAATAACATGGAGAAAAGAGATATTCAAATTTCTAAATCATTATCATATCTACTTCGTCATGGTGCATTGAAAGAAAAATTAACTATGGATTCAAATGGTTACATCCCATTACAACAACTACTAATGCATAATAGGTTGAAAACACACAAATGTACTCATGAAGATGTTATGAGAATCGTAGCCACTAATGATAAGAAAAGATTCGATATTAAATTGATTGATAGCGTCGAATGTATTGCGGCTACACAAGGCCATTCTATTAAAAATATACAACCGGATGAAAATGTTTTGACTTTGATTCCGAAAGATACTGTATTAACACATCCTTTGATTCATGGTACAAATATGAAGGGGCTCGAAATGATTTTACAGAGTGGGTTTATTTCTAAAATGCAAAGAAATCACATTCATCTATCACCTGGTGTAGTCGGTGAAGATACAAATGTTATTAGTGGGATGAGAAAAAATTCTCCTGTATTGATCTATTTAAATACAAAAACACTAGTTGAAACGGGAGCTCTTTTTAAATCTCTGAATGAAGTGTTTTTAACCCCTAACAACATTTCATTGTCATCCTTTGATCACATAACTTTAAGAAGTAAGCCAGAATCATTACCAGAAACTATAAAAAACCAATTAAAAAATAATAAAATTGAATATCAGTTTAAAAATATATAGTGGTGGGAAAAAGAACATGTACGGCAGAATATATATATATACATATATGTGTATATGTGTAACGATACTTATATAGAAGTGTAAAGAGGAAAAGGAAAACAGAAAACATATCTAATCTTCAATAATTTCTTGAGTAGGTTCTAATTTGATATCGTGAAGGTCACCAGCAGCGGCAATTTGTTGTTTTCTCTTCTTGGCCAATTGTCTGGATGCCTTAATATTAAACCCATCCTTTAAGATAGTTTGAACTTCTTCTAATTCTAAACCAGATAATTCGGGATAGCAGAAATAACAAAATACAACTGATAATGCAGATAGACCAGCAAAGAAAGCGAACGTCCCCGTGGGTGTGATATTTTGTAACATCGTCAAGAAAGTGGATGCAATGACCAAAGAACCAGCCCAATTAACAGCAGTGGCATATGAAGTACCAATACCTCTCACATTAGTTGGGAATAACTCAGATTGTTGCCATGGAACAGTACCAATCCCAAGAGCATAGAAGGCAGCAAATAAGATGATAAATACGATAATGACAATACCCCAGGCTGAAAACCCTTCATTAGCCACAGTAGCGTCATTCCCATTGAATTTTATACCAATGAAATGGAATGCAATGGAACACATAGTTAAAGCCATAGTCATACCTGGTAACCCTATTAATAAAATATATCTACGACCAATCTTATCGATGGCAAAGAAGGCGACTAAAGTGAAAATAAAATTAGTACCAGAAACAATGATGGACACAGCGGTAGAATTTGAAAACCCAACAGTTTCAAAAATTGTACCAGAGAAATACATTAACGAATTCCAACCAGTAAATTGTTGAATGGCTTGTAACCCACAAGCGATGATTAAAGCTCTAAAATTAGATGGAACAGTATGTAATTCTTTGATTGTGTTCCAAATTCTGACCCCACGATTCTTACCTGGGATTGATTTATTCAAAGCAGCCAATTCATGTATTTTTTTATCAATGACTTCATCTGATGCATTTGTATAAGATTTTTGTAAAACATATTTGGCATTTTCATAATCACCTTTCAATACATAATATCTTGGTGTATCTGGTAAGAAGAAAAACAAACAAAATTGTGCTACAGTAGGGATTAGAGATAATCCGACAAGGATTCTCCACCCATTGTTGACATGGTTTAACCCGGCACCACAACCATAGGCAATCAATTGGCCACCAGTTAAACATAACGAATTAATGACAGTTAATCTACCACGAATCATTTTGGGTGCAATTTCACTAATAAATAAAGGAGCAATTAAAGACCCAATCCCAACACCGAAACCCATCACTAACCTCCCTGCGGCCATTTGCCAAAAGGTATTTGCAGTGATTTGTAAGATGGCACCAATTAGGAATAAAATGTTTGAAAACATGATACATGGTTTTCTACCAAAGATATCTGCCGCCGTACCAGCAAAGATAGATGTTATTAAAGCCCCTAAAGAGGTGGCTGCAGTGATGATTTCTTTATCCCCATACGACAGAATTCTATGAGATAAATCTGTGTCGATGGAAACTAAAGCAGATGATATATAACCTGTATCATAACCAAACAAAAACCCGGAAATAGATGTAACAAAAGTTAATATAATGATGAAGGGGGAGATGCCTTGATTGAATGTGATGATAACCGAAAGATCATCTTCGTCATTGACGGGTCTAATTACGACTTTATCACTCTTATCATAATCATCTGAAGTATTTCTCTTTTCATTTATACTATCTATGGTTATACTATTATTATTTTTGTTATTTTTGTTGTTGTTGTTAAAGAAAACCTCACTAGAGGAGAAAGAACCTCTTTTTGATTGAGGTTTACGTTTCTTGTTGTTAAGATTAGTCAAATTGATCTCTACTTCATGATCTGTTGGGTTATTCTTGTTGTTTGTATTTCCTGTATGATTTGATATGATTGAAAGATCATCATCATCTTGAAACACAGGCATTGTACTATCGATATTGCTATCCGGCGGAGTATCAGGCGGATGGTTTGGATACATCAGAATGTGTGCTTGTACTTGTATGAATACGCACTGATATACTGTTTATTTTCTTATAGATAGGCAGAAAAAGTGAGTAAAAGCAATGAGCATATAATATATATATATATATAAACTCTTATAGTGCAATTATCTTTTGAATGTGAAAAGTTAAAGGATGAATATATCGATGAATGAATAGAATGTCCAGTTATTTCGAGCAAAGCTTCGAGCAAATCTTCAAGCAAAGGTTTCCCTGCACGAATTGACAAATTGACAAATTGACAACAATCGCCGCAAGCGTTGCCCCCCTCCTTCACACACAGTTGAATTCATTCAATGCATTGCAAATTTGCCAGGTTGCAGAGAATTTTGTTGAAATTTTTCATCTTTGCCAAATTTTTCAGCTTTGCCAAATTTCTCAAAAGTTATTGCGGGGACCGGCCATAAGCGGCAAAGCTTCCGACCGCAGCTCAACAAAACACATACTGGAGTTTGTTATAATTTGCACATTCTACACTTGGAATGAGGCTAACGTTTAAGATTTAATATTCGATTACAACATTATGTAATTGTACCATTGGATTAATCATTTAAATCTCGATGCTCGTAACGGGAGATGTCCGTGTAGTTTGATTGGCCAGCGGGGGTGCTCAATTCGTTGTTAACTTGATAAGCTTAACAAAAGTGATATCCTTGATAATTGTATCACTACCCCATTCACTGGTTATCACCTAACGTAGGGTCGAATGTATAAGTAATACCGTGTCTTTTTAAATATTAATGTTCTTTTAACTATTTGTTTACCAAACAGTAATAATTGAAGATAGTAAAAATAATGAAAAATAAAAAAACAGTAAAAAAACGTGTCTCGCTTGGCGGCTAAAGGTACTCTTAAATATAACATACCTCAAACAACCACACAAAAAATGGAGCCACAACTTTTTATAATACCAATAAATTCTCCTAACCTTGAACTTTGGAACAAAGATACAAAGAATGATAACCATTCCATCAATGAAACTATAAAATTTATGATGACTTATGACAGACTAACTTTTCAAACACCACATCCTAAAGATTTCTCAATGTTCGAAGATCATATATATAACTTAAATAATAGTCATACTATCCATAACAGACCAATGTTATTTTATTTCCACTGGTTGGATTACTCCCATGATAACTTCCACGAGTCTACTCTAATAGGAAATAACTCAAATCTCACCGATGTAAACAAATCAAACCTCTTCGATATAAATAAATCAAGCCTAACTGATATAAACAATTCAAACTTCACTGATATCAATAAATCAAACCTTAGTGACACTAACTCCCCACTTGAACAAAAAAAGAGACCTAAAAACCAAATATTATTACAAGTTTTCACCTTCAATAATACAATCAAAAGAAAAGTGGCAAGACTAGAAAAGTTATTTAGATCGTATTATAGATTTAGTAATAATATGTTGAAATTCTCTTACAAGTTCAAAAAGATATTTCATATAATTGCTCAAGAGTTTTGGACAAAATTAACAATAACTTGGTTGGAATGGGTCAAGACAAATCATAACAGAAATTTTATATTAATAAAGAACCACTGGAAATTATTACGTAACATTTTTAATGACCAATTTGCCCAAAATTTTTTCTCGATTAAAACATCTAACGATTGCTCTTTGAATAAATTTGCTTCTATACTGGAAAATACTTCCCAAGAAAGAAAGAATGCTAAATTTGTACTCTCATCGCAAAATTTCCATGAATTTAGAACTTTTGGCATTTGGCTAGACTTAGATAACGGTATTATTATATTTGCCACTGCACTCCTTAAAGAAATTACCCAAACTAATGACTATACCACAATACCTGCTGGGTTTTGTATTCACAATATAAGTCCAGAACTTTTAACCAAGAAGATTGTTCTATTCTTAAATCTTTCTTTATTCGAATTCTTCAAAAGTCAGGTTTGTTAAAAGGGAACTATTCAATAATGTTACGTCAATTAGTTGCTATCAAAGAATGTCAAGATTCTGTACCGGAACATAGAGACTCCCTTCCGTATTACCGTTCTGAAAACTCCATTTTTCATTTTTCTTTTGTTTAGATTCAGAAAAGATTACAACAATCCCAAGAAGTATGGTGCTGCATCAAATTAGGGAGTTTAAAGCTAATCAAGGGGGAATCACACTCTCTTACATAGTTCACGCCTTATAATTTCACCACGTCATATCTTCCATGTAATAGTTTATTGTTGTAACGTTGCAAAGTAAAAGGTCAATCTGAAAACTGTTTGTATTTTTGATGGTCCTTTTTGGCAATTAATAAATAAACCCTCGAACCTTTCTTGTTATTCTTTTGGGAAATAAACAATCGAAATTCCGGTGCTTCTGCTTTCAACCAGGTAAGGAACGCTGCCATTCAAGGAAAAACATTGTTTTGCTACATCAACTTGCTTTGTTTACTTTTCCTGATTTGTCAAAACACTAAAACAATAAATTTCGAAAAATACAAACAATAAAACATTGTATTTCCTTTATCAAGGAAAAACATATACATAAAATTATTGTCAAGTATATCCAATTTTGGGAGAAACGTACACATTCACATACGATTGTTGTAAGTTTGACAGCTTCACTCGGACTAAGATGTAAAAATACAGTCGTCCGGTTGCTTCTTTATTCCAATATGTTTTTATACCTATCACCTTGAAAACATTTATATATCAGATTACAACAGACTGATAACAACCTTAATCCACAGACCCCTCACTGGACAAACAGAAATCGACAAGGCTGCGTGGACCAATTTACCGTGAAACCTCCATAGAATAGTTTGGACAAACCTTTGCAATTGCATCTACTCCAAAACAAACAAACAAACAAACAAAATTACCAATTATTAATATCACCATAACACAAAGGTTTCGACAAACCCTCACAATACAACTATGCTTATATTAATCTTTTTCTCCTATCTGCTGGCATATCTAAATGCCACAGTATCTGCTCAGTATAACTATCTTGGTTGTTATAGCCAAAGCCATTTACAATCTCTTGGGCTAACGTCCAAAGGTTCTTATACGTATCAATCAGTAAGCTATTGCCAACAACAATGTGGGGATTCTAATGTTGTTGCTTTACTAAATGGCGATGAATGCTTTTGTGGGGACTCAGTGGACGGTATAGCTTCGCTCGGTTCAACATCCGATGGAACCTGTACCACCCCATGCAATGGGTGGCCATACCAAAATTGCGGTGGGCCTGGTGCAATTGATTTATATGTCAATGCGGCAGCTGACGTGCCAACAAGTATCGCTAAAAGTAGTACGAAGACATTATCTCCTTCATCATCTACAAGTACGCCCACATCTAAATCATTAAGCTCCACACCTAATGTAGCGAGCTCCACTTCAACCACATCATCAGCTCTCATAACCACATCATCAGCTCTCAAGACCACATCATCAGCTCTCAAGACCACATCATCGATCACCTCCGAACAAGCTAGCACCAAAACTACAACCACATTAAAAGCAACTTCAACTTCAGAAATTTCTACCACTCCAAAATCTACGAGTACATTATCAGCATCTTCCAGCACAAAAGCCAGTCAGATACTCACAGTCACTGAAACTCTTAGCAGTAGTCATATAATCACGACACAAAGAATCTCATACATCACATCCATTAAATATGGTACCAATATCATCACTAAATCAATTATATCACAAGTCGGGGGCAGTCAAAAAACGGTCTATGTAACAGCAACGTCTGTGAAACAAATTACTACGGCCACAACAACTTTAGGATTATCTACTCTTAACAAAGGTACCACATCTGCTCACCACAAATTAAGCGGAGGTTCTATTGCAGGTATCGTTGTCGGTGTCGTTTGTGGTGTAATCTTGTTAATTGCCATTCTAGTTTTCCTATTCTGGAGAAAGAGAAAAGATACCCCTGATGAATACACCGAGTATAAAGAGACTATTCAACACCAACCATATTCTTTCGGTAACATTGAACATAATGCCACTGTAATCCCGGTGATTCCAAAAAATAAGCATACTTCTGACTCATTTGGCGGATCTTCAAAGACTGAATATGTTGAGTCATTCCCTTCCCCACAATTGGCTACTACCGTAACCAATCCATCATTTATATTTGAAGCACCAAACTATTATGATGATAGAGATATTTTTAGTGCTTCATCTATACACAATGCTGACGAAGGTATGCTACATATTGTGAATCCAGATTCTAACCACCACAATGATATAGGCAAGAATGGGACTAATGTATCCACAAATGATCATGATTCAAGTAATATATCCATTGAATCCAATGAATCTGATGATTCTTTAGAGAAATTCCAACGAGCCGATTAATCAAAGGCACTAATGCTACTAGTAATATTCTCCAATTTATACATCTAATAATACTATTCCTAATTTTTAATAACTGTAATTGATAAAACATCCGCTAATTAATATACAATACATACATGATTTTATATATTATCTATAAAAAAATATATATTCTCCTTATACGTCGATAACTAGAAATATAACAACTGTACAATGGACAACAATTACTATTCGATATTCAAATTTCTAAAAAAAATGCTTTCACTCGGAGTTGAACCGAGGATCTCCACATTACTAGTGTGGCGCCTTACCAACTTGGCCATAAAAGCTTTTATTAATGATTTTTTGAAAGGATTCGTATTATTTAAGTAGTTGATTAGTATCTTAAAGGTAACTATATAATATGTAGTATATAATTGTCTAATGATTGTCTAGTTAATTGCTAACTAATTGCTTGTCTGACTTATTATCTAAAAAACCTTCTTCCTAAGAAGTAAGGAAAAATGTGACATAAGTTGAAGAAGATGATTATATGATACTAGAATAATCATCCTCTTTTATACATACTAGTTTCTCATAAAAAGAAACGTTGTCGTCAATCAACTACCTCATCGTAGCGTCTTTCATAAAAAGAAACGACATTGTTCGCCAACTACCTCGTCGTAGCGGTTCCTCATTTAAGAGAGAACTTATTGTTAACCAAACTACCTCAGCGTAGCGGTTACACACATAATGAAAACTTATTGTTAACCTAACTACCTCAACGTAGCGGTTACACCAATAATGACTTATTGTTCACCAACTACCTCATCGTAGCGGCTCCTCAATTAAGAGAGAACATATTACTAACCTAACTACCTCAACGTAGCGGCTTTCATAAAAAGAAACGATTGTTAACCTAACTACCTCAACGTAGCGGTTACACTTCGTTTACTTACCTTTTCATCAAGGTCTTGGTACAGGGCTCATAATATTTTATCTCGTTTACTTAACTTCTATTATCTGTCACATAATAGAAGTTCTTTCTTTTGTGTCATCTCACTTTTCTTTTTCGAAGGCGCTGGTCCCGGTAATGGAATGGTGAAAATTTTCCTTCTTGGAAATTTATCCGGAGGTTGCTCTTCAAACAATAGCTGAGATCTTAGTCATTTCTAATATTCAATTCTTAACCTTTCTTAGCCGTATTACTATCATTGGATAGATCGAAACCAGATCTTCCTTAGAAGATCATATTAACCATCATTAATAAATTGTATCAACTTTTATCTTTTAAAATTATATCGACTATATTCAATTATCAAAAAGTCGATCTCTGACATTTTGTTTTAATCTCTGTTTAATATACTGAGCACAGTTAGTCACGCTTTTAAGCAATAAATGATTCTTTGGCTATGCTATAGAAACTCAAATGAGTGTCCACTGATTGAATGGTTCCATTATATATATATATAAATATATGTATTCCTAGTGCACATAAAAGTCGAGAATATACCTCAAATGGGTAAATATCTTGTCTATAGTTTAAGACTTATTCAGGTGATAAAGTTTGATTGCAAAAGAAAATTTACAATTCCATTGAATTATACCGACATTTCCAACTAAAAGAAGCACGCCATGAACATTTCATTCCATTACTAACGACAATCAAGAAGAATATACAAATATTGAAGTTTATGAGCCCCTAGATACAATCCTCATATTAAAGAGGCATTCTGTCGTTATCTACTATCCTTCATCATGCCAGATCAGCAAAGTATTTCATTGGCCTTTGTAACAGAAGACTGGTTGTATTGTCTGTTTTTGCTTACTCGTTCAAGGCTGTATTGAAACGCCTTCTCTCGAGAGACACCTATACAAAGTTTTTGGTGCAACTCATTTGCGAAAAAACATGAAAAAAATATGAAAAAAAAAAATTAAACGTTGTAAATGTCTTTGATTTCAAAACTGTTAGGCTAAAAACGTTGATCGTCAAAGTGATTAAGGAACTTTAGATATTAGATGGTAGGACTTTATCCGCTGTGACTAACGTTATAATCTCAGATATCACTGCACAGAAACGTAATAACAGGATGTTTCTTACTGCTGAACTATTCTGGGCTAGTGTATATGAGGCCCCTGATGAAACTTACAACTCTAACCGATCTGAGCTCATGTATATTCTAACTCACCCACCTGCTACTGTTACGACTATGCCAGAGTACATCTCCCATTTTGAAGAGTATTTAGATAGATTATCAGGTTCACTTACAAATGTATCTGAGCAAATTTTAACCTTTATGATGCCTCTCAATCCAATGATTACATTTGCTATGACTTCTCAAGATATAAAAACTCTCGATGATGCTGAAACACTTGCTACTAGGTATAGTGTAACGTTATCAGGTCGCATATTCCATGAAGGATTAGCTAGGGCTCAGTTAACTACTAATAACAGCGAGCCCTCATCGAGGTCCAGCGCTACTTCTGATGAGTTGTCCCCAACCAATAATATCAAGCCCAAAAAGGATATGTCAAATATACAATGCTTCGTATGTAATCAAGTGGGCCATTATGCAAGGAATTGTAAGCTGAAACATAAGACTGATTTAAAGATCAGCAGATCCAGTCATTATAAACGAAGAATAAAGAGAAGGATGAATGAAAGGGGCCAAAGAAAGGCTGTAAGGAATTTCATTGACATTAATGAGCAGCCAAGAGGTTAGCAATGCCGCATATTCTAGATTTTAGAGGTCTTAAGGCTACAAAACAAGGTTGCTATCCCTTTCTTTGCGAAATTAAAGAATTTCTTAAATTGTCAGAACTAAGAAAAAGGTGTCCATCTTCTTCTTGTCATATGGCCTACTGGCTGGATATTGGCGCATCAAGTAACTCTTTCCAAGGGGTTTTGGTAGCTAATTTTAAAGCATTTATTATGAACATGAAACTACCTGTTTTTGATCAAGCTACATGATAGGAAACCAATTTGATATGCTCCTATGATATACAGCAACTCAAAAGTCATTCCTTCGAATCTGTCTTTCATGGTTTTATTATTCCTAACAATATGCCAAAGAATGTCGTGCTAGCCATTCCTTTTATGAAGAGATGTCCACGTTCACTCAGAATAGCTTAAAGTAATAACAACCTGCCAAAATCCACCTATAAAAGTAATGTCTTAGTAAAACATAAAAAAACAGGCCGAAGACAATATGGGTTGCTACTTCCGTATGATGGCTAACTGCAAGTGTTAAACTGATCAAATCCACGGCACAGAGTTAATTGATAAGTGACGTGGGGATGCCATGGTTAACAGAATTCTTCAACTACTTCTGCGTTGTATACGTGGCTGGTATTCTGGTCTATTCCAAAATCGAAGAAGAACATTTGTAGCACTCAGAACAAGTATTGAACATGCTAAGAGAGCATGATTTTTACCACAAGAAAAGTATGTTTGCTAAATTCCTATCTGAAATTTCGATCTACTGACATGATTTTTCTGCTAAAGGTACACATACAAATCGAGAAAAGATGAAATGTATATTAGATTGGCTCACCCCCAGTAAGCTTAAGGAAGCTGAGTGGTTTTCATGGTGTTTCATTGGTTTTGCCAAAATTTCTCCGATATCGCTGCCCCACTAAGATTGTTTGAAAAGCAGAGCCCCATACTGTTATCTTTTGGTTTGCAAATAACCTTAAAGGAGCAGTGGTGTTAGAAAAGTTTTGGCAAAAGCGTCGGAAGTAGCCACACAGACTAAGAAACCGTTGGGCTTCTTTAAAGTTGACGGGAGTGGGCCAATCTTTGATACATTTTACCTTTTCTGGATCGGTGTGAATACCTTTAGCGAACACGACATGGCCCAGGAAGGAAATTTCGGATAGGAAGAAAGCAGATTTACTCTTTTTTGCGTGGAGATCGTGCTCTCTTAATTTATCCAAAACTTGTTCCAGGTGTTGCCAATATTCCGTTTCATTCTTAGAATAAATTAGAATATCGTCCAGGTACACGACGCAGAATTCATTAAGGAATTCTCTCAAAATGTGATTCGTCAATCAATGGAAAGCGACCGGGGAGTTCGTTAAGCCGAACGGCATCACGCTCCATTAGTTTTGTCCACAAGGTGTGACAATTGCTGTGTTGGAAGAGTCCTTTGCAACGATAAGTAATTTATCGAAACAGGACATAATGTACATCCACCATCTAACATTTTGAAACTTTATTGAATGTTTAATCAGTATATAACTTTAACGAAAAACATGATGATTATACATTTGAACGGGTATTGTAAGTATATAAAAAGAAGATACAAAGAGTTTTTTATAAGTTATTTATAATAGAACGTTTTATTATAATAGATTGACAATGGCATTCATTATAGCAAATACACCCAAGGTATTCTTTGCATTTAAGACGTTACCAGCACCCTTAGATTTAGAGGTAGAACTTTTGGACGATAAAGCTCTGGCTGTGGCAGAAGGATTGATTGAACTTAATAGAGTGGTGCTGTTTTGACCAGAGTGAGTGGTGGCAGTAGAATTGGTCCAAGTACCATTGTTGCTATTTGAAGCGGTAGAGTTGCTAGATGTGGATTTATCATTCCAACAGTAAGTGGAGAAACATTGTTCACATTCTTGAGGTAATTCTACATCTAAACTTTCTTGTTTACGTCTCATAATGGCACAACTGATACAACCTAAGAAATCAGGATCCTTAGTAAAATTACCCATGGTCATTGCTTCGTACCCATTTTGGATCATAGAAAAACGATCTTCCAGCTTATAATTCAATTGGAAAGTACTTGTATTAGATGCGAAAGAGTATTCAGTGTTTGGAATATAAACCACTAAAGGTGGGGTATAGGCTAAATCTGTTAAATTTTGAGCGTCACAACCAAAGAAAGTTGGTCTCTTGTTTAAACCTTGTTTAACAAATTCTTCTGTGGAAGGAACATATGGGAAAGCGGAATGATTACCTTGGGAAGTGAATTGACGTTGATAAGTTTGTACCATCGCGTTACCATTTGGCCAATTGGCATCGGTATCATCAGTAATATCTAGTGCGAAAATGACATCTAAATCACGATCCTTTTGTAATAATGGAGCGAATGGGATGACTTCACCATCTTCACCACCATCGACTAGGAATAAACTATCAGATTCGGCTAAAGCAGAGGAATATTGTTTTTGCATAGTGTCAGCACCTTTAAATGGATTTGGAGCGTATATACCAATATCAGTGTCGTTACCAGTGGCATTTGGTAAGAATTTATGAGTGAAAGTGGAGATGATACCATTGAACATAGCACCTTGTGGAGAACTTGACACTAGATTAAAGATATCTGCAGATGTACCGGTGATGAAACCTGTATTATCGAAGCCAGCAATACATTGTTCACCATCTGTGACTTCACCATTGTTAACATCAGAACCTAAATATTTAACGTCTGTAAAGGCATTTAAAGTTGGATCCCATGAACCCAATTCAAATGGGTTGAATTCAAAAACGGTAGAATTGGAACTTACCACAGTAGAGCCTGGATACTTCCCATCTGCCACGGAAATAGGGAATGGCATTTCAGCATTCTTGAAGACGTCAAAGTCTCTTAAAGATGACCAAGTCAATGCAGAACCGGCTTCTGGTAAAGTAGGAAAGAAATATTGAGAAAGAGCACGACCCCAAACATCGACTAAAGTGGCATTGAACCCTGCCTCCACCTTACCGTTGATTTGTTCTGTAATGCCACCGAATATTTCATTTGTAGCAGTTTGATTCTTGCCCCCCGGAGACAAAATACTATTTTCAATATTCCAAATGGACGAGGTGTTAGTGTCACTTAAATTGTTTAAGATCTCTTGAACAGATGTCCAGTTGTTCCATGCTAGAGTGGTGGTTAACCAATTACCACCGGACAAACCAGCAAGGTAGGTGGCACCTTGCAAAAGCCCACCAAGACCATGATCATTGGCACCGATGGTTCTATTATCCATGGCGGCCACCATACCAGCAGCGACTAACATAGCACGATACCCACCACCTGAGGCAGCAATACCGATTTTGGGGACATTTTCATCATCAGTGAACAGTTTCTTGACTAAAGAATCACTGGAAAAATTAGCAGTACCACGAGTTAAAAAGTCTTGTAAAGCATCTTTAGCAATTGGACCTCTCTTTTTCAACCATTCAGTTTCATTGTGAGAAAGACCAGTAGCATTTCTTAATAATTTACCTTCGGGACAAGAAACTTTACCGGGAGTATACCCATTGGTAGGGGACCATGCCTCGACATTTGTCATCGAGGACAAAACAGAAATGGCTACCAGCAGTTCATTCAATTGCATATTGATCTGTTGCTCGTTAGTTTATTTTGAGTTTGTGTTTCTTTAACGAGAGATCGTAAATTTCAAGAAATAGTTTTCTAACTAGATAAACTGTCACCTTTATATATATTCACTTGCTCGGCCCCATCTCCAAGTGGAAAACGGCTCCTCGACGACTTCATATGCCACTACCCCAACGAATACCTTATTTGTTGACAAAATTGTTGCACACTATGTTGAAAAAACCAAACCCAATGTCGAAATTCCAGAAATCGGCAGTTTCCTCAAGGTAAAAATTTCCTTCTCCCCTCGAGACAAAAGGCGTTCGTGCTCCGCAAATGGGAGGGCCATTGTTCTTGGCCATTGTGTTGGGCCCAAACAATGAATGGAAGCATGCGCGTGGCCCAAAACGGCAATTTTGCTCGAGCGCAGATCTCAACCAGATCTGGTCACAGTTTCCCCTTTGGGCCACTGGCTTTTTCGGGTAATACCGACCAACATAGTCATTCTGCAGTGGCTCAAACATATATATATATGCATGCATGTATAGATAAGTAGAATGGATACGAACTGGTCTAAATTAGCGGCACGGATATTACAATTATATATATATATACATATATATGTGACTAGGACATTCTTTCTTGTAAGACTTGTAATGCGATCTGTCTACGTCTGTCCTCTGTGGAGCCGGTTATTTTCTTGGCCCCACGCTTTATGGCAATATCGTTGCCTTTATCGATGTCATCTATATCGAATGGGGTTATTATCCTCAAATTAACAGCAAATAAATTATAAGTACAGTTGAAGATCGGTCTTAGTAATGGCTTGATCACATCAGGGAAGAAATAAATCAGTTCAAATGTGTCTGATGCGTCCCCCTTGACCGAAATATCTTCGTCCACATTAGTTCCTGGCAATTGTTGGTAGAATCTTAAATAAATCCAGCAGACAATAAAACTGATCCAAACGGATAATAAGTGAGCAAAACGATGGAACCAAACTAATTGCAAAATGGTAAAGAAACAAATAATAAAAGTTGGTAACAATTTAAATCTGAAATTTTTTTCAAATGGCCATTTGAAATTGATAATGGTGGTTTCTGGTAATAATTGATAATAAACGATTGTGAAGCCAAGCATAATAGTGTAATTCCCATCCATTGGGACATCCAATCTGACGCCAGACATAATAAAGGATAAAGTGTTTGTAATCACCACACTAATGATATTAGTTAACGTACCGATCACTAGTACAAATTTAAACATCTCTTCAGCACTATCCCAATTATTTTCAATAAATGTACCACCAATCAATAAGTTGATTAAAGTAACAATAAACTTCAAGCATTCAGTATCGACCAGATTCGATGTAATTAAAGCATAAGGGTACTTGAAGACTTGGCTTGGAATCAATTGAACCATAGGATTCACTATATCTTCCATTGGAACATCTGTATCAGCTCCACTATATAAAAAGTGTCTTGAAATATACAATGACAAGGTAAACAATACGTAAGTACCAGTGATAAATTTCGTAGCAATTGGTAGTCCATGATTGAATACAGAAGTTGGGAACTCTATATCTAGAAACTTTGAACTAAACTTCATTTTTTGTTCCTATCAGTTTTGTATTTCTACTATAGATACTTTCGTTACTGAACTGACTTATCTAAAACAGCTTGTAGTTGCGGATCGGGTCGTTACTGGTCCAAACTTTGGAAACTTCAACAATAACATATTCGTTGTTCTTCACAAATGTTTCAACTTTAAAGATTATCATTTGACGTTTTGTTTACATGAAATATCGTCTTGGACGAGGTGTAAGTGGCTAGCCATTCTATAATATAGAATTGTCTAACAAGTAACCACTGAAGATTACAGTACTATATATATATTTCATATGTGGATATCTACACAACAGCCCAATAATTATATTCCTTCTTCTTTTGAAATATTGATATGTATTCCTCGCTCAAGAAATTCTCTCGACTCAAAAAGTGTACAGCACTAATTGAATTATTATTGAATGCAGTCTTACTTAAACCGGCAAACAAAACTGTCAGCTTGAATAAATATATTTATCGCTTCTATTTCATATATTCAAACAAACATGGATCCATTCATATTCTCTCTATATATATATCAAAATTAATCGCAGTATGCTCTCTGTAACACGATGTTTAAAATATTCACATTTTAACAAGTTCTCATGTGAAAAGATAAAATACAAAAAAGCAGTTGAAATATTTATAAGAAATGGTAGTCAAAAGAGAACAGACTAGGCCATCGCAAAATTCTAAGTAAAGACAGCAGTACTAGTATCCCAGGAACAAAGAATATAGGAAGAATAAGTAAAAAAATATAGTGATGGATCTAACGGGAGTTACACAGAATAATACTGATAGCATATCAAACTATAGTGTTGATCAGATTAGCAGCAACGGACTTCCTAATGATATGACCCCACCACAAACGGCACACATACCAAGTGCTCAATCCACAACCAAAAGGGTAAGAAAACCAAGATCGAAAAAGGTAAATAAATTGTCTGATCATCAAGTTCGTGTCAACCATGTATCATCAGAAAAGAGAAGAAGAGAAATGATTAGATCCACATATGATGATCTTGTGGAAATGGTCCCTGGTTTAGAAGCCACAGAAAGTAGGTCGGAATTGATCATTTATTTGAAAACTATGGCGTATCTTAAATGGTTATACGCTAAGAACAAAAGACTTCGAGACCAGGCTCAATCACAAGGAGCTGTTTCAGAACAAGAATTGATAGATAAAGGATTAATATGGGAACTTGAAGATGGTAAGGATTTACCTTCACCGCCTCAAGAAGAAACTTGAAAAAAATACCACATCACTTTAATACATATATTCATAAATTAAAACCCCCCATGCTTACACTCACACTTTTTGCAATTATTATATAGATCCAGCCATAACCTAATTACTATTATATTATAATACATTTATGCGATAATCCTTATTATATATATATGACTATCTATTGACCATTTTTAAATGAAACCTGATTGAACTCTTTTAAACATTGTGAAAATTTGTACTAGTGGATGATTGAATATATATATTTATTATTAATTCATTGAGCTCTTTAATTGTTCTATTTCATCTTGCAACGCTTTATTCTTCTCTCTGAATTTTTCTAATTCCTCTTGAGCTAAATAAAGAGTCTTTGCCTTTTCAGTGGTGTCGAGATCATTCTTTGCATCATCATCCTCTATCTCATCAACTGGCTGATGCGATAATAAATCTTGACTTAGGGACCTGTGTCTCTTTTCTAATTGATGATATTCAGCATCTAACATATCTCTGGAATGACTCAAGTCTTGACTCTTCACTAGCAAATCATCTAGCTGGTTCGATAATTTAGTCACCACATCTTTATGATGTGGTGAGTCAAGAGAGAATTTATTGTATGATTTATTTGAAGCGTTGTTAGTATCATCCTTCGTAGAAATCGCAAACTGTTCACCTTTCCATTTTGTTAACAGTAATTCCATTTGTTCAGAATACGATCTAATATTGGTGTTGAAATCAGAATCGTATTGGCGCAATTTATCCTTCAATTCTTCATTTTCTTCACTTATTAATTGAAAATTCTTTTCTAAAGAATTATACTTTTCCTTGTAATTTTCATCTGACATAAGTCTATCAATGGTAGTATTCTGTTTCCTTACTATACTGTTTAATGTGTCTAGGTCTAGAAATTTTTCATTTAACAGACCTTCTAGTGCATGTACTTGATCAGTTAATTTTGCATTTTCGTCGCTAAAATCACCACCCAAACCATTAGCAAGTCCTGATCTATCTTGTAAAGACTTCTTTAATTCTTCATTTTCTTTCTCTAATCCTAAGATATGTTTACTTGCCTCATTAGCTTTGTCATTAGCTAATTCTTTCAAATGATGTAGTTCAGAACGTAACTCATTAAATACTTCACGATCCACTTGGATCATGTTAGATGGAATAGCAAGGGGAGTTTCCGTTGTTTTAAAAGACAATGGAGTTCTGGAAGAGTGAGGTGGAGTGCTTGGAGAATCAGCCTTAAGATTATCATTTTGAATATCAATATTATCAACTTGGTTAAATTCAGTGAATGGTGAGTGCTTTAGTTTACTCGCATTATGTTGATTTTCTTCAAGTTCAAATTCACGTACAGCACTCAAATCTGCTAAAGAGTCTGCCTCATATTCTTCGGCAAGGTCAGCATCATAATCTTCATTCTTAATGTCATTAACCAAATCATCATTAATCTTAACAGGTGACTCGTTAACATTAAATGATTGTCCATTTTTCACTGGCGTTCTAGTAGCAGTTTCAATTTCTGGGGTCTTATCATGTAATTCAGAATCTTCAAAGGTTTGATCCCTTGACCCTGGAGTAGTGACTTTATGTAATTGTTCAAGTTCATGGCCAGTCTGAGACGTTGTTTGTGGTGTCATTGATTGTGCTATTGGTGTATGGTGTTCATCATCAAAGGTTTCGTCACCATCAATTTTTGGAGTCTTTTGAGTCTCTGGAGCAGTATAAGGAGTTAAAATATTTTGGGCTGCTAGTTCAGGTAATCTATTAAAGTCCTTTGGAATTGTTCCATTAGTAGTCACAGAAGATGGGGAGATATTTCTTTGGGAAATAGGAAATTCCTTATTGACGACTAGCGGAGTTGATGGACTATTTTCTGCTTGAGATTCTTTATTGTCTTCATTTCCATTCACTCTAATACTAGCCACTTTATTCATAATGTCTGGACACAACTCTTTTAATGTTGATAAATCTAAAGTGTATAGGATTGTACCATTACCCATATCAGTTTCAGATGTATGAAGATCAACTTCATCTGGGCGTGCATAGTCAAATTTATCACCACCCATAATCAACAATTTATTATTTTTCAGTAGTGTAATTGAATGGCCAGATCTACCTTGAGGAATACCAACACTTGAGAATGGTAGCTTATACCATTTGAAAGTGATCAAATTTAAGAAATAAACTGTATTCAAATAATTGTCTAATTCATCTTTACCACCAATAATACACATCAAATGGCCATACATAATGGCTGCATGCTCTTGCATCGGAGGTGGGATATTTTCAATATCGTCACTTGCAGCGTAAGCATCGATAATACACCAATCATTGACTTCTGGATCATACATAAACACTTTGTTTACTAACCCTTGCAAAGTATCACCACCAAATACCCATAACTTACTGTCATATGATACCATAGTATGGTTGGTTAATGGTGGTGGGATAAAAGTCTTTGGCTTCAAGAATTCCCAATGAGAATCAGACCGTCTAAACGATGACAAGTCAAACACTGCCAAATTATTGAAGTATGTGTCATCGAATTGACCACCAAATAAATAAAGTTTAGTCTTCATTGGTGTAGTGGCTATAATTGATATCTTATGGCCATATCTTCCCATTGGTCTGGGTCCCACCGGGTTTGGAATTGTCCATTTGTAAGAATTTATGTTGAACAAATATAAGTCATCATCCATTAACCCATCTTTATTAACTTTATGTGTGTCACCGCCGAATACAACAAATGCATTCCCACATAATGTGGCAGCATGGCCCACACGAGGAGGTGGAGTATTTTCAGTGATATCAATAGTGGTTGATTCGAATTTATCACCATTTTTTAAAGATTTGATGATCCAAATATCACCAAACACAGATTGATCATGTAACCCACCAATAACAAATACTCGATCGTCATCTGTTGCATACGAGGATGCAACATGACGATAACGTGGGAATGGAGAATTCTTCAATTTAATTCTATTCCAAATATGATTATTTACAGAGTTAGTTGTGGTTGTATCGTTAACAAGTTGAGGTATGGTTTTTTTCTCTGGTTTAGATGATTCATATGTAGTAGAATGTTGTGGGTTTGTCATTGGAGTGTGAGGAGATCTAACATGTGGTGGAGTATTGCCATTTTGTGGCATAGAAGGTTCCTGTTGCGGTTGTTGTTGAGCCTGTTGTTGTCTCTGATGTTCCTGCTGTAGTTGCATCAACTGAGTAGCACCGGATACGTTTCTTTGATTAGAAGGTTGTGGTGTTGGAAACACTCTTGGTTGTTGTGCAGTATACATTCTTTGAGATTGTTGCAAATTTGGATCATATGGACGGTCTTCTTCATCTACTGAATTCTTTGCAGGAACTGGAGGGGCCATTTGATTTGGCATAGACATATTATTACTATGAAAAGCTTGCTGTTGCTGTTGTGGAGCGCGCAAATCATCCTGTTGTCTACCATTATCATGATTCAAATTAAAATGGAGAAACTTAGAAGGACTAACCCCAGTAGCTTCTTTGGTGTCACCAGAAGCGGATCTTTGATTCTTATGTTTATCCTTAGTCAATTTTTTGAAATTGAACCCAGCCATGTTGATGTATAATTATGTTCTTCTATTAATATGCTAAAACAAACTCGACTTGACGAACCAATTTCACGTACTCTATGGTGTGTTTTGGTTTTGGAGGCAAAGTTGTTCTTAACAAACTAGTTATGTCAAAAATGAAGGATTAAATCAGTTTTAAATAAATCTGCAAAATTGTTGCACTGCTTCAAAAAGCCACCAGAAAATTTCCGAATTCAGTAATCCTACTAAGAACGAAGCAGATCAGACACAAGCTGTTAATGATAGATTCAAATAATGATTAATAATATATTAAAGATATATCGAAGATAGTAAATGTAAATAATGAAAGATGAATATATAGGTTGTAGAGGATATGGGAGCGGAGGGGCTAGAAAAAAATAAAATGTTACAGAGAAACATAGAAAAAGAAACAGAACAGAAGAGTAATGTAGTCCTTTTTTGCAGAAGAGCCATGAAATGGGATGTATATCAAAATAATAGAGTGACTATTACAGCTGTTCTTGTCTTTCGTCTAGAACAGGGAAGTATTCATTACCCACTACTTCGCCGGTTTCTGGAGTAAACAACTCTCTTTCGGTCTTCTTTATAGTGACTACACCGTCACTAACTTTTCTCATTAAGCCAATGAACTTGGAAGATGCAAATTTGGAACGTAGTTGAGATGAGTCGGTGTGATCTGGTGAGGCTGGAATATCTGGAGTACATGATCTGACAATGTCCTGAGCGTGTTTCTGGAACTCAACTTGTTCCATATTCATTTGATCTTGAATAGTGGAACCGTTTTCATGCTGTTGTAGCTCGTTCTCCACATTGTCGAATTCCAAATCAAAGTAAGAATCGATATTGCCATGACCATTCGTAGAATTTAGTTCAGGAGCAGATAATGGTGCAGTCGTATTCCATTGAGAAGCTGTTGGTTGAGTGGTTCTGAATGATGGAAAATACCCAGACTGATTATCTCTGGATAATAGAGGTCTATGATTGATATGGGTGTTAACCTGTTGTTGTTGGATGGGTTGTGGACTACAAGCTGGCGTAGGAGTACCGATAGTACTATTTCTTGCATAATTTTCATAAAGTTTTTTGTAATCATTACTGAACTCCAACGGATCGTGAACTTTCATCGAGGAGAACTGATTTAACCACTCATCAGACACATCAGAGTTGTGAGATAGGGTATGTCCCAGTTGTCTAGAAGAACCGTTGAGAGGAGGCGAAAGAGGGCCTTGTTGGTGGTGCAGCAAACCGTTTTGTCCCTGGTTCATAAAAGCTGTTTCTTTGGCATTATAGCCTGAAAACGACCCAGCATGTGGAGTTGTATGGTTGAAAGTATTGTGATGTTGATTGTGAAGCTGTAAATTATTCTTTGAATTTAACTGTTGTAATGGGTTGACGTGACATGAATCGGACATTTTTCTTTATCACTAAATTTATTTATTTGTTCTTGCTTCTTAAGATCTGTTATCTTGTCTTACCGTTATATAACTTGAGCAAATAGTGGCAGTGAATACTCTTGTATATTTATATAGTTTCAACGAAGTTCCCCAACAATAAGCTTCAAATACACGTAAAGCAGATGATTAAGAATTGAAAAAAATAGAAATAAAAATGTCAAAAAATACTTTATTAAGTTAGCTCGAGAAAATTTAAATCATAGGTGAGAGCAAAAAAAAAAGAAAAAAAAAATTAAAGTGTCACAAGGTCCCAAGTTTGAGAAGTAAAATAATACGAAAATGTATGGGATGATCTAATATATCTATTCATGTGTTTAGAGAAGTCTTGAATAAGTTTTTTGGTTGCATTTAAAAAGTGTACATGAGAATCTACCATTTCCAACAGAGGAAATAATAGATACATAGAAAAATGTATATATAAATATAAATAGATATAGATAGATATATTCATAATATTATATTATATTAAATTAGATTAGGAGTGTTTATGCTTTTTTCTCTCAAAGTATTGTAGAAGGAAAAAGATCATATTATCCTCATGTAGTATATTTTTGTATCATAATTGAAAGATTTGGTTTATCATTAAATGTTAATATGTGATCTAGTAAAACACATACTAAGTGAAGTTAAAGAAAAATGAAAGTTGATTTGTTGTCTATGGTTTTGTCATTGTTTAAAAGTGACGTTGGTTTTCAGCAGCAGCAACTTCGGCTCTTAATCTTAATCTACCAGAAAGCATGTCACTGATCTTGTTGAATTCTTTCCAATGGACTTCTTGACCCTTTCTTAATTCAATATCAGTTTCATTTTCCCATAGGGAAGCAATTGGCTTGAAAGAGATATTAGAACCGTTGACACAAATAACAGCAGCAGATTCGTCTTCGTGTTCAACAGTTGGGACCTTTTCACCTTGAGCATTGAAAGTGAATCTTAAGACATGAGCATCAGAACTGTTGGAAGTGGCTTGATTCTTTTTATTCCAGTTTTCAATAAACTTACAACATTTAACAGCATATCTGGAAGCAGTAACTCTATCCTTTGAGGATGGAACACCACCTTGTTGAGCGTGACCTGGAATAGCGGTTTTAACACCGAATCTACCTTTACTTTGTTCAGAAATGATATTAGCAATCAATTCGGTACTATACACACTGGAAGCTTCTTCATTTCTGATAACAATCTTACCATTTCTATTTTCACCTTTATCCTTTGAGAAATTTTCTTGTAATAAAGTTAAATCTTCTTTGATAGAAGCTAAGTTAATCTTATCTTCTGGAGAGTAAACAGAAACAGCACCAGTAACTAACCCAGTGAAAGATGCAATATAACCAGAATGACCACCTTGAACTTCAACGACGAAAACTCTCTTTCTGGAGGCAGAAGCAGATTGTTTGATATCATCAGTGTAGTTAACTAAGTAATTCAAACAAGTATCAACACCTAAAGAGTATTCAGTACCTGGAACATTGTTGGAAATGGTACATGGAACCAAAGTCATTGGAATGTTAAAGATTGGATGTTCTTTTCTACCATCTCTTAATTGTTTCAAGGATTTGAAACCTTCAAACCCACCAAGAATGATTAAACCATCAAATTTGTATTTTTGGAAATAATAAGCGATGGTACCCATATCTTCGGCAGCAACAGATCTGTTGGTACCGATTTCAGAACCACCCAAATTATGCCAGTTTTCGACATCAATCCAAGATAATTGTTTAACATTACCAGTTTGAATTAATCCACTGAAACCATTCATAACAGCAAATGGATTATGACCATGAGATAAACAGTAAAGAGTAGCAGCTCTAGTGGCGGCGTTTAAAGCAGCAGATGGGGCACCAACATGGACAATACCAATGTTTAATCTCTCACCTTCTGGTAATAATTCTGAACCATCATCGTTAACAGTGGTGGACAAGAAATTTTCATAAAGTTCTATAAATTCAGTGTCTCTTAATGAAATAGCTTTATCAAAATCTTTATTTTCAATGGCATTAGCGACGGATTGAGTTAATTTAACTGATTCAACTAATGGCATTCTGATAATCTTATTTTCTAAAATACCGATTAATGGAGATGGAGTTTCTGGAGTGTTTTCTAAGACGGCTTTAACAGCATCAACACCTTGTAAAGTAGCTAACCATCTGTCATGGGCAACAGCAGTACCACCTCTTTGGACATGACCTAAGATGGTGACCTTGGTGTCTAGACCTAAATCGACTAAAGCGTCTTTGACGTCTTCGGCAGTGACAGGGTTTAATTGATCATCTAAAGCACCTTCGGCAACAATAATGGTATTGTTTCTTCTACCCTTGTTTCTATGTCTTTGACAAACTTTTTGTAATTCTTGTTGCCATTTACCGTGTGGGACGGCTCTTTCTGGAATGAAGATATAATCAGCACCAGTGGCAATACCAGCCATTAAAGCTAACCAACCACAATGTCTACCCATAACTTCGACAACGAAGGCTCTGGAATGGGATTTGGCAGTGGCGTCAATATAGTCAACCATTTCACAGATTCTTTCTAAAGCGGAATAAGCACCAATAGTAGAATCGGTACCAGACATATCGTTATCAATGGAACCAACAAGACCAACAATAGTTAAATTCTTGTATGGTTCGGCTTGTTGTTGAGTGAAAACACCTTCTTTGACTAAATCAGCGACTAAAGATGGCCATTCTGATCTGAAAAGATCGGCACCGGTTAAAGACCCATCACCACCACAGACGATAAGGGCATCGATACCTTGTCTGATTAAATTGGCAGCGGCTTGTTTACGACCTTCTCTCTTCTTGAATTCCATGGAACGAGCAGTACCGATAAGAGTACCACCTTCAGACAACCAACCTCTAACGTCTTCCCATTCCATTTTCTTTAATAGATCACCACCTTGTAGAAGACCTTCGTAACCTTCGTAGACGGCAAACATATCGCAACCGAAATGGATACCGGTACGAACAACAGAACGGACGGCAGCATTCATACCTGGAGCATCACCACCAGAGGTCATAACAGCGATCTTCTTCTTTGGCTTCAAAGTTCCTAAAGAGGTCTTTAATTTGGATAAAGCGTCTTCGTTTGAAGAAGCAGAACCAGCAGAAGAAGGAGAAGAAGAAGCACCACCATTAATGGCATCGATAGCTGATAAGAAGAAATTCTTTGAAGTTGGATCGTTGTCTAATGGAGAGGCGAAATTGGTGAAATATATCTTGTTACCTAATGGATCATTTAAAGCTAAAAGATTGTCATTAATTTGTTCTGGATTGAAGTTGTTTAATAAATCTTTTAATTCTGTTGAGAAATAAGTAATTTCAAAAGAATTGTTTGAAGCTTTAAATCCATCCTTTTCTATAGCAAGACGAATTTTTAATAGAGCCCCTTGTGATTGTTCTTTATTAGAGGCTTCTTGTTGTGGGATACGGAATCCAGAAGCGTCGATTTCAGACAATTTAAAGGATTCTAACCAAACTTCATTTAAAGAGTCTTCAGAAGTACCTGAAGCTAATAGAGTGTTTTCACCATGTTTAAATTTGTTAAAGTCTTTAATAGTGGCGAAACCTAAAGAGTGGTAAAATTGAACAGTTTTCTTAAAAAGATCTTCATTACTAGTCACTAAAGATCTGAAAGCAACACCAAAACAAGGTTCTTTGGCAGACATGTTGTGAATGTTTTAGTGTAATTGATTGTAATCCTTTCTTAGGGTATATTGTAAGCAAGAATTGACTTATAAGAGAGTTGAAATAGATTGTAAATCAAATAAGTATATATTAGTTTTTAATTGAAATTAGTTTTTAAAGAAATATTGAATAAAATTTTCAATGATATCAAAGATTTCCAAGATTTTGAAGTAAACAAGGAAAGAAAGAATGAAAGAAAGCAAAAAAAAAAAAACATAAACAGACAAGTAGGCAAAATGGATACACATGAATAAAAGGAACAGACAAGTGATATAACAAAGGATTCGGGAGCCAGGTGGGAGCATCACAGGGTTGAATATTAAGCTCCTGACAATGATGATTATGAAGATACATAATACAACAGAACTGCAGTAGCAAATAATAATACGAGATAATAATATGGAAAGAACCGATCTCGTCATAACAAAAACCGCTCATACACCGATTGTTGTGCACCGTGTAGAGTTGTTGTTTGTTCGGCTCACATTTGGCTAAAATAATGAATGTCAACCTGTCACTTGCAGTGAAACATTTATTGCTGTAGCGATTGTTGTTTTGTGGCTATAATACCGCGATTATTTATTTTGTTCACTTGATTATTTTTGCAAAAAAACAAAAGCCGTCGCGATTCCGCGGCAGTTGTGCCGTGGCAAATGACAAATATGGCGACTGGTCACACTATACGAGCCGGCTGCTTCCCTTGCCCGAAACGGAAACGGAAACTGGGAAAACAGGATGCCCCCGGTGTGTGGGTGTTTGACTCTTTGCTGGCGGCTAATTTCACATCTTGAAAGAGCGTAAGACACTGATATTATGATGTTAATATTCATGGGCGTGTTTAAGGTTATAGAGGTGGGTGTATCATGAAATATGTTAATATTCACAGTCGTATGTAGATTATAGAGGTGGTGTCTGCTGAAATGTGTTAATATCCACAGTCGTATGTAGACTATAGAGGTGGGTGTCTGATATTATGTATTTTAATATCCACAATTGTATGTAGATTATAGAGGTGGGTGTCTGCTGAAATATTCATAAAGGCAAAAGTTACATATCAATCAGATTGCTGTTTCTTTGAGCTTGCCCTTGTTGTTGCTGTTGCTGTTGCTGTTGCTGCTCGAATGGGTTTGTTCCCACTACGGCATACTGAGTCACTTGAACAGGTAGATATGTAATCCCTTGCTGTTGTTGAGGGTCCAAGGAGGGCATGGTTGATTCTTCCATTATACTAGTCAATGCAAAGGGATTGTTTACTGTGTTCCCTGTGTACTGGTATGGTTGTTGCAATAAACCTTGTTGTGGAGGTGGGAACACGGGGGATTGCGGTTGTTGAGTGTATCCACCAAACCCTGCGCCTGTATACGAAGGCACTACATTTTGATTTGTAGCATAAAATCCGGTTCCTGTACTGACAACTGGCGACTGGACAAGGAACGGATTGCTAGTGACACTGGCAGTTAACGGTTGTTGTTGTTGTTGCTGTTGCTGTTGTTGCTGCTGCTGTTGCTGCTGTTGCTGCTGTGGTGGGCCCTGCTCAAATGAAAAGGAATCGGTGGTATTGGCAATTACAGGAGATGGAGTGAATGGATTTGTACCAGTGAAATTTGTAGGTAACGTTGGAGTTATCATAACACTTGTTGGTTGTTGTAACTGTCTTTCTAAAGATTGTTTTTGTTCTCTTATACGTTGTAAATGTTCTTGTGCCCTTGCAGTAACATCATCGTCATTCTTATCACTTTTAATATTATCGTTACTTTTATTACTTTTAATATTGTTATTGTTATTACTATTGGTATTGTTATTACTGTCCAAATGATCTTCTAATGATTGAATCAATTTTGTAGTGATATGTTTTATCACTGGGATTTCTAAACCCATGGCTTTACCGATTTTCAAATATTTTACGACATAATCAGTCAAATGAACAAATGATTTATAATCTTTTAAAGTTCTTTCAGCATTTTGATACGATAAATCGAAAAATGATTCTAATAAAGTTATAATCCCTTCATTCAATTTATTATAATTTTTCAATAAATCTTGTATTAAGAGTTTGAAGGCATAAAATAGTAAATCATTTTGTAAATCTTGTGGTGAATATTTATTTTTCAATAATAATTTAATTTGTCTTTCAAGGGATTCGACTTCTAATAATTTTTTCAATTGTAAGATATCTTTATCATGACGATGTGTATTGTTTAGCGATTCGATTTGTTCATTCAATTCACCGAATTCGTAACATTTGCCCCTTAAATATTGATTATAACGTGTTAAAGCATCGATATCATTATTTGACCATTTACTTGAATTTAAAATATTATTGATTTGGAAAAATTGTAAATTATTACAAAAAAAATCCAATACGATTGCAGGTTGTGTCTCGATCATCAGATGTATTACGATCAAAGATTTGTATACAATGGGCCAGCTATTCATATTTAATCTTTCATACAAACACTTGACAATTTCATTGAAAAACTTTTGATTTCTCACTCCATGTAAGATTGGATCTACATATTTAGCCTTTGGTGGAGCCATTTTGATCTTAGTGGCCCCTTTGACCATCTTTGTATACGACATAGTGTGTTGTTGTTGTTGTTGTTGTGTATTTATGGTATATTGCTAGCCCTTACGAGATTTCAAATATTGTTTACCTTGATGAACTATTACTATTATTATTCTTATTATTAATTTATTCGATATTTGATGATATTTTGTTTGTTTGGTTTGGTTTTTCCAGTGCTTCCGCAGAATAAATAATTCAAGGCTTGGGGGGGGCCGAGAAACGACGAAACGTTGCGGGCTGTGCGACCCGCGGGACTCGAACCGGGGAAATTCGGTCGAAGAAATTGCATACTTGCAACCCGCGGGACTCGAACCGGGGAAGTAATTGCAAAAATTCAAGATTGAGCATCTATAACACCGACGCGAACTGTGCACAGGCGGTGTTATATTGCTTTGCGCGGCTGCGACTCGAATCCCAAAAAAAATGCGGAGGTTGCCGGAATTTCTCGGCACTGGCGGTTAGCGCCATTAAAATACTCGCAGTGGGCGCGCGGGGGCTCGCATTACGTAACAGGCGGTGACGGGTCGAGTATATAAACTGGAGGGTGGAAGTATTGCTAACGGGAGTGCGAGGGTTATGCTAGGCAAACACACAAACACACAAGCACAAACACAAACGAATAAATATGTCAGCTATTGGATTCGCATTCAAGAGATTCTGGAACAGTGAGGCCGGGCCCAAGACAGTTCATTTCTGGGCTCCTACGTTGAAATGGGGGTTGGTAATTGCAGGTCTGAACGATTTGAAGAGACCAGTAGAGAAACTATCAGGCACACAATCGCTGTCCCTACTGGCCACAGGGACTATATGGTCTCGTTGGTCATTTGTCATCAAACCTAAAAATTACCTTTTAGCCTCGGTCAATTTCTTCTTGGCCTGTACTGCATCTGCACAAGTTATGAGAATGATCAATTACAGACTCGAGAACGGGGACGATTGGAAACAAGCTTGCAAGTATCTAGTAACTTCAAAACCATCTATTGAATCGAAACAAGATCAACAAATACTAGACAGACAAGCATTGACCTGATCGCCCGTTTGCCCTTGATGCCACTATTTTTAACGACTCCTTGCATTTTCTACTTTATATTCATGTTAACTCCTTTTTCACATAAATCATACATATCTTAATATATTCTTCCAATCAGTCAATACACATGTATATTTCAATACATGCAAATATATCTTAATATATTCTTTCAATCAGTCAATACACATGTATATTTCAATACATGCAAATATATCTTAATATATTCTTTCAACTAGTCAATATATGCAAGTATATCTTAATACAATCAAATATATATGTCTTCTCAATTTTTTATTGCATTTCGGCATGTATTGGTTGGTTATTTATATGAATATATTAAATGGGATAGGAATATTTAATAGAAAGGAAATAATAGATTATATATATTTAAGCTTGTTCGTTAGCTAACTCAACAACTTTCTTAGCAGCAGGATCCAATTCGTCAAATGAATAGATCTTAACGCCAGACTCTTTGATTAATCTTATCCCTTCATCTAAATTGGTACCTTGTAATCTGGCAATGATTGGAATCTTAATATTTAATTCCTTAGCAGCAGATATTAACCCCATGGCAACATGATCACATCTTACAATACCACCAAAAATATTGACAAAAATTGCATCAACTTTATCATTAGATAAGATTAATTCAAACCCTTTCTTAATCGTCTCAGGGGTAGCGCCACCACCACAATCTAAGAAATTGGCAGGATCCCCTCCATATAGTTTAATAACATCCATCGTCGCCATGGCTAACCCTGCACCATTGACAAGACAACCGATATTACCTTGCAATTTAACAAAATTTAAATCATATTTTTTCGCTTCAACTTCATTGGGATCCTCTTGACTCAAATCTCTCCATGAAAAGACTTCCTCTTGTCTAAACGAGGCATTATCATCAAATCCAAACTTGGCATCCATACACATGACCCTTTCACCATCCTTGGTGGACACTTCACTGATTGGGTTGATTTCAATTTGAGTAGCATCTCTTTCTTTGAAGATCTTAAATAATTGTTGAATAGTCTTGGCACCTTCTTTGTCCAATTTTGGATCAAAACCTAATTCGTGTGCAATCTTTAAAGCCAAAGAGTCATCAACACCCTGGCCACTATTCTTAATATAGAATTTCTTCACTGCATCTGGATTCTTTTCGGCCACTTCTTCAATGTTGACCCCACCTTCCTTGGAAACAATAATTAATGACATCTGGGTACTTCTATCCATCATGATAGATAAATAAGCCTCTTTGCTCGCATTAAGCCTCTCGACAACAAAGACACCAGAAACAAATTTACCCTTTGGACCACTTTGTTTTGTCACTAAATTATGACCTAACATTTGCTCACTAATCTTAATCACTTCGTTCGAATCATTATTTAACATTTGAATACCACTTTTCAAACCAGTGGGGCCAGTAAAATGACCTTTACCACGACCACCAGTCAATGCTTGTGCTTTCAATACAATCTCCCTGTTGGGGATATCCCTGGCAATTTGACCTGCTTCTTGTGGTGTGAAGGCAACTTTCCCCTTTGGAGTGCCAATCCCATATTGAGCTAATAATTGAGCAGATCTATACTCATGAATAGATAATGCTCTCTTACTTATTTGTTGTACTAAGTTATTTCTTAACATTCTTTCTTTGTGTGTTATTAAATATTTTCTTTGTAAAATAAGAATATGGAAATACTGCTAGTTTTTAGTTTACTTTCCCTTAATTTTCTTGTAATACAATATCAATCTATATGTATGTGTGTCTATATATAGATATATGCTATTATTACTCAATTCAGAATTCAAAGGTGCTCGAGAAAGAGTAATGTACATTGCTTCAAATTGGAATTATTCATTCTTATATATACCATGGATATTTTTGTGGGGCTACCTCCGGGGGGAAAGGGGAAAGGATCATAGTTCAAATTTTGAATTTTGCTCCGGATTTTTCGATAATAAAAAATATTCTGGAGAAATCAAGCTGATCCAATAGCATTGCTACAATGAAAAGAAGTCACAGTGAGCACTGGTAGGAAGGATATTCTCTATATAAAGAGCTCAAAAAGACTTATTACAACCACACGAGTCGAATACTGAAAACTCACCTTCAAAATCATTGAAAATGGGCCGAATCTTAAAGAAAAATCTGGAGGTTGCAATACGTTAGAAATTACCAACTAATGAACTACTGTATAATAAATAATATTATCGTGTATATAAAAAAATGGCTAGTGTACAAATGTGTATATATAGAAATGGGAATGAGTATGTTATAATGTGATTGTATTAGAACCCCTTCTTCTTTTGTTTGGTGATATGAGCTTGTAACACCTTTTGTTTGTCTCTCAGGGACATTTTTTGTTTACCCTTCACAGATCTCTTATGGATCATCATGACGAAATTCTTCTTTCTTTGCTTTTCTCTGTTTGTGGTAGAATGTTGGTTTTCAATCTTACCACGTCTACTACCAAACTTACTACGATCTTCACGACCTTCGATAACATGTTGTAATCTTTCTTCACGGGTTTGTTTGTATTTTCTTGGGCCCACCAATGTAGTGGAATCAACCAAATCTTCATTCTTAATACCCATCAATTTAGCAACACCTTCTTCAGTACGTAATTCTTGTAATTTGGCAAAATCAGCTGGAGTCAAAATACGAGTTGATGCAATTTCACGGAAGATTGTTTCAGCATCCTTTGGTTCTTCCTTTTCTTCCTCTTCCTTGCCTTCGTCATCACTTAAATCTAAATCAGAATCTTCATCATCAGCATTGGCAGCTTTCTTCTTCTTATCACCATCCTTAGCTTCACCTTCATCATCACTGCTGTCCATATTGACATCATATTCTTTATCACTATCAACATTGACCCATTCACCTTCAATATCACTGGCATTATCAACTTCGTCATCAACTTCCCAGTTAGCATCATCTTCTTCATCGTTTTCACCTTCTTTATGCTCGTTCTTCCATTTGGCTAATAATTCAAGACCTTCAATACCATGAACTGTATTTTCAACACCGAATTGTAATCTCTTAGAGTTTTGACCTGATCTCTTAGCTTCTTGCACTTCTAAAGAACCAGTCTTACCACGATCTTTCTTCTTTAACATTTCTGGTGCAATTTCTCTATATAAAGCAATTAACCCCTTAGAAGCCATATTGACACCTTTAGCTTTGGAACCCCTATATTCAGTTAAATCTTGTAATAAAGTTTCTTCAATGGCTAATGGAGCACGAGAACAAATTTCTCTAATGGTATTTAACCCAGCAGCGGCAACTTCGGAGGCAACACCATCGGAAACGAATTCATCAGCAATTTTACGGACCATAATATTCAAATTTTCTGGTGGAACCATTTCATGACAAGCTTGAGCAGCAGCAGCCATGATCTTTGTAACATCTCTTTGTTTTGGAGTCAAATATTTCAAGAAGAAAGTGTAAATACCTAACACCATCAACTTATGTGTACCAATTAATCTAGAGACTAATTGCATAATATGAATCTTTTGATCCAAATCAAATTTATTACTTCTCTTACCAGATAAATGTTCTTTAAATAATTTTTCAGCAAAACCTTGTGGATCCCTCAATAAATGAAGAGCACTGAAATTTAAAAAGATACCATTAGTTACACCACCAGTGTGTTTCTTCTTCTTCATGGTTTTCAAAGCATTATTTAATTTCTTACCACGCTTACCAGATTTTTTGTTAATTTGAAATTGATGTCTTAATTTTTCAACATCAACTTCATCTTCATCGTCACTCTTTTCTTCAAAATTTTCTTCACGCTCTCTATCAGCATCCAAGAAAAACATAATACCAGATATGGCAATCTTAACATCATCATGTAAAGCAGCATGAGTCATGATTTCGACAGCTCTAGAATCGTCCCAAATATTACGTCTCCATAATTCTCTAGTTAACTTGGCAGCCCAAAGACCTTGAGAATCTGGTTGGTCTAATAGATTAAAACATAAAGCTTGAGTACTTCTGTTTAATTTTTGATTCTTACTACCAGTGTTACAACTTTTCAAAAGTGATATCAAATTATTGTAAATTAATTTTCTTAATTCCTTAGCATGAGAATTAACCCCCAAGGAATTACCTTGACTGGAATAAGCAATTAATAATGGGAATAAAGTTTGAATTAATTCTTCAGCAGTGATAACATTCTTGTTTCTTAACATGGTTAAAGAAACAATCATCTTTTCCTTCAATTCGAATGGAAGACTCTTATGATGTTCTAGTAATAGTTGTTTCAATTCATTAGTGAAATTAGCAGTTTGCTTTGGGAAACATGAACAGACTTGAGAAACAAATCCAATTAATTCAATAAGTTGCGCAGTAGAAGAAGAAGAATTTGGAGCATTTAAATCTTCACCACCGACAACATCACCAAGTTCATTAGTGATAGAGTTTGACATACCGTTTAACATGAAAATATCACGTAAGGATTCATAATGAGAATATTGTTGTAAAAATTCTTCATAATAAGATTCTGGATCTCTTTTCACTAAATTTTGTAACAAAATAATGTTGTTTGGTAAAACACCAGATCTACCTCTCTTACCCATGTTTGTTGTGTTGGTGTTGGAGTGGTTGTATATCTAATTCCTTATGTTTATAAAGGAATGAAATGGGATGAGATGAGATGAGCTCTCTTTTAAAATTTGATTAAATTTCAATTTTTCTTCAAACTTTGAAAATTTTCATATAGTGAACAATTTTTCACATAATAAAATATGTGATAAAATGGTTATTGTGACAGAGTGACAGTAAAAATGGGATTGAAGGAGGGAGTGTTGGGTTTTTAACAAGTGATGGCTATATATGTGTGTTAGAAATGTAATGTGGAATACTGTAATACATATTTTGTGTTTGATTTTTCAAGTTTCCAGTAAGACAAAAAATTGACAGTAATAAGATTTGTAGTAATATTTCAATGAAGGACAGTTCACCATTTTGGAAAGTGAGCAATATGCAAAATACTAAAATATATTCATAACGTTTGTTACTTCTTTAGTTTAAAGACTTGGGAGTTCAAAAAACTTTCAAGATAAGCTTGATATAAATAATTGATGTAAAACTTCACAGAAATTTTAGTATATATAAAGATATGTAAAGAAATGGTGTAAGCACCAATAAGATAACGTAAACTAGATTCTCATCTAAAATATATATAAACTTATTTTTTTTTGTTGTTTTTGTTTTTACTTTTGGAATTGAATCATCCAAACACCATAATTAAAAAGGTCAAAAATTAAACAAATCATTAAATGTCGAACTTTCTTCTAAATTTAAGATAGAAACATTTTTTTGTCTATGTACATCTCTGACAAATTACAACAGCATTTCCCAATGTTTACAGCCTCTTTAACAGCCTTAATCACTCATTTTATACTCTTTGGCTACCTATTACGCAGTTTGACTTATTTTATAGGGCCACAATATCTCAAGTAAAAAAAAAATAGAAAATTTTGTTATTTAAAAAGAATATAAATGCTGGAGGATGACATCTTAAGAGTCGATAAACTTCATTGTAGAGCAGATTAAATAACTTTTGATTGATTAAAACTACATAAATATAGCATTTCAACCATTCTAAAAACATAACAATGTCAATTGCTCTTTGGTATTGTCCACCTCAGGGATCCGTTGCTTATGAAATTATATCTCAATTAATCTCATCTTTACAAACAATGTTCCCAAGTTCACCTTTATTTGAACCTCACATAACAATTGCTACAAATTTACTTTGTATAGACAAAGATGCCAGAAATCAAGTTCTAACGTCCTGTGTTGCTGCGATCCAATCCATTAATAAAGAACTAATTAAAAATAGGAAAAGAGACCCCTTAGTATCATTCAACAGTTGTAGTATTGGTAAGAAATTTTTCAAGAAGGTAACGTTAGATTGTAATGAAAATAAATACTTGATGAGTATTGCCAAGATTATTCAGGAGATGTATTCTGATCCAGAAGTTGTAAGTAAGATGGACACATTCCACCCACATGTGTCTTTACTGTATTCTGATGTTAAGCCAATGAGTAAAGCTTATAGCAGAATGATCCAACAAAGGGTTCAAGACACGCTAGACATTCAATTAGATGAAGCGGAAGAAACTGGTGATGAAGATACACAAATGAGGTGGAATATAAGTTCGAAAAATGTCATTAGCTGGAATATACCAGGAACATTCAAGATTGTTAATTGTGAAGGTCCTATTGAACAGTGGAAAGTGTTAGGATCTGTTGATGTATGATCACAATCTTTTTACTTGCCCGGACGGTTTCTATCAAGTTCTTTATTAACTAAAAAGTGGTTTTTTTCAAGGGCCACTTTCTCTTATTAAATGAATTTCATTATAAAAAATGTGGGAGGAGGAGAAGAGGAAGAAGAAGAGGAGGTGTAACTAAAAAATAAGAGGCCCCATCCCCCCATCCCCCCGGCAACAAACAAGTAACTCGTTCTCAAAGCGCAATTAATAAAATATCATGTCGAGTGAAGAAAAGCTTTTTGAATTTGCTGAATATATAATTCATAAACAAAATTCAACGCTTCAAGAGAACGATAATTTTCATGTTGCATTGGATATAAGAAGTGATGATCAATTTTTCATTTTGAATGTATTTGAAAAGGTATTATTAAATAATGAAAAATATTTCGAACAGATTAATTGGTCTAAATGGAAGATTTATTTTGTTTCTGAGATGTTAATCCCCTTGGATTCATCGAGCAGTCATTATCATCAATTTAAAACGAAAATTTTGGACCGTATGATTCATAAGTACGGACATTTGAACCTTGGACCTACTGTAATAACGATCAATGAGAATCTTTTAGATCCCTTGGATAAGAAACATGTGGAGGAGAACCATTTAATCAATGAATATACAGATTTGTTGCCCGAGTCGTTTGATTTAATGGTATTATCTCCCTATATTGAGTTAGACTTTTCCAGTGATAGAGTTGTTGTTGCTACTACCCAAAAACACTGTGATGGAATGTTTTTAAATTTACCAGTATTTAAAAAGGCTAAAAACATATGTTTTATCATTAATGATGCAGAAGATGCTAGTCTTTTTGAACCTGAATCAAACTATAAACTAATCACAAATAAACTTTCCTCTAAAGTGATCACTTTTCTGATAAGTAAAATACACGATAGTTAAATTGGCAGACCACTGTTGGCAAGTTTTTTTCTTTTATTGCAATATTTACGTACCTAATCATAACCTAACTAAAATTTTCATTTTTTCTTTCTGTGGCTTTCTCTCTCTCTCTCCAACTTGGATATGTGCTTTACATCATTTTTACCACTAATACATAATTATATAAGCTATTACATATAACTTGCAGGTATTGTTTAGCTGACAAAAACAACAACAATGCAACAAAGACGAAAAAACAATACAGCAAACAAACAAGAATTACGTTTGTGAATTTAGTTACACTGTCTGTTTGGGGAATGGAGCACGTTATTTCTTCCAATATTTTGATAAGTTACATGAAGGAAAGACATATTACGCAATGTCTCAGGCCAACCAAGGTTTTTATTTTCTTGCATTCACCAAGAGAATTCGCATTAACCGATACAGATCGACTATTTTTTTCACGCCGCTCATCCTTTATTTCAGTTTTTAACCTTGCAGCTCGACGTGCATTATAATTTTTTAACCATGCAGCCTGCTCTGTATTATCATGTTCCGCATGCATATCAATGCTTTATAATGGGTTTAAGCTTTGCTATTCTACTCAGTGTTTTTTCTTTTTCCTGCTTTGTAAAGGATTGCAAACCGGTTTTGTGTTTTTGCTGCAGTCATGCGATCTCTTTAGAGAGTTTTTCTCCTTTTGGCCCACTGGACACGAGCCTCGCACTCACAAATAGCGCAGAGCCAGGTGTGCTTTCCCACCGACATCGATGGGTTAAGTAAGTGATCGTCGACCTTTTTAAGCCAACGGATGCCCTGCTTCCGGTGGGAGGGGGAAGAGGACATTCTGCTTCCGGGCAGCATTCTTCGTCCGGGCATATCGAATGGGATGGATGAGGGAGAGTGGAATGCTCTGCTGCAACTGGGTGTGTGCTCTGCCGGCTATTCTCCTGCTGCGTGGACCAACCACACCACAAAGGAAGCGCTCTCTGCACGGTTCGTCAAGCGTGGGCCCCCTCTCAGATCTCTCTCAGATCCCTCCCAGATCTCTCCCAGATCTCAAGCGATCTCAGGCGATCGCAAGCGCTCGCCAGATCAAAACAGCCAGTGGCTCCCCCTGCCAGATCAAGCGCGACCTGGCACGAATCTCTTGGAGCCATTGTCCGCGGGGGTTGTGCCACAATGCGAATCCCAGATCTGGCTCTACGCATTCTTGCCAGACGTGCAGCGTCATTGTCAGACCTGCATGCACAATAACCCAGAACACCCATTGTGGGTGTTCCTACTCTTTGTTTCCAGGCGGTTTGGGGGAAGTTCCGGTGGGAACAAGCTGACATTCCAAGACTAGGTAGACTCCCACCTAACCTACATAACCACTACATTTTAGTGACCACCATACTGTCTCGAATTTTACAAGAAGGAATACATTCACATTCCATTTCACACTCTTCTGCTTTCGTCTTTTTTTTTTTTTCTTTCTTTTTATCTCATGCCACTTTTAGACTCCTCCTACTTTCCTTTAAATCCACTTCTCTTCTTGAAATAAAATCATTGAAATATTCTGACAGTAGATACATATATATATATATATATACATATACAAATAAATATCTACACATTGTCTGTGCTATTTCTGCTTTTTATTCTTTTCTATTTTGGTTTATTTTCACCTAGCCCCATTGTTCTCCCACGCCCAGGCTTTTACTTGGATCTCCCTCTGTTCATTTTGCTTATTATCTTCGAACATCCATATTATCTTTTTTGCTTTGTTTTATTATTATTAATTATTTTCAAGCAAGCATATACTTTATTCTTATAAAAGAATATAAACCCTTCCCCTTCCTCCCCCCAACATTATTATTTCCCCCAACCTTTTCCATAACCCCAAATCTTTTTTCTTAAATAGTATATCTATTTTACCTTAATACCAAGCTCATTTTGAATTTTTTGTTTTGTTTTAATTTATTTTCCAACCTTAACAAGTCGCACGACAAACAAACAAATTAAAGAAGATATATTATTTACAAAAAATATTAATAGAAAAAGTTATACATTACTGTTTTTTGATCCATTCCTTCTGAAACGTAAATCTTTTTACTTCAAGTGCTCCATTTTATTATAATTTATTTCATTATAATTTTCCCAACTTGTAAAATTATTGGTTTAACTTTCCCTCCCATAAAACAAATATTCTTCTACTATTCTCTCTTTTTTTCTCTTTCGTATTGTATTAATATATATTCCAGCATTCCGTTTAATTTCTAACTCATCCTTTGAATATAACAAAGTACTACCGACACAGCAAAAAAAAAATAATAATAATTAAGATAGACACAAAACATATAATAATGATTGCCAAAACTTTTGTTCATCAATTACATTCAATCCTAACAGAACCAGGTCTAAACCACTTAATTGGATGGGCCGAAACTGAAAGAAATGATGACGCATTCTATTTAAAACCGTATCATAAAAATTTCTCGGATCAAGTATTGAAAAGACATTTCAAACATGGCAATGTTAGTAGTTTTGTAAGACAATTGCATATGTATGGATTTCACAAATTACCAAGTAATACCACTGATAAAAATTTACACACTGGTATCAATAAAAATCATACTATCAAATTACAAAAATCTGAAACATTATGGTATTTCTTTCATCCTTCAGGCTATTTCACAAAGGAGGCTAATAAACAATTATTATCAAAGATTCAAAGAAAGACTACTGGAATAGGGAAAGACGGGAAGAGAAGAAATGTCCTGTCTCCTGTATGCGTTAATTTTATCGATTCCAATGGTACTGCAATTTATTCCCCTCAAATAGATACATATCAACAAATAAATCATCCCATGACTAACTCAATGGAAATTAATATGGCAAATCAATTAAATATGACACACAGACAATTTGAAAGAAGCAGTAGCTGTGTAAATATTCCCATCAATAGCGTAATAACTCCAGTAGTAAGAAATAACTCCCATCCACTTATACGAATGGCCCCAATCGCCGAACAAATATCAAATCATGACCAAAGATTATCATATTCGTCAATTGATATAAATTCAACTTATTACAATAATAATAATATCAATACATTATCAAATATTCACAATAACAACAATAATAATAATAATAATAATAGCAATAATAGCAACAACATCAATATCAACAACAACAACATTAACAACTCCCAATATAATCACCAACACCAGCTAAATGTATCCTTACAGCCAACAGGTAACATGATATCATCATCTTCCATTATGCCACTACAATATATGACTTCCATCACTCCGTCACCTTCACCCATGGGTGGACTCTTGCCACAAAGCCAACAATATGGTCACCAATATGGCCCCCAATATGGCCCCCAATATGGTCAACAGCATGGCCAACAACCAATCTTCAAACAGTCTGTGTTTCATACTAGTGACCAATCTTCCTATAACGTTGATGACAGTACTAGTCCACACATTACAAAACAATCATCTTTTTCTATAATCAATAACCATCCACTCCATGACCCTCTAGTTCATACTGATTCAATTAATGGTCCAGTCATAAATATACCTCCAGTAATACCAAATATACCACAAGGCCACCCATTACCAGTTATAAACCAGCTAAATAATAATGAAATTCAATCCAAACAATGGAATCAACTAAGGGTAAACACAAACTCTACACATCCAGATACAAATATCAAGTCTGACCAAACTGTGCTACCAAGAATGTCTGCAACTCCACCAGCCAGTGTTGCCACTACCTCATCAACTAGCATTACCACTACCCCAACAACTAGTGTTATCACTACTAATAAGGATGCACCATTCCAAAAGATATCAAATATCATGAATGTAAGTAGTGACGCAATTATTAATGACCCAGCCCATGAAGGGTTAGGTATTAATATTCAAAATTTAATGAAATCTATAATCATTATCATGGATATTTTAGATAAATTTCCTACATTAAAGGACTCTTCTAGTTCCAATTCAACTTCAGAACCACCTACAGAGGAGAAAGTCGAAGAGTTGAAAAGTAAACACACACAATTGAATAAATTATTAAACATGTTATCAGACCTGAGAACCAAATTGATTAATAATAATGACATTATCGCTAAAAGTCTCAACACAGAAAAAGAAATGAAAACTTTAACTACTTCAAATGACATATAAATAATTTTGTAAAATTTTATATATACCACATTATGATAAACAGCTAAATTATACATAATTAAACAAAATATGCCTTTCAAAATTTTTTAACATATTTGTAAATATTGAAGCATTCATTTCAGTTTTAAAAATTCCATTATTCAAGACTAAAAGTAGTTTTTGTTCAAACCATTACTTAATAATTATGATTTTATGAATTGAGATGCTAAAAAACATAGTATATATATATATATATAGACAAAGAAAGCCCCAGGCCGTATCCTTCTTTTTATCATCATTATATATTTATACCATCATTACATACTAGTATTACCATTTTTTAATACTTGTTTATTGTTGGTTTGAGAATTGCATAGGAATGGGTCCATATGCTGATGCTGGGATGAAGGGATTCATCATATTTGTGGTATTATTTGGGAAATTATAGTTTGTTGGGGAAATATTTCTACGTTGTGGTGATAAAATCATTGATGGATGGGGTGGTGCATTACCCATTGTAGAAAATCCCTGACCTCGATTATACATAAATTGTGGATTTTGCTCTTGCAAAAATGCATTAATAAATTTTGGATTATATCTTGGCTCATTATAGTTTTGACGATAGTTGTTATTATTTTGGTGACTATTGATATTTTTCTTATTGGCAAATGACACATCCAATACATGTTTCATATCAAGACGAACACCATTAGTAGCCAACATGGCTCTTGAAGCGTCTAATGGATTTTCAAAACAGACAAAACCATAATCCTTGGAGGTACCAACTTCATACTTTTCTTCAGCCAAATCACCTTTATTTTTACTACCACCCACTGTTATAATTTTCACACTAATAATCTTACCAAAATATTTATAGTAGTGCTTTAAACTTTCATCACTCCAATCTAGTGGTAAATGCTTAACGTATAAATTAGATTCTTGTTGACTATCTAATGGGATCGGTAAATTCCTTGGAATGGCACCAGCAAAAGGATTGTTCATGGGCATCGAAATTGGTCCTATTGACACTGGGGAAGCAATAAAATTGGGCATTTGAATAGGCGGTGGAGGTGAGAACACAGTTGAAGATTGACTGGAGCTACGGTTTTCCAAACTATTCTCATCCACACATTCATCTGGTTGGACTTGCTTCATCATAGATGAAGTGGTTGATAGAGGAGATATAGAACTAGTGGGCACCATATTTTGACTATAAAGTGGAATATTCATATATTGTTGAGGAACAAAATCCAAATAACTGGGAGATCTAGAAAATACTTTTCGGGCATTGTTCAGGTTAGTGGCACTGTTGTTACGACTTTTATTATTTTCAACTTTGTTATGAGACCCATTATTGTTTGAGTAACTTATTCTGTTTTGAATAGCTCTATTAACAATTAGTTTATTGCTATACCATTCCATCGAATTCAGAATCTCAATACATTTCAAAGCCTCATCATGGGTCTTAACTTTAATAAAACCATAACCTTCCAATGAAGATCTAGAATTGCCTTCCATTTGATCTTCATGATTTTCTAATGGGAAATAATATGAAACTATTTCAAAATCTGGGAATTCCTTCTTTAGATGTTTATTAACCATATTGACGACATCCTCACCAGTGATAAGTTTATTACCCGCTTCCTTTCCCTCTTTATCTTCATTTTCTTTTTCTTCTTTTAGTTCAGTTTTTGGTAAATTTCCAATAAAGACACACTTGAAATCATTATCATTTAAGTCATTGAATGTATTATTATTATTATTATTGTTATTATTATTACTAAAGTTCATTGATTCAATGTTATCAGTTGATTTTTGGATATTTGAATTACTATTGGTACCACTTGGTGTTACTGTATCTTCTGAATCCTTGAATTGACTCCAATATAACCTTTCTCTTTCCTTTCTCTCCACATGATAGTTAACTAATAAATTTACACCATTGATGGATTTCCCATTCAATTCATTAATACAATTTGAAGCTTGAGAGCCCAATTGGAATGAAACAAACCCAAAATTCTTAGTATCATGTGCATCATTCATTTTTTTTTGATTGATATTGTTGTTCTTGCTTTTATTATTACTATTATTACTATTATTATTATTATTATTATTGATCAACTTAATGGAAAGGATTGGACCAAACACTTCACATAATTCTTTTAATTCTTGTAAACTTACATCTGGATGAATGTTTCCAATGAAAAGATTACCTGGGTGTTTCAAAGCGTGGTTGTTAACAGTAATAGACCATTTATCTATCAGTTTTGTATCTTTGTCCTTTTGTATTGAGCAATTGTTTTGTAAAATTTGAACTGTTTCATCTAATATTGAATTCAATTGTAGTTTGTCTTTGAATTGACATTGCAATACAGTTTGGTATAACCAATTTGAATCGTTATCATCATCGTTTTCATTATAAGATTTTTTATAATCCACTATCGGTGCTTCAAAAGTATAATTATTTGATTCAATCACCCGGTGTCTCTTTACATCATCTAGGAATTCATAGCTTTCAATGTATGTTGGGTTAATTATAAACCCGTAATGTTCATTGATTAAAGTAGTTAAACTGTCGACGACCTCATCAATTCTTGCATCGTTCTCTCGATCCTTCCCAGTTTGATTATTTTGTATGTTGGTCACCCATTTAATTCTTATAGTCAAGACATGTATATTTGCTAGTAGTTCTAGTTGTAAACTTATGCCATTCGTCTTATTTATTTGTTCATTATTGATTGTAACGTTGTTAGTATCAATTTGTGTCATTTTGTCAATTTAATAAAGAATATTTCAGTATTAGTTAATGCTTTTGTAAAGTGTAATCAAGACATATTTTGATATAAAGGGATGTGCAAGGAGAAGTTAACAACCTCTACATCTCTTTACTTATATATATACGTGGGTAAGCAAAGGATGTTAAGGGAATTTTGAAATGATTAAGAAAGAGATTTCGGCTGCAGAGGTACTTTGTGCTGATTAACCTAATTGGGTATACGTCAGACAGGGCCAGTTCAAACGAAAAGAAGCAGAAAAAACAAAACAACTGGAATAATTCGGCACTTTAAATAACGCACAGTGACATATAATATTTGGGAGAGCGATATAAGGATTAGAAGCAAAGCAAAACCCTCTGATGGTGAAAGAGAAATAATTAATCAAGTGGGAGAAAAAAAAACCCCTCCTTAAAGATAATAGAACTGCCAGGGGATTTGGATTATTTATTTTCTTGAGATATTGTCAATCGACTCTTGACAACAAACAAATGCATGCGAGCGAGAGAGACAGAGAGAGAGAGACATGATAGGGTTGGTTGCCGTGCCCAATTAATGCTTAAACCGGCCTATACACAAGAATAATCCGTTGACATATTGGGAATGGAACTATTATTTCAGTAAATGATAAAACACATCATGCTGCGCTGGTCCTCGTTCCGTAATGCATGCCAATGCCGCCAGCAATCGACGTCTTTACGCTGAAATTGCCGTATTCTACGCTCTAGCTTATGTGTGTTCGAGCAAATATGGTAGCGGATCTTGCATGTGGGCCCCGTTACCCGATTGGGACGGTCTGCCGCAGACGCCCTGCCCTGCTCGGGACAATTACCCGATCGGGCCAGCACCGCGATCTCGGACCGGCACGCAGGCACCGAGCCGGCCGGAAAAACCCCGCTCTCACAATACGCAAAAAGGAGCTGTCCACAGTGAGGAAGCACCGTAGTTGTTGCGGGATTTGTGGCCGTGTTTTTTCTTTCTTTCTTTCTTTCTTGTAGTTGGTTTTCGCAATTTGTTTCTGGGCGGCCCTTTGTCCGTTCGAACCCCGCCGGTTGACTGCGTTTTGCTTGCAGACGCAGCGCGGATCCTCCCGCGCCGAGAATTATATTCTTTTATTTTTTCTTTTTTTTCTTTTTGCAAGATCAGGGTTCCGTCTGAAGCGAGCAAATTTGGGTTAGGGCTTGGGTCACGCGGATTGCACGTGATCAAGTGGCAAAATGGAAAACACACACACACACTGATTATAATGAAAAAAAAAAAAAGAATTAAAGAGATATCTGATTGTAATGCGAAAACCTTTAATTGATGAATTCATTGACATAATTGAACGGTAACACCTTATTCTCGAGAGATATACTAGTGGAATATTATCAATTATAAATTGACCTCAAGAATAAACAAAAAAATATACATATAAACAAATCAATAAATATGTTCCTAACTAGAAGTGAATACGATCGTGGTGTAAGTACCTTTTCTCCAGAAGGGAGACTATTTCAAGTCGAATATTCTTTAGAAGCCATTAAATTAGGTTCTACCGCCATAGGGATTGCTACCAGTGAAGGTGTTGTCCTCGGTGTAGAGAAGAGAGCCACTTCTCCATTATTAGAGGCCGACTCTATCGAGAAGATAGTCGAAATTGACAAGCACATTGGTTGTGCCATGAGTGGGTTGACTGCTGATGCAAGATCAATGATCGAACATGCAAGAGCCACCGCTGTTACACATGACCTATACTACGATGAACAAATTAAAGTAGAAACTTTAACTCAATCCGTTTGTGATTTAGCTTTACGATTCGGTGAAGGGGCCTCAGGTGAAGAAAGATTAATGTCTAGACCCTTTGGTGTAGCCCTTTTAATCGCTGGTCACGATGAAGACGACGGATACCAATTATATCACGCCGAACCTTCTGGAACTTTCTACCGTTACAATGCCAAAGCCATTGGTTCTGGTTCTGAAGGGGCACAAACTGAATTACAAAATGAATGGCATTCTTCTTTAACTTTGCGTGATGCTGAATTATTAGTATTAAAAATATTAAAACAAGTCATGGAAGAAAAATTGGATGAAAATAATGCTCAATTATGTTGTGTTACAAAGGATCAAGGATTCCAAATATATGATAATAATAAAACTGCAGAAATAATTAAAGAATTAAAGGAAAAGGAAACACAAGAAGATGTGGATAATAACAAGCAAGCTAATGATGACGAAAATCATGATATTGAAATGTCTACATAATCATACACTCTAAATATATAAATAATAACAATAATAATAGTATAATATAAAACAACATATCATCACAGTCAATTGATACTCAAAGAAAAAGAAAAAAAAAACCAAAAAAAAACCAAATGAACGTTCTTATTCAGCTAAATGAGAATATTCAGGAACTTCTTTCAATTTACTATTGAAGAATTTTTCTAATCTATTAGCATATTTGAAATATGATGTGTTTTCACCATTATAAAGTCGACAATTATTACACACCAATTTAACATCGTATGCAAATTCCTCCATCTTTTCATATTTATTACCATCTAATTTCACCTCCATCGTACTCAAATCCATTGGTTCTTTAATGAATTCATAATAATCAGGAACCTCTTCTCTATTAACAGGTTGTAAAAAGGGCCACGCGGCTGCATGGTTTTGTAATTCTATTAGAATATTTTGCATAATAGCATGATGTGGCCCACGTTTAGGTCTTTGTGCTAGCTCATCCACCTCAGGGGTCCAACCAGCTTCTTTCAAACCTGGAATAGTCATCGGATCAATAGGTTTAATATTATTCAAATCTCTAAATTGTTCTAACCCAGGTCTTACAATATGTGATCTTGATATAGTTCTAATCTTTCTTCTCAACGCCGCTTCTTGCAACAGTAAGATTTTGGCCGCATCTAAATATCGTATCGTGGGTAACATACTACATTGCATTAAGGTACCACCTTCATAATCTTTAATATACCCCATCCATCTTGTCTTTTCTAATGTCACTTCTTTAGTGAAACCTTGCTTCTTGAAATAACCAATAGCATAATTATCCGCATATGTCAAGAAATATTTGATTGGACTAGTGTTTCGTACATAATCCTTTAAATGATTCATCAAATGTGCACCATACCCACGAACTTGTTCTGTAGATGAAATGGCACAAAATACAATTTCGGCAAATTCTCTTTTATCAAAGGGCTTATATGTAATACCACCTACTACAGTCAAAGGTTTCCTTATAACAGCCATTGAAAGATGACTTCTGTCATAAACCAATCTAGCAATATATTCCTTAGGCATCTTAGGTAATTGTTTCTGGAAAATATTTTTCAAACCTGTCAACACCATAAGATTTTCCTTTGAATTATCATTGTTTACCACTCTAAATTCAATCTTACCTTCTTTTTCTTCGATCACACTGGGCCTTTCCGTAAATTTATATTCTACACCATCAAATTCAAATTTGACAGTCCCTTTAGATTGATCATCAATTACAGTTTTCTCACTAATTGGCTCTATTGGGGGATCGACGTCACCTTTATTATTTTCAGTAGGTTCACTAGTAGGAATATCCATTTTTTTATCTTCTTCAATGGTTTGAAGTTTCTCTTCATTTGGCTCGGATTCTACCGTTTTATCCTCTGATGGAATTGTAGGTACAGTTTCCTCTTTGCTTGTCTCGTCTTCCTTCATTACTTCAGTATTTTCCTTTTCAATCGTCTCATCGATATTTTCAGTCTTTATTTTCTTTGATTCTGGCTTTTCAGTGGGAGCAACAACTCTTTTTTTAAACACCATATCTATACGAGCTTAGTTACTTTTGTGATTTTGTCTCAATGTCCAATTTGCAATGAGATATTGTTAGCTTTAGCTTTACTCTTATTCATGTTAACTGACTTTGTGGTAGAAGATTCAGATATTTTTTTGTTTGTTTTCCTTTTTCGAGATTTTTCAGCATTTCAAAGTCAAATATTTTTCTTTAATATTAATTAATACACGAAATGACTAAATGCAAAGATATAATGCTATATTAAAATAAGTATACAACGGTTATATTATCAAACAAAAGCTGGTTCTGGTAATTCATCATCACCTTCTCCTTCAATTTCTTCTTCTTCTTCTTCTTCAGCTCTAGCATGCTCTTCTAAAGTCAAGTCATCTAGCTCATCTAATAATTCATCAACATCAATATCTGGTGCATCAGAGTCTTCAAATTCACTATCATCATCATCTTCATTGGAGTCTTCACCATCCACTTTATAGATATTAACGTTTTGTCTCAAATCTTTATCTTCTTCCAACTCTTGTAAGAAAAGTTCATAATCTCTTTCAGCACGTTCCAAATCTTGTTTTTGAGATCTAGAACCACCGTGACCACCATCATTTTGTGCAGCTGCTTCATTATATTCTTTAGCCATTCTTCTTAGTTTCCAATTTCTGTTCTTCTTCTTATTCTTCTTGATATATAATTTCTTGACTAAAACAACATCTGAAATTTGGTCATATTCTAATTGATCAAATAAATCAGAATTATAGTTCGAATTAGCAATGAAATAACCCAGGACAGAGTCACCAGCATGACAGATACCACCCAAATGAGATCTAACATAATACTCTTGATCATTATTACCTAAATCTGAAGCACGAGCTACTGTAATATCAGCCAAAACTTTGTTACCGACGGTGGTACCAGTAGATTCTACATCAAGAACAATGAACTCGACTAATTGTGAAGCATCAGCCAAGGCAGGAAATGGGTTTCTCCAAAACGTATTAGCTGACATTTCTGAGGTTTGTAAAGTATTTGGATCCATAAATTGAACTGTATTTGAGATCTTAGAACATAAAACAAAACGAGAAATATTTCCTAAAGCTTTGGCAATTTTCTTTGGTAAGACCACTAAATCATCTTTACAAATCGGAACAATTTCCACAGAATAAGAAAACTTGTATGTGGAAATATCATTTTGAATATCCTTTGAAATCAATTCTTTAGAATGTTTATATTTAATTGGAACGTGTGAATTCAAGAAATCAACCATTTTAATAGCATGATTCTTTTGACCGTAAAAGAAATCTAAACCATCTTTAGCTTCTTCAATAGACACAGTATTTTGATGTGCTTTATTTTTTAAGATCAATTGTTCTAGATATAAGAAAGTTCTCTTATGTGCCACTTTTTGTCTAATTTGGACCTTTGCTGTCCATGTGTTGGCAGTGAATGATTTAGCACAATCTGGACATTGCATAGCATTGACCATGTATTCAACTTGGAAAGTTTGTTGCAACATAACATTCATCATAGCTTCACCTTGAACAGTGACCTTTACTTTAATTCTTCTTGAATGTGGTTCAGTCCAAATAAAAGAGGCATCGACTAGCCTGACTTTGTTTAAACCCTTTAATCTCTTTAGACATAGTGCTAATAGTTCACGAGATTCCAATCTTGCTCTAACCCATTGTCCTGGTGGTTGTAAAAATCTTTCACAATCTCTACAGAATTGAACAGCAGATTCTTTAGGGATATCCTTCGTAATATCATACTTCAATTTGATACAGTCATTACATAAGACCAAACCTTTGGACCCATCTATTGGGGTCCCACACTCACAACATAAAATAGTAGAAACTCTGGACATGTTGTCTCTTTGTAGATCTCTTACTGGAGGGGGGGAATAAATAGTTTTACCACTTTCTTCCACTTTAAAATCTTATCAATGCGTTTAAATACTTTTAAAGATGATAAAAAAAAAATATAAATTATTATGTAATAAATATTATCAAAAAATAAAACAACCCACCAACTACACTCATATGGGTAAGAAAAGTCTATCAGAGAAATAAGGTGAGTTGAACAATGCTATGGTCAATATATACATGGTCTACTTCTTTTTGCCCTTCTTGGATTGGAATAATAGTCCCATGGTCTTTTTCTTTGCGGTTTGCTTATGCTTGGAATGACGATCGTCGTCATCATCATCATCATCCTCGGATGTATCATTATCTTTAGTGGTAGACTCTCTGGTATTTCGATTCTTGTTAATAATTTCTTTTCTCATCTTTCTTTTCAATGCTACCATAGCTTTTGTATCATCTTTGGCGATTCTGTGTATATTATTCCTTACATAACTTTGCTTTGAATCTGCACTTTGTTTATATTGTCTTTTCTTGGCCAAGGATGCGACCTTCTTATCCGATTTAATGAATTCACCAATGGTGTGAATATCTGATTGTGTTTGTGTATCGTTATCATCTTCCATATTAAGTCCCGATCCCACTTGTATCACAGGTAATTGAAAGAAATCCATTTGACTAGTTTTCAAATCATCATTTTCACCATCAGCATTTGTAGATGGTTTCAACCAAGAAACCACTTTTGAAGATTGGTTTGATAGTGATAATTGTATTTTAGCTTGCAAGTCTAATTTTTCTTGAATTTCTTTGGCTCTACTCATTATTGTGTACGTATGATTTGTTTGGTTTAATGGGTATTTGGTTTCGCTCATCTCTCTATTGCTTCAAATAATTCTAATTATTCAAAATTAATTTTTTTCTAAAGTTTTATAAAATATACAATTATTTAAGATCTATAAGATTTTTGATTACTACTACTATTATTACTGTTATTGTTATGCTTGACTCTTTGGTTGGCTCTTCTATCACCAAAACCTTCCTTTTCCATCATCATTATTGATTCTCTTTTAGCTCTTGTGACTTTATTCAAAGATTTTTTAATGACTGCAGTATCATAAATTTGATCGAATTCTTGCATCTTTTCGCCGATTCTATCTTCAATGGCGACGATACGGTCGACATCCTTAGGAGTGACGAATGAAAGAGAGTCACCGTGTTTGCCTGCACGAGCGGTTCTCCCTGATCTATGAATGAACGTGTCTGGATCCATTGGTATATCATAGTTGATGACCATTTTAACTTGTTGAATATCTAGACCTCTTGCTGCGACGTCTGTAGCAATTAGGACACGAGCGACATTGGCACGGAAACGATGCAACGAGTTTGTTCTCTCTTGTTGTGGCATTTGTGAATGCAACGATGTGACTCTCACGTCCAATTTATATAGTGTACGTCTTAACATTTCTACAATATGAGTTCTATTACAAAAGATGATGATTGTGGAATCGATATATTGTGTGGATGTAATGATATGATACAAGTATGCTTCTTTGACATGTTCTGGGATCATGATGTAGTGAAGAGATAGTGTTGATGGGATGACACCATTGGTGGACAATTGTTCCATTTCATACGTGAAGAATTTCTTCTCTTCTTTATCATTATCACTCAATGATTTCACTTGATCGGTGATTGTGGCGGTGAATAATAATGTTTGTCTTTTGTTCTTTTCCGGTAAGTTTGATATGATTGTTTGCAGATCTGGAGCGAACGTTTCAGTTAGTAGGAAATCTGCTTCATCCAATACCAAGAATTTCAATCTTTGCAACGATTGAACCAGATTAGTTGTCTGTGGATCATCGTTGATGATGTGATGTGCCAATCTCCCTGGAGTGGCGATGATGAAATGTGGTTTTGAGGACAATTCTATATTTTGGTTGATATAACTATTACCCCCGACGATTAGACTGATTCTGATATTCATATTTGCTCCCAAAGCGACGAATTGTTCAGCAATTTGATGTGCCAGCTCTCTTGTTGGGGTCAGTACGAGACCGAAGAGACCCGAGGGGTCCTTTGACCATTGCGACAGCATCGGCGCAGCAAACGCAATGGTCTTACCAGACCCGGTCTTGGCCCCACCAATGCAGTTTTTATTGTATTTGAGGATCTGCGGTATACAGTTCTTTTGAATTTCCGTTGGGGTGGTGATCCTCATGGCGTTTAGCGAGTCCACCAGCCAGTTTGGCAGTCCTAACTGTTTGAACCCTGACATATTTGCTTTCTTGCTTGTTTGCTTGTTTGCTTGTTTGCTTGCTTGCTTGCTTGCAATATACGTATGTATCTACTCAAGTGTATATGTATCCACTCAATTAGATGTAGCTACTCAAGTATGTTCAAATGATGCGATGAGCACTTGCGATTCTTGTTATCATTATTTTGGAAGTAAAAACTTTTCACAAATATCGAATGGCCGCGCCTTGCTGCGGCTGCCGGGGATCGAACCGCCGCTTGACAGGCGATATTCATAAAATAATTGCACGTGACACCCACACACCCCGTGACAAAACAACGAAATCGAAACAGCCCCCTTTGGAAATTTGAAAAGCCGCCCGCTGCCGCTATTTTAACGCCGTTTTGCTCGAATAACTGGTATTACCACTATTATTATTTTATCACTGGCAATGCAACGTTTTATTAATAATTTGATAATCGAACATGTTAATAATAATTTAATAATTCGATGCAATCGATGTGGTCAGGAGATCCGCATACGGTGTTATTACTTACTAATTTCCTGATAATATTACAGGATTGCTACACTGCAATAGTGCAATGGTGCAATCACCCCTTGACTAATGCTAGCAATCTCCCAATGGTCACTGCGTGCTTTTCCATCTTTTCTGGAAAATTTCAAACCAACAAAGAAACATTTTCCAAATAGACACTCACAACAACGTTTAATCTTACTTAATCTTTAATCTTCTTCGTATTCTTCTTAATTCTTATTCATAGGGGCGGTGTTATATAAGGGTGGGTTTATTTCAATCTAATATATTATATATATATATATGTCTTATTGCAATTATTCAATCGTTCAATTGCTTTACTTGTTCTCAATTATATACAAAATAAAGAAACCATAATAAAGAATCCCCATCTTTATAAACACAATCATACATCCACACCAAAACATAATGTCTCAAGAAGCTGTCGCTGACTTCGGTCTAATTGGTCTTGCCGTCATGGGCCAAAATTTAATCCTAAACGTTGCTGATCACGGATTCACCGTCTGTGCCTACAACAGAACCGTCTCTAAAGTCGACGATTTCTTAGCCAACGAAGCCAAGGGCAAATCCATCGTCGGCGCCAAGTCTATCGAAGAATTCATCGCCAAATTGAAAAGACCAAGAAAAATCATGCTATTAGTCAAGGCCGGTAAACCAGTAGACTACATCATCAACGACCTATTACCACATCTAGAAAAGGGTGATATCATCATCGATGGTGGTAACTCCCATTTCCCAGACTCCAACAGAAGGTACGAAGAATTGACCAAGAAGGGCATTCTTTTCGTCGGCTCTGGTGTCTCCGGTGGTGAAGACGGTGCCCGTTACGGTCCTTCTTTGATGCCAGGTGGTGCCGAAGAAGCTTGGCCTCATATCAAGGACATCTTCCAATCCATCTCTGCTAAAGCCGACGGTGAACCTTGTTGTGACTGGGTCGGCCCTGCCGGGGCCGGTCACTACGTCAAGATGGTCCACAACGGTATCGAATACGGTGACATGCAATTGATTTGTGAAGCCTACGATATCATGAAACGTATCGGTGGCTTCTCCGATAAAGAAATCTCAGACGTCTTCGCCACCTGGAACAAGGGGGTCCTAGATTCCTTCTTAATCGAAATCACCAGAGATATCCTAGCCTTCAACGACAAAGATGGTAAACCATTAGTCGAAAAGATCTTAGACAGTGCTGGCCAAAAGGGTACCGGTAAATGGACCGCCATCAACGCCCTAGACTTAGGTATGCCTGTCACCCTTATCGGTGAAGCCGTCTTTGCTCGTTGTCTATCCGCTTTAAAGAGTGAAAGAATCTTGGCCTCCAAACAATTAGCCGGCCCAACCATCCCAGCCGATGCCATCAAGGACAAGAAACAATTCGTCGACGAATTAGAACAAGCCTTATACGCCTCCAAGATCATGTCCTACGCCCAAGGGTTCATGTTGATCAGAGAAGCCGCCAAGACCTACGGTTGGAAATTAAATAACCCAGCTATCGCTTTAATGTGGAGAGGTGGTTGTATCATCAGATCCGTCTTCTTAGGTGAAATTACCAAAGCTTATAGAGAAAACCCAGATTTAGAAAACTTATTATTGAACAAATTCTTCTCAGATGCCGTCACCAAGGCTCAAACCGGTTGGAGAAAGACCATCGGTTTAGCTACCACCTACGGTATCCCAACCCCAACCTTCTCTACCGCTTTAGCCTTCTACGATGGTTACAGATCTGAAAGATTACCAGCTAACTTATTACAAGCTCAAAGAGATTACTTCGGTGCTCACACTTTCAGAGTCTTACCAGAAGAAGCTTGTGAAACTTTACCAGAAGGTAAGGATATCCACATCAACTGGACCGGTCACGGTGGTAACGTCTCTTCTTCCACTTATGATGCTTAGATTTTCTCGCTCAATTTAATTAGTCCTTGATTATATATATATCTATATACATTTTCTTTTTAAATTTTTTGATGATTGATGTTTAAATCTATTTTAACTTATAACTTACTATTATTTTCTCTATTATTTTTTCAATTGAATATTATTCTTATTATTATATATTTACATGTCAAAAAACTTCTTCGATATTTCATACGTAGAAATCATGATAGCACAACTGGGCGCAATCTTCACTACTCGGGCTCCAAGACCCATATACAATGCACCTAAACCTTCATTGCGTCGTATTATATTTAGATATTTAAACATATTAGTATGCGTTTTAACCGATTCCTCGTTTTTAATCTTACCGCCAGATATTTGTAATCTTGTCTTACCAACATCAAAGGGATGAGTGAATAATGCTGCTAGGATCCCACTGATAGACCCACTAATAAAACTATTGGTGAAATGAATCCAGTTTTGTCTTTCACGATTAGTAAACCATATATTTTTCTTACAAAATTCATAAGATCCCCAATAGATTGCACTAAACGGAACATCTCTCCATAACGTTATCGTTAACCCTTTGAAAAGACCTCTAGATAATCCTTGTTGTTTAATCTCCAGTCCAGTGTCCTTTAATAAATCTTTGAACATCCTGGTAGAGGTCACTTGTTTCTGTGAACGTGGAATACTTTGGAATTTGGTTTTAATTAATTCAATGGGCGCCACTGTGGTCGCAGCAATGATTCTAGATAAAGCACCACATAATAATGGGTTCACCATCGGATAAGCGTTTCTGATTGGAGATTGGTCTCGAAGGTACTCATACCCTGTAAAATATACAATATTAGCAGGAATGGACATTAATAAAGTTAGAGAAATTCCACGCCATAACGTACTGGGTCCCTCATTTTTGGCAATCTTATTAAATGCATCCCATGTACCGTCAAATTTTAATCCACTTCTATTACATTTTAAATCTGCAAAACATGAACTTTCCCAAAACAACTCTCTTTTCAATGGTGTATGAATCATAGATCTTTGTAATTTTGATGCTGATACATTATTTAGAGAGCTAGACATACCCTTTGATATTGATGGAGAGATGTCCACTCCAGGCTCACATACACATTCTGGTAACATGCCTTGTTGTTGTAATCTTATTCTTACTACATCCATCGGTGTCAACATTATCGAAGTTATCAAAGAACCAGTAGAGGCACTTATGATACGTTCTGTTGCCGTCAGTATTCTTTCATCTTCACTCATTCTGCTATGTAAGTTTTTATTATCTGAGTAGCAGATCTAATCACTTAGCTTGAAGTTGATATAATAATACTCAGAGTAGAGCACTTATATATATAACACTTACTCCAAAAAACTTTTGATTATCTATATATTAAAAAAAAACGGGTGTACTTTTAATTTGATTCATCTCAAAGTGTCAATATTTGACCTTGTCTTTTTTTATTTTTATTTTTGATATCTTTAAATTTTGTAATGGAATTAACACAGAAATGAATTAAATAATATATAAATGTTCATATACCTAGAGATATTTATTTCAACTTTTGTTTTTTCAGTTTGTTACTGGCATTCGTAATACGTTTACCCATGTTGATCTTGGTTCTTGTATTGTTTACATTAGCTGCGAAATCACTAGGAAAGAAATCATTTAATGTCATCTGTTTTGAATGACCCTGTTGCTTCCTCTTGTTTATATCTCTAATTAATGGAATTAAAACTTCATCTGTCTTTTCCCATGACCACCCAACACGGGACTGTAAGAATTGCCTTAACATGTCCAAATCGGGGACAGACCATTGAAATGGAGTCTTATCATGGTCCACCTCAGGATTTTTATACGCATCAATAACCATTTCACTAGGGAAATCATGATCTAACACTACCTCATTACGTACTAATTTCTTCCTCAAATCTTTATGGAACTTATCCTCCTTTTCCAATCTTTCTTTATTAAACTGTCCCTCTTCATACCATTTTTTAAAATTGTTCAAATTCTTGAACTCTGCAAGAACTTCCATACTCGAGACAGGACCCATACTTTTTATCCCCGTAGTATAATCACTACCTAACAACAATGCCAACTCAATCATGTTCTCTCTACTAAGACCTAATTTTTGCTCAATGGCATCATAATCATAGAATTCAACATATTTCTTGTCTTGGAAAAGATTCTTATAGATCTTCGTACCACCAAACAAAAACACATCACTATCATCTGTTATAACACCATCCACTAATTTTAATTGTAATAGCTCAGCACACTGGGCTTCAGCTTCCATCGGAGCTGTGACAAATGGAATACCAAATCTAGATAGTAATTCTTGTACATCAGATACCATTTCTGGAGTCACCTCATCGGCATCTCTTTTATCCCTTGTTTGCTGATCAAATAATTGATCTTCCATGAATGCGTTTCCAACAACTTTGTCATGATTAGATTCTGGAGGGTTATATCCATTTAACAATTCTTGGTTTTTAAACGTTTCAAAATCGTCAACTTCTTGTCTAATATCATCGACCATCCCTTCTTCTTCATCTGGCAAGAATTCATAGTTAAACACCATTGGCTTGTTTGTTGGGTTGCGTTTTTTACTGATGGATTCATTTTCTTCAATATTATTATCACTAGCCCCAACCATTTCATGAATGGTATCTACTTCACCTCTTATTGGTTGATTATGCTCTTTTTTTTCAGGTTCCTTGGCAGTAATGGCATTGTCAAACTTGCTTTCACTTTCCTTTATGTCAATAATTTCAACTGCATTGTCATCTAAATCACTAAGATATTCAACATCATTTTGAGTTTTCTTATTTGAGTCATTTTCTTTGATCAATTCTTCAGTATTCAAGAACCCGCTCAATAACTGATATCCTTTATCCTCGCCATCCTGTTTTGTGTCAATGTTCTTGTCATTAACAAACTTTGATTGATTATGAATATTAGTCATATCTTGTGGACCTGAAGAAAACCACGAGGGCGTTTCTGGGACTTCCTTTTTTTCTTTTTGTTTAACTAGCTTTAACTGGGTTTCATTATTATCAGGACTAGTAACGGAAGTATTCTTCTCTGAGGAACCAAATAGAAAGGAGGACTTATTCATTGTTGGCAATTTTTTCAAAATGAAATTAAGATCTTGTGTACCTGCTGTTGTACTTTCTTTACTTTCAATATTGGCTGTTTTCAAAGACTGTTCAATATTCTTAGGCTGAGGAAGGGTATTGCTTTGAAACAGATTCTTTTCAATCTCTTGTTGTTCTTTCTGCATCTCTAAATGTTTCTGCCTTTCTTCTTCTTGCAGCCTCTTTTGCCTCTCATATTGTTCAAGCTTGGATTTCTGCATACCTTCCATCATTTCAATTTCTTCTAACTGATCCAAATACTCATCATCACTATCGCTGGCCTCTTCGTCAAGTATATCGTTATCTTTTCTATCCATGGCTAAAATAGGTTCATGCTTAACAGATTCATCTTCAACATTAATGACATGCTTAAGGGGAGATTTAAAGTTGGAATTCTTTGAAGGTGATTCAAAACGAGGTCGCGTATCTAAAAATGCCTTTGACCCTACAGCTTGCTTAGTGGATTCTATTTCAGGTAAACGACCTGCTTTTAACGAGTAGTCAAAATTATCCTTTGGTTTATTTTGTGGCTTCAAATCAACATCTTCCCATTCAAAGTCTTCGTCCTCTTCATCATCATCTCCACTTTTAGGTTCTCTGATATCTTTTGGGCTTTCGTCTTTATCAAGTAATATAGGCTTACTGACATCGTTACCTGCTTGATCATCTAAACCCAAAGTCCAACCGTTTTCAGTTTTGATCAATTGGTATTCTTTATCACGTTGACCGGCAATTCGATTTCTTAAGTCAACATCATCAATTTTCGATGCACCACCATCATGCATCCCAGTAGAACTAATAATCTTTTGCGTGTAAAAATTTCTTCTTTTTACCATATCAATCTGAAATTTAGAGAATTCAAGACTATCTGGAAACACATTTTGCAATTGTTCTTTTGTATACCCCATTCTTAATCTCGATTTTAATCTAAGCTTCGATAAAATTTGATATTGAACCGCTTTAGGTAATTCATTAAATTCCTGGGATGCAGGGTTGATAGAATCAAGATCCATATCATCAATAATATCATCCACAGTTGCATTCATCGATAGTTTCTTTTTTTTTTCTTCATCGTAATTGGCATTAATTCTTTGATCATCCTTACTATACAAAAACCCTTCAATATCAGGAAGATCCCAATCGTCATTGGGTTTAAAAACTTGTACGCTGCTTTCGTCTCTTGAAGGCTTATCTTTAGAGGGACTATTTGATTTTTTTTTGTTTTCCTGTTGATGCATTTGTAAAGCCAACAACTTTCTTGCAGTTGTCTTAGCATTATCTCTCTTCCCCTGTCGTATTTCATTTCTGGCTTGAATAGTATTTCTCTTCAACACAGGAACACCACCATCGAATACAAATACAGGCTTAATACCAAAGTACAATAATTTGCATATTCTTCTGAAAAAACCTGTTACATGCGAGGTTTTAACGGCATTACCTTCATCATCTCTAATAGCTTTGAGAAACTGATAAATCCAAATGGAGGCATCTATGGCCATTTTCTTGTCATCTAAACTCTCTAAACGAACGGGACGAGAGGTCGGTCCCACTATTTCCCAAAATGAATGAACACCCATTGCTGATAACCTTGTGTGTACTCGAATTACTCCTTGAACTGCCAAGTGATGAGATAAGATGCCTGGAATACAAAAATATTACACCTTAAGTTTTAGTCTTTTCAAGGAAAATAAAATTTAAAAAAATAAAAATTAATTGATCCAACCGAGGTTCGAACTCGAGACCTTTGCCGTGTAAAGGCAACGTGATAACCGCTACACTATTAGACCAATCTTAGTTTTGGATTTTTAGGCAGGCTACATCAACGAGCGTAAATTCGAATTATGATTATGTTGAAACTCAAGCTACTGAACACCAGATATAATTAAAAACCATTTCCCAGTTTGAACATCCAAACAAAGCTCTAAACATTACTGATATAAAGGAATCTGAAGTTTAGAATTGATCAATAAGAAGTTGAAGGAGCAATACTGGTTGTTATCATCAATACTTGCTTGATGAAAAACATATTGACCTTTATTACGAAACATCTTCACAAACAATTACTTAACAATGACAAAAGTCAGGAAAAGAGCACCAACTTTGCTTATTCATGTTGAACTAAACAAGCTGTTTATATAAATTATTAAGTAACAAATATTTATTAATAGCGGTTCTAGTGGTATAATGCATGGTAATCTCACCATTCATGGTTTTTGAAAAATTTTCAGGGAAATCAAAAGCAGTACTGGCCCATACATCGTTAAATATTTAGATTTCACCAGCGAAAGAAAAATGAAATAAACTGAAAGAACATTGTTGCAAAAAATGAAAGAGAGTAAGAAAAATATCCATTAATGAGTGTATAAATTGTAAGAATTACATAAAAAAAAAATGCAAATAGGTTAATTTACCTTGAGTCTAGGGAATTTTCATTACCCCTATGTATATAGCTATGATGCAGAACATATATCAAGTACTCTTTTGAGAATTGCTTTCTACAAGTAATAAAATGGTACTGCAAATGAAGCAATTTCACTACAGCCATATGTATGTTGGAACCAAATTTGATCACAGACTATTAAGGGAACGTAAAGAAATTCCCAAATAATCTACTTAAATCATCACCTTAGTGAAATATTCGATACAAAAGACCAATTTAAATAATTTTGCTTGAACATCACAACTATAGTTATTTCCCCTTATTTTTTTTCAATAAATAAATGTTAGAATTATTCTCCATTCCCCATGTGGGATTAATATTATTCAAGAGTATTGACTCTTACCGCATTCCGTATATCACGATAAGTATGTCTGTCTGTCATGCCACTTCCTAATCAGGAAAGTCCACCTAATATTTTTTTTTTTGAGATCGGCCCGAGCTAAAATTTCAAATAATTTGAAATTGATACAAAATTCCCAGTGGGAAGATGAACTAATAAAATACATAAACCAAGCATTAGTGAATGTAAAATTATACTTTTGAATGTACACGTATTTTAAGTGCAAGGAAAATAATGTTAAATATTTTTCAATATCTATATTTTGACGAAAAATGTATGTTAATCAGTGATAACTACAATTTTTATGTTTTTTGAACAATATTTTGGGTCATTTTAATTTTCCGTGTAATGTGGAAAACTTTCCAATTGACCATAATAACCCTCCAGAGATTCACCTTTCAAATGAGGTATTATACGCCTACTTTCACTATGTCCAATAATTGTAGATTCAGCTGTTTTGTCGGTTTTGTCGAAATGTATTTTTGTATTTTTTCAAAAAACTTTCCAAGAGAAAAATGCAAGAAATTCAACAACCGATTGAAAAAAAGTACTGACGATAGAAATAACTAAACGACATATCGAATCTCTAGATATGCAATATTACCATAATTATAAACAAGGCCTTAATACTCATATAGCAATACCACCAGAATATTCATATGCGAAAAGTGGTGTAAAAGCTCTATACTCTTGGATAAAAATAACTAGTCTGTAATTATATAAAACCATTAGGGAAATATTCCTTTATCCGAGTCAACACCGGATATAGTCTGAACTTACTACTTCTCTTTTAAAAGAGGTTTCAACATTCTGAATCTGGGCATTGACACCTCATTTCGAAACGTCACGCCCTCACACCTTCATCAATATTCGAGATGATTTCAATTGTTTCTGTCATTCTTTTTTTTTTGGAGAATCGGCATTTTTCTGTTTTGCAAGTGACAATTGATTAATATTATTAGGTGGAGATATAACTGTGAAAAATGTTATCGTGAGATTAAATTTACAACACTACATATTCCGTCGGTACTCATTGCCTTCTGAATTTCTGACTCTTTTTGTATTTTTGCAAACATATATAAACACATCATATTTCGTCTAATCCATTTTAGCTTCTCATGTTCTCTCTTGTTTTTTTGCCTCGTGCTATTATATTGCTGTAATATCCTTCTTTAATCATTCTCCCCCTCTTTTCTTCTTTATCTGCCATTCTCTCTCTGTAAATTTAAGTAATAACACCACCTGTTGTAACAGGAAAATCCTTTGGAAAACCACAATTATCCGATTTTTTGAAATTTGTTAAAAAACAACAGAAAATTTATCTAAATTTGAATTTCCAAAATAAGTCAAATATAGATTGATACAAAATTATAGGAACTTTAATACCACCTCAGAGACCCAAATCTAACCGGTTCTCCCCAGTTAAACGTCCAATCAATCCATACAGGACAACTATACACCATCGGATAGTTGGTTCTGTTTTGCTCATAGCCAACCCCTCCCACTATTTTTATTGTCATAGTCAATCATGTCTATGTCATTCAAACAGTACGTTGATAACGTCATTTTTGTTGCCAATAAAGATGAAAAAGAAGTTAAAATCAATACGAATGCCAGTATAACCCATTCTGACAATAATGACAGTGATTCCTCTTTACATAATATCAATGTTGTAAATGATGATCAAAGCCCGACTGTCGAGGTTGCTGAAAGTGAAAATAAAGATGATATTATTAATGATACTGAAAAGGAGATATTTTCCACTTCCACAGACGATGAGTCTTTACCTTCTTTGACTCACCCAATGGAAAAGAAAGTCTTACGGAAAATGGATATGTTTTTAATTCCGCTTATGGGTTTACTATATTTCCTATCTAATTTAGACAAATCCAATATTGGTAATGCTGAAGTTGCTGGTTTATCTGAAGATTTAGGTTTGAAAGGTACTGAATATAACACTGCTGTCACTGTATTCTTTGCCACATATATTATATTCGACCCAGTTGGCACCAATATTTTAAAGATTCTTGGCCCTCCAGTTATGATCAGTTTTTGCCTATTCGCCTTTGGTATTATCTCCTTACTAACTGCATGGATCAAAAATTTTAATCATTTAATCGCAGTTAGAGTCTTACTTGGGGCTTTTGAAGGTATGATTTATCCAGCTATTAATATGTATCTTTCAGTCTGTTACAGAAGAGAACAATACGCTGTCAGATTCGCTTTTGTATTTAGTGCTGCTTGTTTGTCATCATCCTTTGGGGGGTTAATATCATATGGTTGTTCTCATATTAATGGCTCATTGAAAGCTTGGCAATATATTTATATTGTCGAAGGTGCTATCTCCATTGGGTGTGTTCCATTCTACATTTTTGGATTAAGTAAACATTTAGAAAACTCTTGGTTTTTTACGAAGGATGAAAGTGAATACATTGTTGAAAGATATAAGACAATGAGTACTTTCAATCCAGATGAAAAATTTGAATGGCTACAAGTCAAATTAGCTGTTAAGGATATTAAGACTTGGGTTTCTGCTATGGCTCTTTTTGGTATTGATTTAACCACATTTGGTTTAACTGTTTTCTTACCAATTATTATCACATCTTTAGGCTTCACAAATGTTAGAGCTCAACTTATGACTGTCCCAGTGTATTTCTTAACAGCCATTGTTTTCTTTGTCTGTGCTATCTGGTCTGATCGTGTCCAATTAAGATCACCTTTTATTATTGCCGCCTGTCTTTCCACATCTGTTGGGATCTCAATTGTGTTGGGTTCTGAAAAACACGGTGTAAGATATTTCGGTGTTTTCATTCTTTGTATGGGTATTTATGTGAATGCTGCTTGTAACTGTTTATGGTTAAGTGGTAATAACGGTAATTACTTTAAGAGAGCTACTGCTTTAGGTATTAATTTATTCTTTGGTTCTGGTTCTGGTTTAGTTTCTGGTCAAATTTTCTTGGCCAACGAAAAACCAAGATACATCAAAGGACTTTCACTTTGCTTGGCTTTCCAAGTGTTTGCGATGGTTATGACCTTTATTCAATTCTTACTTTACAGAAGAGCTAATATTAAAAAACAAGAAATTATCGACCATTGCCGTGAAATTGGTGAACCAATTCCTTATAATGAAAAATTAAGTGATTTGAATCCAGAGTTTAAATATATGTATTAAATAAATAGACTCAGTTGGCATCACTATTCTGTTATGATTATATATCCTTACTGCTTTCCCTCATATTAATGTAAAATAGAAAAGAGACAAAAATAATGCTTCCCTGTATTGTATAAAATCAAAAGATGACTACTTACAGCTCTTTGTTAACTAGTATTCCTGATTACATCTGTAACATTCAAATATATATATATATATATTTGTTAACATAACTAATAATATAAGAACACGTTATGCTCAATCAAAAATTCATTATTCGATTAGTACGTATTATTTAAATATTATGTGCTATCATCACTTGAGTCATCGTCTGATGATGCGGTTTCTTCACCAGATGAACTGGTTTCTTCATCGTCAGAAGATGTACCTTCTTCAGAAGAACTATCCTCTTCTTCAACTATTACAGTCCTCTTAACCTTTGGTTGATGAATAGCCTTCTTAGGCGGAATATCAGAAAAGAAATCATCTAAACTTTGCAGCCTGTACTTTGGAGTGGACGAGCTTGTGGTTATGGTTCTGTCTCCCATAACAGATACACTGACATCACCCTTTGACACATCGAGATCGCCGTTTGAAGTGTCACCAGCAAATGATCTTGAAATATTATTTTTACTAATAAATGCATTTGAAGATATGCTCTTTTTGTATCTGTTATAATCTTTCAAAGCAGTTGGTTCTCTGATATCAAAGCCTTCCTCAACTTCCAAATTTTCATTCCACGGTATATAGTTGAAATACTCTTTAATGTCATTTTCAATGAAGTCATTATTTTTTTGAGAAAAGGAAATACTGTCCCTATCATTGAATCGAGTTGTTGGTTTGGGAGCTTGAAACAATAATGTGGCAATTTGGTATCTTTCGGACTCAAAAATAGATGAAATATACCTAGCACGATCTCTTATATCATACTCATCATCAAATTTGGCCAAATAAATAATATCATCATACATTTTTGCAATCATAGAATCTTTCCTGTTAAACTCTCCATCTAATTCAATCCTTTTATCTATCTCACAAGATAATAATTTGGCTGCAAATAATATTATCGCATTTCTACTTTCTGTACCTTCACTGGTAAATGAAGTAACTAATCTTCTCAATATATCTGGACAGATTCTAAATTCCACTTTAGTCATTTCACCGAATAACCAAATTAAACCTGCTCTAGCATTATCAGCCATATCAGAATGGGTTTCTAGTATATTAGCAAGCTTTAGAATGATTTTCATGTGTCTTAGCGGATTAGTTATAATTATTTTACGAATAACATTAACAAAACCATCCAGAACTTTGGGTGATAATTGCGTAGATTCCATGATCTTGATCAACCATCTCATAATATGATTTTCTAATTCTAACGATGTATTGGCACACTCTATTAGAGCATCTATAGATGTCAATATTGTTTGTTCACCTTGAGAATAGAGAATGTAGTATTTTAATTCATGAAGAATTTTCTTAACGTTAGATTTATTGACTAAGATACTCAAGATCTCCAATTTCAACGAGGCGGTTTTTCCTTGATCAGTGGGTAATAAAAAGAAATGTTGAGATTGATTGCAAAATAGTGTGATATCAATTCTTGCATATAATAAAATAGATTGTAGAATGGTTGCTCGGATGCCCTCACTTTCAGCAATAGAATACACTCTAAACAATGCTTCTGGAAATCTTGAATCTTTAAATTTTGATGCAGTAGACAATTGATAAAATGCATTGCAACATGACATTATAACTAATGGATTACAAGAATATCTTAATAATAATACTTGATTTAAAAAGAAAGATAAATCAGAGTCCATATCAATTTCGTAGGATTCTGGAAGCGAGGTGTAATCATTTGAAATTAGTTGTTTTTCATTTGTGATAGTATCGATAATAATTGGTGTTTGGATATATTTTTTACAATATTTAATCAGCAATTCAATTAAACTAGATTGGGACCACGAATCTAACTGCTTTAATATCTTACAATAATATCTAAAATGACCATGCAACCACTCTAATTTGTTTGGGAATGCATTTTGGAATAGTATGATACATGAAGAAATGACTCTAGGTTCAGAATCACACAACAAATCCTTGAATAAACTTTCAATGGTGTCCAAAAAATCAATTTCATCTTCGTCCATCGAAGTTTTCCATCTATACAGTTTCAATAACCCATAAGCAACTTCAGCACGCACTAGTGCTGATGGGTCAGACACAGATTTTTTCAAACTATGTATAATAATTGGAATCAACGATTGGATCTTAATATCGCATAAAGCTTTAATTGCAAAACATCTCAATTCTTGGTCACTGTCATTCAACAATTTTTGAATCGAATTAACGGACAGCAGAGCTAGATCTGGATCTCTTTCTGCAAATCTTAATAAATATACGTAAACTAATCTCTTCACTTTGGGATCATGCGAGGTAATATTCTTCAATACGTCAGCAAAGAAGTGTTCCACATTTAAAGAAGTATCTCCTGATGCCATTGTGGCAATAATTCTTTTCATAGCATCCTTCACCTCTCTAGTGTTTCTTGAATTAAGATAGGTAGATAGTTGTTCACTGTCTAAATTCTGAGAGAATTGTGTATATGAGGATTCACCTAATTTGGAAGAGACGACTGCAGCAGCCTCTTTGGTAATTGATCTTGCAGACTCCAATGCAGATGCTAATTGGGAAATAGAGTCAACCATATTATTGCTACGGGTTGTAATTTCTGTTTTAGGAGGTATGATATGTGCTCTCTTATGGTGATGAATGTTCTACCTTTTCTAATTTTGTTTAAAGTGTCTTTCGAAGAATAAATAAATTCAAAGATTTAACATTAATGCAAAAGCTTAGCTTTAAACAGGCGAATCGGGTAACAAATGCTTGCTTAGAAACGATTGATGATGACTGCTTTAACATTGCTATGATATTAATCTACATATTCATTTATGTACAGTGTATACAACTAACCGATCATGGTTCTCTTTCTCCCACGCATTCTGACTTCATGGAACCTCTTTATCAATTCCTTCAACTTCTTTTCACCATTAGCACCATGCTGTTCATACACTTGGCTAAACCCTTGTAAGATCCATTCAACGTACTGGTCAGAAAATGCAGAGTGTGTACTTATAATAGCCCTCTCTAAGACATATAAATCAACACCTTTATCTTCCACCATATTTGATACACTACCAAGACCAAAATCGATCAAGTGTGGATTCCAAACATTAGCACCTGATTTGTCCTGTACCATAACGATATTGGAACTGGTTAAATCTCCGTGAACATAATCGTTCCAATGTAAAATACCAATTTGTTGACCAACTTTCAAAAGAGCGTCTTTGACAACGTTGTTGTAAGGGTCATTTTTATTCCACCAAAGAAAATGCTTCAAATTACTGAAGCCATTATTATCAGGTAGCTCAGAACCTAAAAATTCTAACCATATACAACCATTATATTGGTCACATGCAATTAACTTTGGAACGTATAATCCATCAATTTGATGTAATTTAGCCAATAGACGAGATTCACCTAATGTTCGTTTTTTGGTCAATTGTTGATCTATCACTGGATGTCTATATTTCTTATGAGGTCTATATTTAATGATATATTTCGTGTCTTGGTTTTCGATTTGATCTTGTGGTAAATATGGGTGAACATGGGTTGTGAATACCATAGCCTCAGCACCTTGCGACACAAGAGTGATGGGAATATTTGGTGTCAAGTAATCTTGAACCATTTCAACATTAGCTTGGGACATTTGCAACGGTGGGTAGTGATATGAATTTGTTTGATTGTATTGTCGTTTCTAAGCTATGTCAACTCTTATGTAATCTGCCAGTAGTGGTGCAGTTTACTTTTCAATTATATCGAAATTTTTCATGGTTTGAAATTAAATGTGATGATGAGTTGAAAGAAGAACAAATGGACAAGTGAGTTAGTGCTGTAAAAATGATACCAATGGTGCCACATTCGACAATTGGCTCCATTCATCATGATTTCGTTTTGTTAGATGCAACAACGGCTGAATATGGGCACCATGGAGGTCCTGGAAAATGGTTATATTAGCACTATTATTTGAAGCGTTCTGCAATCTGTTGCTAAAGCCAGCAATTTGCTCACAAAGGATTTCATGTGTACCATAAGATATGTATATTCTTGTCTTGTCCAAAATATTCTTCCAAGCAATATCTTGGAAATCGGTTTCCAAATTCAAAGGTATTATATTTTTAACCTCCTTGGAAGATTGTAAAAATATACCAAAAACGTCCAGATGGTCGGATTTTAATGAATCAAATAGACCATAATGAACAGACTCTGAAACTCTTACTGTTTGCTCAAGTGGATTACACCAAGGACTTATAGCAAGTACCTTTTCAGGTAGCGAGAGCCTTTCTATTTGCAATAGTAGCAGTAGATATAGAACAATATGTCCGCCAGCTGATTCTCCTAATAATGTAATATCTTTACAGCCAATATCTTCTCTCAAATATTTATATAATTGTTTCAATTCATGACTTTGTTGAGGTAATTGTCCTCTCTTGCTATCTATAGAAACACTATAATCATGTACAATAATAGCCATCCTAGGAAATAGTTGAGTCAAATGATTAAGAAATACTATTCCGAATGGAACTAATTTCAATGCATACCCACCTCCATGAACAAAGATCAACGTACCATCCATTCGAGGATCAAAGTCTAATGGTTTATAATACCACGAATAATGAATAGTTTGATTCAATACACTCAGTCTTGAAGGTTGCATAAATAACCGGTTAATCCATTCAAATAATGGATTCAATACATGCTCAATCGTATCTCGATCACATATTGACGTTGCCTCTCTCATCAATAATCGTAACCAAATCTTCTTCTTCCAAATAAAGGACCAGGTTAAAAGGGAAGAAATGTTCCATAGTTCAATGGCAGCTTTAATAGGGACGGTAAATAGAATCTTACTCACAAAGAGTATTGATGGAACAACTTTCATAACTCTGTTTAGTTTGTGACTTTGTTTTGTGAATTTATAGCTGTTGGCCCAAATGAAGTTTCCTCTTATCACCAATCCTTGACAGAAATTTCCAATTAAAACAGTTATCAACAGTGATGATCTAATTGTACCAATATATTTAATCAAACAGTACCAGTAAATCAGTTCTGGTCTGTTTCTTGAAACGAGATTGTGTATTACCCTAACAAACTTTTTGGATGATTGTTTATCGGATCTCATCGAAATATTTGTCAATTAAAATATAAATAAGCAACCCTTTGATAACCATCTCATCGCAGCAAAAGTAACATAAATACCATACGATATACAGAAAAGGATAACAGTCACGGAACTAGAGATGAAACCTGTTTTTACTGCTGAAGAATGGTTTAAAGAGTGGGATACTCAGACTCTGTACGAAGACTTATTAAAAGGGGTGGACAAATGCTCTGAAGAATCCCCAATAAAAGGACAGAAAGATGGGATTGTTTGTGGTCCCATTTTAAGATTAATCCATGTAGATTATGAGAATAACGTATATTTGGGTTCGATCTTAATTGTGACCAAAAATATATCAGATTCCACTAACCCTCCAGTGATTGAATATGTTACTGGTCCAACTGAAGCACTAAATGAAGAAACATCACTAAACTTAAATGATGGTGCGTTCAAACCAACGTTATTCCACCAAGATAAGTTGGGTGAAGACACTTTCCAATTTTACCGTTATAGTGTTGAATTACCTTTATTATCAAAAGATCAGATGATTAGATATGCAGTTGATGGAAAATGGGAATTAAATTATAGATTCTACATCCCAGCAATGACCACCAACTTCAATGTCATTGCATATTCTTGTAATGGGTTCTCCTTAGCTGTTGACACGACAAAATTCAAAGGTTCTATGTGGTATGATATCCTACAAAAACATTCAAAGATTCATTATAATGTGATGCTTGGTGGTGGTGATCAAATTTATAGTGACTCTATTAAACTATACTCACCTAAGGTGGCCCAATGGCTTGAGACAAATAATAAAGTGGCCAAGTATACAACCAAAGTAGACGCGCCATTTAGACAAGATATGGAGAATTTTTATTTAAAGGAATATATTGAATGGTATGGGTTTGGACATTGGCATGGTTCCACTGAAAATTCACAAACAACTCAGAGAATGTTACCTTTAGCATTGGCTACTATTCCTTCGATTAATATATGGGATGATCATGATATTATTGATGGGTTTGGTTCCTACCATGACTCTTTTATGAAAAATGATGTTTTTAGTAGTATTGGGAAAGCTGCATATAAATATTATATGTTATTTCAACACCATGTCAGCATCGAAGAACAAGATGCTTACTTAAACACAAAGAACTGGATTTTGGGTGCAGCACCAGGCCCTTATATCGGTGAGAAATCTCATTCTGTTTGGACCAAATTGGGTCCAAATATGGCCGTGTTGGGTTTAGATTGCAGAACTGAGAGGAAATTGAAACAGATCTTGTCATTAGACTCATACCATTTAGTATTTAAACGTATGAAAGAAGAAATTGAATTTAATATGAACAAACCAGGACAAAAAATTGATCATATTTTAGTGATGCTGGGTGTTCCCATTGCATATCCTAGATTAGTTTGGCTAGAATGGTTATTCTCCTCAAGGTTATTAGCACCGATCAAGTATCTTTCAAAGAAGGGGATTGTTGGGCGTGGTCTATTAAATGAATTCAATGGTGATGTCGAGTTATTAGATGATTTGAATGATCATTGGTGTGCTAGGCATCATAAAGCTGAAAGAAATTTTTTAGTTGCTAAGTTACAAGATTTAGGTGCTCAGTATGGGATAAGAATTACTATTTTATCTGGTGATGTTCATTTGGCATCATTAGGAAGATTCAGAAGTAAATTACATTTACACCATCCAATTTCAAGTCAACGTACTGATGAGGAGAATATTGATATTCTGGAAAACCCCGAATATGATAGCAGACTGATGTTTAATGTTATTTCAAGTGCAGTGATTAATACCCCGCCTCCAGATGGTATGGCTAGATTACTTCAGGAGAGAAACAAATTACATCACTTTGATGATCAAACAGATGAGGATAACATTCCGTTATTTAAAGTTGAGACCAGTGGGAGACAAAGAAGAAATTATAATGCATTCTTAAATAAGAGAAATTGGTCGGACATTTTACCTGTAGAAAACGTTTTAACTAATCCATATTTAAAAGATATGTTAGAGGTTGAATTGAATGATAAGATTGTTCCAGGCGTGATTCCGAAGCATTGCAACAAACAATTGAGGGAAGAGCTTCAAAAGGAAGAACTCGAGAAAAATAAGAAGGAAAATCAAGCCTACCCTGTAACTGAAAAGGGTGTAATCACATCTATTCATGTTGAAACTAATGCTGAAAAATCAGATTCACATACAACATGGTATTATACTCCTGTTCCAGATTTACAAACGCGCGGTGAGAAACTATCTCACTCAGGTATGAAACATTCAATCGTTTGAAAGTGATTCTATCATCTATTTTACTATTTTTATTATTATTTAAATAAATAATGTTGTCTCTAAATTTAATAATTAATCTATATTACATAATAATGTGAGTCGGAAAGGTTGGATAATATTAGTTACCTAGTTAAATTTAAACATGATTTTTACAGGGATATGATAGAGGACTGCAAGCGGTTTAACGTTGTCTATTAAGTAATGTTAAAAATTCTTCTCTGGTCTTATGAGCTCTAAATGCACCAAGCATAGACGACGTTTGAGTGAAAGAACCAGTTTTTTGAACACCTCTCGAAACCATACACATGTGGGTAGCTTCGATAACAACAGCAACACCTAGTGGTTTCAAAATCGCTTGTAAAGCCATGGCAATTTGCTTTGATAATCTTTCTTGAACTTGCAATCTTCTTGCATACATTTCAGCTAAACGAGCCAATTTACTTAAGCCAATAACTTTTTTATTTGGAATATAACCAATATGTACTTTACCGTAAAATGGCACCAGGTGATGTTCACATAGGGAATATATTTCAATGTCACGAACAATAACCATCTCGTCATGATCTTCTTCAAAGACTGCATTTTTCAATACATCATCTCTAATATTTGTATGATAACCCTTTGTGAAATATAACATAGCTTTAGCATATCTTTGTGGGGTATCCAATAGACCTTCTCTAGTGACATCTTCGCCAACTTCTTCTAAAATGGTTTTCACAGCAGAGGCAATTCTATCCACACGTTGTTGTTCTTCCTCTGGTGTTTCATCAGCTCTCTTCCGAGTACCCACGCTAGGCCATGAAAATCCATCAGCTTCTACTGGAGCCTTCAATGTGAAAGGAGTGACAGGTTTGATGTTCAATGGTGTCTCATTCCTAATAATTTCTTCTGCAGGAGAAGTCAGAGAAGACTCAGGGGATTTCCTGTCGTTGATATCTACTTCTTGGGATAGACGAGAACGTTTCATGGTACAAATATATGCTGTCGATATCTTGGTTTAAATCAGCAATCTATCAACTCTATCATCGGTAAGCCACTGGAACTACATATGTCAAAAGTTGCCGCAAGAAGATCCTTTTAAATATACAATATTTGATACTTTTTTAATTAAAGCACTGTTTATTTCAGGTTGAAAAATACTGAAATTTTTCAGTATTCATAAAACTGTGGGAGTCAATAACGATGATAATAATGATGATACTAGAAGGGAAACTGGAAGAGTCAGATAATACGAGGATGATGAGCAACTGATAGTAAAATGGAAAGGAAAGTCAATGCATTAATTCAATCCAATAACTTAATGATTCAGTTCACTGTAGAGTCTTATTAGTAACGTGGGATGATTCTACCTAGCCCATGGCACAAAGTACAAATATCTTCATCCAGGAAAAAACTTACACGGCCACTACCACGACATTCACCACAGACGACTCCACCAAGACGAGGGTCACCTGGTCTGACTACTAACTGTCGTTGCTGAGGTTGAGGTTGAGTGTTAGGGTACCCATAGTTATAACCATATTGCTGGGGCGGTGGGGGTGCCATCATTCCCATAGGAGACATAAACATGGAAGCGGCAGGTCCCGGTCTATAACTAATTGGGTTAGTTGGCGCAAACCTTCTCCAGCAAGACCGACATGATTTCCCATTCTTCAGCTTATAGCCCGTGTTATTACATTTAGGGCAATGGAAGTTCGATGGGTATACCCATGGGATTCTTGAATTGGCAGATGGTATATTTTGACTTTGAAATAGGGCAGGAGGTCTATGAGATGGCTTAGCTTGGTGGGACGATGGTGCAGAATTGGGAGGTGGCTTTGGTCTTGACGTAGAACTACCACCCGCACTATTGTGGGAATTATGATGATGGTGATGATTTGTAGATGTGTGTGATGTTTTGTTTGGACGTGGCGGCTTTTGAGGAGGTCTTTGAGGTGGACGGGGCACATTTAAATTATTGCTATTTTGGCTTGAACCTGGATTACCGTATGTAATTCCTTGTTGTTCTTCCCTCAGTACATCCTGGTAACTTGGTAGTCCCTCGCTACTTTGAGTATAGTCACTTGGATTATCGTTGATAGAGTTGATTATAGATTCTGGTCTAGAACTAGATCTTGACATATTGTATGACCTTTTTGTAAAACTGATATCAAAAAAAAAAAAGGCTTCGATGAATATAATAAAACCAATTTATGAGTGATTGGCACTAATTATTTGCTAGAGATCTTTTACGATATTCAATGTCTGATAACTATCTCTACAATCCCTCTCGTATCCTTAATTAAACGCCATTTCTTCTTCTTAAAATTATTTTTTCAATAATTTCTTAATGGCTGTTTTTGACTTTTCTCAAAAACTACCAAAGTAAAAAAAAATTAACGAAAAAATAAGAACATTTAATGGAAATCTACAAATTCATTAACGTGTATCTTAAAATGAGTAAAGGTTAAATTTGGCATTCATCCCAAGGTGACACATTGTGATTGTTAGGTCAATTTAGAATAATAGAACGTCACGTTAATCTTGTGCAACTCTTTTGTCTTTAACGGATAATTGAAAAGAATAACTTTCACCATGACAAGACATTTGAGAACAAGGAATATTGATCCCAATGATAGCAATGATATCAATGATAACGGTCACAACAAAGAACAGGGAATTACAGATGATAATGGGGTGGTGCACACCACTGCGAGATCCATGAGAAAGATCAATTATGCCCAAGTCGAAAACGAATTAGACTATTTAGACGAACTGGAACAGGATAGTAAACCTACTGATAATGAAAACGGCGGAGAAGAGGAAAACAACGTTGATGAGGATGACGAAGATGCTGTTGCTCCCAGAAGGAGAATTACAGTGAAAGTGAAACATCTACCACAGGAAGACGAGGAAGAAGTTCAACAGCCGGAACATAACCTGAGGAATAGACGAAAGCATCATATGGACGAAGAAGACGATTCAAGCTTCCACGAAGAAGATGCTGTAGAGGCAGAAGAGGATGATGATGATGATTTAGAATATGATAACGATTATAGTAGTAAAAACAAAACTTCACATAGGTACAATAATGTTGAACGTCAACGAGACAGAAATTTTGTAGTACCTGATGATCCAGAGCGTGATGCTAACGACAATGAAACAGATGACGATGAAGATGATTCATATGGTTACTATAGTAGATCCCGAAGCTCTCGAAATGCAAGCAGGAGTAAAAGGAGACGGACAACAAGGACCAGAACTCCTCCTGCAAGACCTTTGAGATCTTTAAGATCTAGCAGTAGACGCACTCGCCAAAATGACGGGAATGTAGAAAATGATGAGGGTGGTGACCATGCTACCTTAGCAGATGAGATCAGAGAGTTAGAAGACGACAGCCCCATAAGAGAGAAAAGATCTTTAAGAGAAAGAACGAAACCAGTGAATTATGCCATTCCGCCACCACTTACAGCCACAACTGCTGAAGAGTATGTCAGACAGCAACAAAGTATTAACAGTAATGCGGGATTCCATCCATCTCCTTCCCGTCGTGGTAGAGGGAATGCTAATTCTGGTCCAGCAAGAAGATTATTTCCAACCGGTGGCCCCTTTGGTGGTAACGATGTAGTTACTGTATTTGGTGAAAACGCTAACTTCTATGGGGTTAATAATTTCACTTCATTAAGTAAACCTGATAATCCGAACAACAACAAATTAATACTGGATTCAGATTCATCCGATGACGAAATATTACCCTTAGGTGCTGAACCCAAACCAAAGAAATCAGATGCGAAGAAAAAGAAGAAGAAGCCAGAGATTGCAGATTTAGATCCTTTGGGGGTAGATATGAATATTAATTTTGATGATGTGGGTGGTTTGGACAACTATATTGATCAACTAAAGGAAATGGTAGCTCTGCCATTGTTGTATCCAGAATTATACCAAAACTTCAATATTAGTCCTCCTCGTGGTGTTCTTTTCCATGGGCCTCCTGGGACAGGTAAAACTTTAATGGCTAGAGCCTTGGCGGCTAGTTGCTCTACTGATACCAGAAAGATCACATTTTTCATGCGTAAGGGTGCTGACATACTTTCCAAATGGGTTGGTGAAGCCGAACGTCAATTAAGATTACTATTCGAAGAAGCGAAAAAACAGCAGCCTTCTATTATTTTCTTCGATGAAATTGATGGGCTAGCTCCAGTCAGAAGTTCTAAACAAGAACAAATTCACGCCAGTATTGTTTCTACGATGTTAGCTTTGATGGATGGTATGGACAACAGAGGTCAAGTTATCGTTATTGGTGCCACGAATAGGCCCGATGCAGTAGATCCGGCTTTAAGAAGACCAGGTAGATTTGATAGAGAATTTTACTTCCCATTGCCTGACGAAAAGGCCCGTGCCAAAATTTTATCTATCCACACGAAAAAATGGACGCCACCTTTATCTGAAGAATTTATCACTAATTTAGCCAGGTTAACTAAAGGGTACGGTGGTGCTGACTTGCGAGCATTGTGTACTGAAGCCGCATTATTCAGTATTCAAAGGAAATTTCCTCAAATATACAGAAGTGACGAAAAATTACAAGTCGATAAAAGCCAACTAAAAGTCAGTACGAACGATTTCATGTTAGCATTACAGAAAGTAGTACCTTCCTCTGCCAGATCCACAGGAAGTGTTCCCGAACCATTACCTGAAATAATCAAGCCTTTGCTGCAAGATCAATTTCAAGAGGTTCAAAATTTACTTTCTGCTATACTTCCAAAAAGTACTTCTCACCTACAAAGAGACACATCTCTTATCCAGCATTACATTGATTATCAAGATATGGAAGATGAAGATCAAACTATAAGCGGTAGCCTAACAACGACATTTGGTAAGCATGAATTGCTAAATCAAATTTCTCAATCCAGAATCTGTAAACCTAGATTATTGATAACTGGGCCGACTGGCAATGGTCAACAATATATTGGCGCTGCTATCCTGAATAGTTTAGAAGACTTCAATGTACAAAAATTGGATGTCGCAAGTTTACTTTCTGAAAGTTCACGTTCTATTGAATCTGCTATTGTTCAAGGGTTTGTGGAAGCTAGAAAGAGACAACCATCCGTAATATTCATTCCTAATCTTGATATATGGGCCCGTACAGTTCCAGCTACAGCCATATTGACGTTATCAAGCTTGTTAAGATCGTTACAAAGTAACGACAGGGTCTTGTTACTAGGTATAGCTGAAACGTTAACTAAAGAAGATCTTATGGAAGAGCCTTTAAGCCAACTTTCATTTTATAATAATGTTTTCAATATTGAGAAACCATCTAAGAAGCAACGTCGTAAATTTTTCCATAGAGTTAGTTCCGTTCTAGCCATGAAACCCTCCGAATTTAAACTAGAAAAGAAACGTAAGAAACCATTACCAAAGTTACCACCAGCAGGTAGAGAAACTATTCCTTCCAATTTAGACGACGAAGGTAATTTGCTATCTCCAGAAGATGTTCTGAGAAGAAAACTAAAGACGTTTCAATATTCAGATATGAAACTAAAAAATGTTATCAAGATCAAATTATCTGGTTTGATGGATCTTTTTAAAAATAGATATAGAAAATTCAGAAAACCTCCTATCGAAGATGCATTATTAGTTCACTTATTTGAACCTCAGCCAATTGATTTAAACTGGCAACCAGCCTATGTGAAGGACAATAGTATGATTTTAGAAGTCGCAACTGGTAGAAAATACCATAACATGGATCTAGACATTGTGGAAGAAAGGCTGTGGAACGGTTACTATTCAGAACCAAAACAGTTCTTAAAGGATATCGAACTTATCTACCTAGATGCTAATACAACTGGTGATAGGGACCGTATTATCAAAGCTTCTGAAATGTTTGCTAATGCGCAAATGGGTATTGAAGATTTATCTCAACCAGACTTCCTGAAGGCGTGTAAAGAATTAAGGAAGAGGGATTTAGAAAGAGAGGCTCTTGCAATCAAGGATGCTGCAGTGCAGAATGACATCGAAACAAAATTGGAGAATGAAGCTAACTTACAATCGACCTCGGCAGAGCAAGCTACTGTATCTACCGTTAATGAAGTAGGAACTGGCGCTGGCGCTCAATTGCAAGCTCAACTGCAATCAATACCACCAACCGAGTCAAGTCCCTTTTCAAAGCCAGCATTCTCTGTCGTTTCTGGTAACATTTTCTCTAATGGAAGTATGTCATCTCACGTAGCTGCTGGGTCCACTAACGGTAACGACTTCTCGCAAGTAGATATTACTGACGTCACTGATAATTCAAACATTGGGCCAATGACAGAAGCCGTCATTGAACCATCTCAAGATACTACCAGCAGCAACAAAAGCACAAACACTGTTGAATCTCCGGATGGAGCCCTTATTACATCTCATTGCTCTACCAAAGATACTAGTCTTCTACCATCTAATGATAAAATTGAAAATGGACCAGAAAATAGTGATACTAAAGAAGAACAAGAAACTCAGGCAGAAAAATCAGAGGAGGTCGATATAAATGAACTATATGAAAGTGATGCTGAAGAAGAACTAATCTTGAATCAATCTGACATTGACAATGTTTTGAAATCTTTAGAAACAATGACAAAGAATGCTACTATATCTTCTCTGGAGGAAATAAACTCTCACATAATGAATATAATTTGGGAGGATAGATTAAAATGGGATAAAACCGAAACAGTTAAGAAATTGACTGCTTTTACCAGTTCTTAGATCTCATATCTAGCCATACCATAACTGAAAACATAGAGATGTACATATATACAGTTAAATAATATTTCAATCAATCTAATGACATCAGAAGACATATAATCTTGCTCTGTATCCATAAAGTTGAATCAGCTTACTAGAGTGTTTCTGATTTAAAGTCAAAAAGTGCTTGAAAATAAAAAAACAAATAAAAAGTTTAGTGTTAAAGATTCCTAAAATTAAATGTGTATCACTACCATTACTTCTTAAGAAAAGAACCAAAGCAAAGAACACTATATTTAATATAGGCTGTGTTTAGGATAGTTGAATAAAGTTACTATTTAAATATGTCAACTTCTTATTCAATTAGTTCTTCAAAATCGTACATGGTTGCAATGCAAACCATGTTGAATGCCGTCGACACTTATAAGATGGATGAGATTAACATTGATCCTCCAGTAATCGACAATGAAGTAGAATCCGAGAGACCAGTCGAAGATGGTAAAGTAGAACTAACAGTGCTAGCTCAAGATAGAAATGAGTGGGATGATATTTATGATGATTTTAAAGATATCTCATTTGAAAAATTAGATAATGTAATCAATGAATTAAGAAAGGATAACTCCAAGAATATTTACAAATCTTTATCTCAATTGATCAACACAGCCAATACTTATTTGGACCGAGATGAGCTTCTTCAATCTATTCTTACTATTACTTACAACCATTCTTCCTCAGACTTGCAAAAGGAATTATTAGATTTCCTTGGTGAAGAGAATGTTGAATTAATTTCCTTCTTATCGGAACACAGAGATAAAATTGTGTCTACTCCAATTGAACATACCACTTACATGGTGAATGACACTTCCAATAATCTAATGACAGAAAATGAAATTAGAGATCAAGTTCGTAAAAATGTCAAGAAAGCAAAAAACCCAACACTAGACAAAGCCAACAAGGTTATAAAATATCCTCATGTCTTTAGAAAATACGAATCTAATACATCATCCTCTTTATCGTTTTCTGGTCAAAAATTTACTCTTCCAGTAGGAACTACTAGAACCCCTTTGCAATCCCACGAAGAAATTATCATTCCAGCCCCAGACCCTGCCAAGAATAGAAGCTTTTTGTATACAAAATTGAAGAAAATCGCAGATTTGGACAGATATTGTCAAGCTGTATTCAAATATGAAACGTTGAACCAAATTCAGACGCTAGTATACCCTGTGGCATATAACACTAATGAAAATATGTTGATTTGTGCTCCAACAGGTGCAGGTAAAACTGATATCGCTCTTTTAGCTATTTTAAGTACGATTAAGCAATACTCGTCTATTAATGAAGAAAATGAACTTGATATTCAGTATGATGATTTTAAAGTTATTTATGTAGCTCCTCTAAAAGCCTTAGCTGCTGAAATTGTAGCTAAATTTAGCGAAAAACTATCAGTGTTTGATGTCAAGGTAAGAGAGCTCACAGGTGATATGCAGTTAACAAAGGCAGAGATTATGGAAACCCAGGTTATTGTGACAACTCCTGAAAAATGGGATGTTGTTACTCGTAAAGCTAATGGTGATAATGATCTGGTGTCAAAAGTTAAACTTCTAATTATTGATGAAGTCCATTTACTACATGAAGATAGAGGTTCTGTTATCGAAACTTTGGTCGCTCGTACATTAAGACAGGTAGAAAGCTCCCAATCCATGATTCGTGTTGTAGGTTTATCGGCTACACTTCCGAACTTTATGGATGTTGCTGATTTCTTGGGTGTTAATAGACAAGTCGGTATGTTTTATTTTGACCAATGTTTTCGTCCAAAGCCTTTAGAACAGCAATTACTGGGTTGTAGAGGTAAAGCTGGTAGTAAGCAAAGTAGGGAAAATATCGATAGTGTTGCATACGACAAATTGCTCGAAATGATCCAAAGAGGTTATCAAGTCATGGTGTTTGTACACGCCAGAAAAGAAACTGTTAAAAGTTCCAGAACTTTTATTAGAATGGCTCAAGAAAATCATGAGATTGACTTTTTTGCCCCTGAGCCCACCCTTCGTGATAGCTATTCTAGACAGCTAGCAAAAAACAGAGATAAAGATCTAAAGGAACTTTTCCAATATGGGTTTGGTGTACATCACGCCGGTATGTCTAGATCTGATAGAAATCTTACCGAAAAACTTTTCAAAGACGGTGCCATCAAGGTTCTTTGTTGTACTGCTACACTAGCTTGGGGTGTTAATTTACCTGCTGATTGTGTTATCATCAAGGGGACACAAGTATATGATGCCAAGAAGGGTGGCTTTATTGATCTTGGTATTTCCGATGTGATTCAAATTTTTGGTCGTGCTGGTAGACCTGGTTTTGGTTCTGCCCATGGTACTGGTATATTATGTACCACTAGTGATAGATTAGATCACTATGTTTCTTTAATCACTCAGCAACATCCGATCGAATCTAGACTAGGTGCAAAATTAGTTGATAACTTAAATGCCGAAATTTCTCTTGGTACTGTTACTAATGTCGAAGAAGCAATTCAATGGCTTGGTTATACGTATATGTTTGTTAGAATGAGAAAAAATCCTTTTACGTATGGTATTGATTGGGAAGAAATAGCCAATGATCCACAATTGTATGAACGAAGAAAGAAAATGATTGTCACAGCAGCAAGAAAATTACATGCTCTTCAAATGATTGTTTTTGATGAGACATCCATGCATTTTATTGCCAAGGATTTAGGTAGAATATCTTCTGACTTCTATCTATTGAATGAATCTGTTGAAATATTTAATCAAATGTGTAATCCAAGAGCCACCGAGGCCGATGTCTTATCCATGATCAGTATGAGTAGCGAATTCGACGGGATAAAGTTCAGAGAAGAAGAGTCTGGCGAGTTAAAGAAATTATTAGAAAACTCTGTTCAATGTCAAGTTGCCGGTGGTTTAGATACTTCTCAAGGGAAAACAAATATTCTTCTTCAATCCTACATTTCCCAAAGTAGAATCCAAGACTCTGCCTTGTCGTCTGACGCTAACTATGTTGCTCAAAATTCTGTCAGAATTTGTCGTGCTTTATTTTTAATTGGTGTAAACAGAAGATGGGGGAACTTTACCAAAATTATGCTTGATATTTGTAAATCTATTGAAAAACGTTTGTGGGCTTTCGACCACCCAATGTGCCAGTTTGATTTACCTCATGATATATTGCGTCAAATTAGGGCCAAGAATCCAACGATGGAACATTTACTAGATCTAGAACCAGATGAATTGGGCGATCTTGTTCACAATAAGAAAATGGGTAAACAGCTATATGGCATGTTAAGCAGATTTCCAAAGATCAGTATTGACACCGAAATATTCCCTATAACAACTAATGTTATGAGAATTCATGTTGATTTACAGCCAGACTTTTTGTGGGATAGAAGGGTTCATGGTGAAGCCCAGTTTTTTTGGGTGTTTGTAGAAGAATCAGACAAATCTCAAATTCTTCATTTCGAAAAGTTCATTTTAAACAGAAGGCAAATGAACAATCCTCATGAAATGGATTTCATGATTCCATTGTCAGACCCACTTCCACCCCAAGTTGTGGTTAAGGTGGTGTCAGAAACCTGGATTGGATGTGAGTCTACAAGTGCAATCTCATTTCAACACTTAATTAGACCACACAACGAAACTCTTCAGACTAAACTGCTAAGATTGAGACCTTTACCCACTTCTGCGTTGCAAAACCCATTAATCGAATCAATTTACCCATTCAAATATTTCAACCCTATGCAAACAATGACTTTCCACACTTTATATAATACCAATGAAAATGTGTTTGTGGGTTCTCCAACTGGTTCTGGTAAAACTGTTGTGGCTGAACTGGCTATGTGGCATGCCTTCCGTGATTTCCCTGGGTCAAAGATTGTGTATATTGCTCCGATGAAGGCTCTGGTTAGAGAAAGAGTCGATGATTGGAGAAAAAGAGTGACACCTATTACCGGAGATAGAGTCGTTGAATTGACTGGTGATTCCTTACCAGATCCACAAGATATTCGTGATGCCACGATTGTTATTACTACTCCAGAAAAGTTTGATGGTATTTCACGTAACTGGCAAACACGTAAATTTGTTCAGGATGTATCTTTAATTGTGATGGATGAAATTCATTTGTTAGCCAGTGATCGTGGTCCGATTTTGGAAATGATTGTGAGTCGTATGAATTATGTTGCTTCTCAAACTAATCAACCAGTCCGTCTATTAGGTATGTCGACTGCCGTTTCGAATGCATATGATATGGCCAGTTGGTTAGGGATTAAGAAAAACGGTTTATTCAACTTTCCTTCAAGTGTCCGTCCAGTTCCTCTGAAAATGTACATTGATGGTTTCCAAGACAATTTAGCATTCTGTCCTTTGATGAAGACGATGAATAAGCCAACATTTATGGCTATCAAACAACATTCTCCGGATAAGCCGGCACTAATTTTTGTTGCATCTCGTAGACAAACTAGATTAACTGCTTTAGACTTGATTCATTTATGTGGTATGGAAGATAATCCAAGAAGATTTTTAAAGATTGATGATGAAAGTGAATTGCAGTACTATATTTCACAAGTAGCAGACGATACTTTAAAGCTGTCTTTACAATTTGGTATAGGTTTGCATCATGCAGGTTTAGTTGAGAAGGATAGAATGATATCTCATCAACTATTCCAAAAAAATAAAATTCAAATTTTAATTGCTACTTCTACATTAGCCTGGGGTGTTAATTTACCTGCACATTTGGTTGTTATTAAGGGTACACAATTCTTTGATGCAAAAATTGAAGGTTATAGAGATATGGACTTAACAGATATACTACAAATGATGGGTAGAGCTGGTAGACCAGCTTTTGATACATCGGGTACAGCGATTGTTTACACTAAAAATTCTAAAAAGATGTTTTACAAACATTTCTTGAATGTCGGGTTCCCCGTTGAATCATCGTTGCATAAGGTGCTAGATGATCATTTAGGTGCTGAAATTACATCTGGCACTATTAGATCCAAACAAGATGCTTTGGATTTCTTAAATTGGACATTCTTATTTAGAAGAGCACATCACAATCCTACGTATTACGGGATTGAAGAAGATAAATCTACAGCTGGTATTAGTAAATATTTGAGTAGTTTGATTGATAAAACAATTGATAACCTACGTGAATCTCAATGTTTGGAAATAACTGGTAAAAAGATTGAACCTACACCATTTTTGAGTATTTCATCCTATTACTATATTAGTCATTTAACTATCCGACAATTACTAAACCAAATTAACAATGAGGCAACATTCCAAGATGTTTTGAAATGGCTTTCTCTCGCTATTGAGTATAACGAATTGCCTGTTAGAGGTGGTGAAATCATTATGAATGTTGAAATGTCTGCCCAATCTCGTTACTCTGTGGAAAGCACATTTAATGGAGAGCAGGAATTACCAATGTGGGATCCCCATGTTAAGACATTCTTGCTATTACAGGCGCATCTAAGCCGTGTCGATTTACCTATTGCAGATTACATTCAAGATACCGTTTCAGTTTTAGATCAATCTTTACGTATCTTACAAGCCTTCATTGATGTTGCCAGTGAGTTAGGTTATTTCAATACAGTCCGTACTATGGTTAAAGTCATGCAATGTGTTAAGCAGGGTTGTTGGTATGAAGATGACCCAATTGGTATTTTACCTGGTATTAATCTAAACAGACTCGAAGATATACAATTTGGGGATAATGGCTTACCTTTAAATCAATCACAGAAAAGTAATAGGTTAACCTTAGACAAAATTGGTCGCTTTGGTATCAAAAAGCTTCAATCATTGTTAAACAGATTCCATATCGAGGAAGATGAAGAATTAAGCAAACAGTTTATTCGGATTTGTCAAAGATTGCCTGTACTAGACGATTTAAAATTTACTAGAGATCCAAAAGACTCAAATACAGTTACACTGCGTGCAAAACACAGTAATAACAAAACCAACAGAGGATATGAGGTATATTGTGATAAGTTTCCTAAAACTCAAAGAGAGCTGTGGTTTTGTATTGGGTTTCAAGGTACTGAATTGTTGATTTTGAAGAGATGCCAACCAAGAAAAAGTGGGAAGGAAACTCATATTGTCTGCGAAATAATTATTCCAGAAGAAATAGCAAAAGAAAAAATTAGCTTCATGTTAATTAACGACGCTATGGACTTACAATATACTATTGAATATGATCACTTGTTGTGATGTGAAAATGTTTTGTAAGTGCTAATTTTATAATGTTATTTATGATACAAGAATTATATAAAAGGATTTTTTCCTTATATAAATCCAAATAGACTAAATTTATTCGAAGAAATCATCTTCTTCCTCTTCTTCTTCTTCTTCTTCTTCTTCCTCTTCTTTAATTGATTGGTCCTTAGTATTGGTGGCTAACTTTTGTGCTGGGGTCTTTTCAGAAGTTTGAGACTTCTTTGGCTTCTTGGATGATTCCAAGGTAACACCTGTATGTTCTTTTTCTAGTTTCTTACCCTTCAAGATATCGTCAAAAGAGATAGGTAAAGTACCTTCTTTAGATTGTTTTACAATCAACTTTCTAATGGTATCTCTTCTTATAGCAGTCTTATCATTTTCTTCGTTGGCATCAGTGGTAGCATTTGGATATAAAGAAATATATTTCTCAGTTTTTGGGAAGTTCACAACATAGCATAAATCGGTTTTGTATTCTTCTACTTGCTTCTTCAAAGTCTTATTTTTTAGATCTTCTTCTAATTCTTTAGCAGCTTTCTTATATCTTCTTAAAGCCTTCTTTCTTTCAAAGAATCTAATCATATGATATTTGGAAGCATTCTTCTTGGCTTTGGTACGTAATTCAGCAGTTTCCAATTCCATCCTAAGGGCATCTAAGGTTCTTTCCTTATCAACAAGAACTGTATCTGGTAAAACGTCCTTCTTCTTTCTTAGCAATCTTTCAATATCTCTTATTCTCTTCTTCAATTTGTTTACACCGGCATCTATAAATTGAGCCATCTCCAAGGAGGAGCCCATACCATTGTGTCCTCTATTTGATTTACTTTGTGGCGCCATTTTATGAATATACTTGCGTTTGGTTTAGCAATTGGTTTGCGATACTTGTATAGTTAATCTGATGACCTTTCTTTTGTATCCAAATTTTGAGATGACTTTGAAATTTTTCAGATGCCTATTAATTTTTTTTTTTTATTTTTATATTTTTTTTTTTGGAAATCTAGAGTGTCACAAAATGTTTGCAATAAAACAAATATACGATTGATATTAGAGGAAGAGCATGGCTGTGATTCCAATTTTTTGATAACTTTTAAGTTAAATAGTTTAAAATATAGCACACTATCAAATAAACAGTTAACAGCATTTACAGAATATTTGAGTGTTTCTAGCTACATTAAACCGAATAATATATATACATATTATTTATAACCTAATAAATACACTAATCATGAAACAGCATCCATTCAGAGTTTTATATAAGTTATTTAACAATATAAAGTAAAGTTCTATCTTTAAACAGCTTTTTCATTACAAGATTGGTTACTTCCACCAATACTGTGGGAGCTTGTTGTGGTTGAACCATATATTTTGGGAGTTGTCAAACTTGTCATTAAATTGCAGTCTTTTGTTGAAAGTTGGCTCTTGCTAGGTTTCCATCTGGGGTCGCCACTTATTGAATATTCAAAGCTCCGAATGGTATCTAACGGCCTTTCGTCACTAGATCGTGTAGGATTTGACCTGTCTGGAGTGATTATGGGATCACCAAATATATCTTTAGCTGGTATGTGAGTACCATCTTTAGTAGTAAAAAAGGAGTTTTGATTTTTACCTCTGTTTGGATTCACAATGGAGAATGTATCAATGGCCTGTTCGAAAGGTTGTTTTTCCTGCATTGCTTCTAAGATCGGATCATTTGTCGATCCTGGCCTGTACTTTTCATTGCTTTTACATTTTGTTTCTTGGTTGTTGTCACTTTTAAGCCATTTCCTAAAAATATTAAATTGCATTTTCTTCAACTGAAGTTCTACAGACTGACATTTTGATGTTTTTGAGAAAAAATTTGCCCAACAGGATTTAGATGGTACCAATTCATATTTTACATTTATTTATACATGTCATGGAAACTAATAATATATTTTATATTAGCAATAACTAATGACGCCCTGTTTCTATTCAATTAAATTCTTTCAAAAACGTAAAAATTATCAACCTTCTGTTTAAATTTTTGTAAAAAAAGAGAACCAACCATAGAGTTTGATCAAATAAAATCGTTTGGGGGTTTCACACTACTAATATATATATATATATATTTTTGCTAAAATGACACCATTTTTCTTTATCAAATAATGGTTTGGCTTATTAGAAATTTCTTGACTTCTTTATTCTTGTTTCCGAGCCTGTAGCCCACATACTTTTAACGAGTTATTAACATAACTTGGGTAATACCCTCCATAATCTAATTATCTTTTCCTTATAGGTCTTATAAATACGAGAATGAGATTATCGTTCAATAAATAATGCTATTCTAGCAAAATTAGTTTACAAACTCTTACATAATTGATATATAAAATATGTAAATACAGCTCGTCAAAATTAGTCTACGATACCCTAATAAATGCATACATTATTTCTATAATGTTCTGTTGTATATATATGAAGTTCCTTTTTGATTTATTTTTATTTTTATTTGGTGTTAGTAATTATTTCATAAATGAAGTTAGAGGAATAAAAAAATAGGTACTAAATTTATAATGAGGAGCATGATCTTAAGATCGTTTCTTTAATGTTTTCCACAGCTTGTCTCAATTCTTCTTCATCCATATCAGAATTACATGAAATCTTTAAACTTGGGACAATTGGTAAAGTTTCATGTTTAATTAAGAAAGTATTTCTTGTTATTAAAACATTATGTTTTGATAAAACTTCATCAACAATAGATTGTAAGAATCTTTCTTCTTGTTCATATGGATCGTAGACAATATGGGAGGAGCGTTTCTTTTGAAGGGCAGAAACAGTATCATATAAATCTTCCTTAGTATAGTGGAACTTATCATATCTAAATTGAGCATTTAATTCTAAATGTAGAACAGGAGAAACTTTTTCAGATTTAATGACAATGTATTTACTTAAAGTATCATATGAATTCATCATGATTTGGTAAATTGTTTCAGATAAGTTATGCAATTGAGTCACAGCAGAATTATCATTTTCCATCATATTAATAACTTCACTAGCGGCAGCAACAGTATATGCAGGTAAAGAGGCAGAAAAACAGTAAGCATTAGAACCAATTCTTTGATGGTAAGCCATAACACTATCACCCAAGGCAAACCCACCAGATGAACCTAACCCAGTAGCTAAAGAACCAACAGTAACATCAATAGAATCAGCACGATTTAAACCAAAATGTTCAGGTAACCCACGACCGTAAGCACCTAAAACACCAAGAGAAAATGTTTCATCAATAAATAGTCTATATTTATGTTTCAATTTCAACTTGACCAATTCAGGCAATGGAGCAAGATCACCACTGTTATGGAATAAACCTTCAGTGACAATAAATTTACGTGGAATGACAGGCAATTTTTCACGGGCTTCAGCAGCATTTAATTCAGATAATAACTTATCTAATGAATCCATATTATTATGTTCATAGTAATAGACAGTGGATCTACTTAATTGTAGAGCATTTTGTAATGTCAAAGAGACTTGATCATCGGCAACAATGACATCACCACGTTTTGTGAAAGCAGATAAAACAGATGGGGCAACACAGAAATCTTGACCATATAAGATAGCAGATTCGGTACCAAAAAATCTAGATAAAGTGTATTCTAAATTGTAATGAACATCTTGGTTACCATAAAACCCAGCTGGACCACATGCACCGACACCATAATTCTTAATAACTTCCTTCACTCTGTTAATAACAGGAGCAGTGTTACAGATATTCAAAAAGTTGTTGGTAGCCATATTGAAAACGTTTTCATAAATTTCATTGTCATTATCACGAGAAAGTTTAACATGGTTTTGAACACCACCATCCAATATGACTGGTGATTTATCCATTCTCCAACCTTGTTTGTCCATATCCACTGGACTGTCATTAGCTAAAGCTTCTGGAGTCCATTCTTCAATCAATAATTCAATCTCTTGTTCTGATAGATTTGGTTTATTGGATCTTAAACTTTTCTTTTGTTGTGGCTTGGATAAATAATAATAGATACCATAAAGAATCAAACTGATTTCCACAATAGTTCTATATGGATCATCGTTGATGGATTTCTTAAGATAATCCACAACATAATGACCACCTGGGACTTTAATCAAAAGGACATTGAAACAATACCAAATGTATGAGTATGATGTTATAATAAAAGCAGGCAGAGGAACAGATGTAGGCAGAGCAGACACTCCCAGACGGATCCCTGTAGTATTCAATGAGCTCATTGTTGAATGTTCACCGATCACAGACACTGATATTGATGTAATCCTGGTTATAAAATCAGCCAATCGAGTCTATACCACTAGCTTTAATCACTGATCCAACTGGTGATTTGGAATTTCACCAAAAAATCGTTGTTTATTTTCATTTTTTGTTCAAGAAAAATAAATAAAAAAAATCAGACGTGTTCTCGTCACGTGCAAATGAGCTGACATCTAACACGACACAAATCCGAATGATTAGTGGCAGTGGAACACATTGCTGCATCTGAAGCTGTTCATTCTATTGGGATTAGTAGAAGAATTACAGGGTTTATACTCAGTATATTAGAATTTCTGTAAACTTTTATGGGGATAGAATTTCCTCATTGTAGAAACTGTTTATTTATTTATTTATTGCTAAATTGTTCGCAAGGTGCTTTGCCGAAAACAGATCCCAAATCGTTTGATTTGATCAACATATGTCTGATTGTATTTTAATTAAAGATGTGATATTTGAAAATATAATTGCAAAAAGGGAAAGGCAGTTGACGATAAAAAACAATCTCACCTTAGTTATAAGCAAAAGTACGCCCAGAAACTTGTGTAAAACATGCCCGGTGTAATTACTATAGTGGCACATTTTTTTCAATTGGGAAACTCACTATGTTGGAACTGTCACTTATTGCTGTTTTCTTGTATTTGCTAAATAAAGTCATTTTTGAAACTTTTGCAAAAGTGTTTAATTGAAAAATAAAAGATTAAAGAGAAAGGTTAGTGCCAAATCCATCTCAAATGGAAACACAAGGGGAGGATTGAACAGCTGTTGTAACAAAATTTGAACTCAAATATACGATTGTATATCATATACAAATGAATACAATTATTAACGAAGTCTCTCAAGGCCGTAACTTTGGTGCTCAGGCTGGGAACGAAGTCCATTGGACTTTTGATTGGCATCAACCAGTGAAGCCAAATGCTGGTAGCAGCAACAGCAATAATCCAAATAACAATATTCCATCAGCAAACAGCTTTTTACTAGGTGGTAATGATCACAATGGGTCAAGAACCAATTTAAACGGATCAAATTCAAATCTATTCCAATTAGAAAATGGTCGTACTGAAAACAACGTTACACAACATCACCATGGAGATGATGATACAATCGAAAGATACCCCTTCAAATTAAAGGCATGGCTAAAATCTCAACAAAGTGACTATGCATCATTAGAATTGGAGGAAAATAATACACTAAATGTATTAGATTTGAATCTATTTGATAGAACCAAGATATCAACGAATAGAGATCAAACCAAGATTGCCTTGGAAAAGAATAAGAGAGTTGATGGTGATGGGTTAACTGAAAAAGATATCAGAGGTGCTGTGGCTGGCAGTGGATCCATACCAGGTTTATCAGCTAGTGACAATCAAAATAATACTGCCGAGAAGAAAGTTCCAACAGAACCAACAAAGCAAGATATATCGACTCCGAGTGTTGATAAAACCAATACCACTGAACAATCTGCAACGGAAGCCACCGAACAATCTGCAACGGAAGCCACCGAACAATCTGCAACAGAAACTAATGAACAACCAATAATTGAAACTACACCTTCTTCAGTTGCTTCCACAAAGGTATCAGATATAACCACTCTAGAAAATGATATGAACCCAGCTGAGGATTCTATGGCTGAGCCCACTGAAGGTTCTATTCCTCCAAGTCTAGAATCGTCCGTAAATCCATCTATTGAAGCATCCAAAACTACCACTGAAATGCCAGTCGCATCCACAACAGAAACTCCATCAAGTGTAGATAAAGAAGGCGACATCGAAATGGAGGAATAAATATAACAATGAATATAAATTTATGTAACTAAAAAAACAAGTGCACAGTTTTATATAATATAAATGGAATAATGTACATTGAAATGAATGAATAAATAAAAAATATATAATAGAGTTAAAAATGCAATGATGTGACTTAAATAAGTAAATGAGGAGATTATTTCATAGAAAATCGAATAGATCAAAATGAATAAAGAAATGTTTAATCTTTGATGATAAAAGTGGCAACACCATCTCTGGCTTTGTTGATAGAATTTTCAATATCCTTCTCAATTAATTGTCTTTTGACCATCTTGGCTTCTTTAGTGTCACATTTATTTAGTTCATTCATCAACTGAGTCCAACTTTTGGTGTTACCACTGCCACTAATTAGCATAATAACAGAATTGGATGGTAAGTTATCGTATACTGTATTCAATTCACCTAAAAATTCTTCTAAAGTGGCTTTCTCAGTTTCAGCATTAAACTCTGAAGGTAATTTTCTCATAGACACCAATGATGGCTTAGAATATTGCCTAGCAAACTCCAAATCTCTTAATCTACCAACAAATAAATCGTTAGAATCCATTTGTTCAACAATGGTATGCATGATTTCCCTATCCGAGTGGCATCGAACACTTGAAACATAACTTTTGTTTGCTGTGGACACGCTTGTAGCTACAGAATCATTCAGTAATAATGACCTTTTATGAGATAACTTCCCAAGTCTACGGAATAAATTTTCTGTATCCACAGAAATACCAAACGACATACCACGAGAAATCTTTAGTTTCAATAAATCAATGCATGCTTTAGCATCTTCAATAGAGTTATGGCCGTTGCCGTTGTTTACCTGGATATTATAATTCAAATATTCCGAGACTAAAAACTTTAAAGCGGGTTTGAATGGAGGCCCTGCTTTATGATCAAAAATAATAGCAGTATCAATAATTTTTGGATGTCTCAATTTCAAGACATTCAAATCACTTTGTAAAGAATGACCAACTAAGATATCATTGCTGTTGAATAATTTAAGTAGGTCTTTTTGAACATCCTTTAATTTGGTGACAACTGGATCTAACTTCTCCTTTGTGATACCACTATATTGAGTTAAATAATCTGTAATTGGCACATCTGGTTTAACTAATTCATCATAGATGGTTTCTGTTTGAAAATTAATTACACTAACACGAGTTAAAACAAGACCCGACTCGGACATACACATCTCACAGTCAAGCCCATATATATGAGACTCCATTTCAGTTGCATCTGGTGCAGTATCAACCCATTCACCTAAAGTGTCTTTTTGAACTTCTATTAATTTCTTTTTATAGTCCTCAGTTAAATCTGGTGTTTCGATATGAATTGGGTAATTGTTTTCTAATAATTTCTCTAAAGGCATCAATAAGTCATGAACAGTAATTTTTTTTTTTGACAACTCATTCTTCAAAGCAACTTTCTCATTCTTAGATAAGCCAACGTTAATAAATGAATTGTATGCAGAAAATAAGGACAATCTGGAACCAGGGGCACAGACGGCAAAGTTTTCAATATGCTTTATAGATTGTTCCTTTGGCTCAGATGATGCTTGCAATTTTTGTTTTCTTAATGAACTACCATTCTGAAAGAATGATGCGTCTTCAGGTAGACTATAATCTTGTGGCTCTAAACCTGGCATAAATAAAACAACGAGCTTGTTAATGGAGCCTCTGTTGGCTACATTGACCCATTGAGGGGCATTATTGCTACCATTCATTAAAAATACTACCAAATCCCTGATATCTTTTATGGAAATACGATACTTTCTTTTAAGATTTTGATTTGGATTAAAAGTATTATCAGAGTTCTGAAGAATTGGTTCCTCGCTGTGGAAAAATTTATCTAAAATTTTAATATCTAATGGTTTGTTAGCAGAATTACGTTTCTTTTTCTTTATCACCTTACCAGACGTAATACTATTCTGTCTTGATTTAATGCCCTCATCTGTGTTGGAGATTGAAGCCAAACTCAACGACGAATTGTTTAGAGCTACACTGGATCTTCTTCTTTTTATGTTGCCATTGGAAGAATGACGTGGATTGTTGTTGTTCAAAGTATGCAAAAGATCTCTTTTCACATCAGAAGCTTCACTAATACTCAATCTGGCTACTTTATTTCTCACAGATTGAGAGTTTTGGCCGGTAGGAGTTAGTAGCGGTAAAATGGAAGTTGAATTACTCACCTTTGTTGGAGAGGCACCTGGAGAAGATGTATGAGACATGATGTTGTTATGCCTTATATTTGAATAGTTTCTTGCGATCACTGGACAACACACGTATTCACTTGCTTTATCTTAATGATCCGATGCCTTAATGCTGTTTTGTATTATTGCAACAGGTATTCAATAGTTTTTTTTTATCTTGAATTTTATTTTAATTTGAAAATTTTCGTGAAGAAGCTGACACTTATAATCAGATATTTACTTGGAGCAATTGCAAAGATTTAAATTGATGAGATTGGTTTTTTTAACCAATATTATTGTGAATAATATGTGCCGTATACCCTATCAATTTTTACAATATATATAAAATCATTGCTAGATTGGAATCTAACAGTAAAATTACTATACTCTCTTTTATATAACAGACTTTTTGTAATGTACCGAGAATCTCTATCAGATTGGGAAGATGTACTACTAATTTACTAGCCTCAAGCTAGCTTATGCCAGTCAAATATTATACTTTAGTATATACAGAGCAATGTATTGCAGCTGAAAATCTTGACACTTTTCTATGATCATCCACCTTTAAATATTTAGTAAAACTTTATCATTATAATAGTATAAAATGGAAGAGATAGCCTATATACTTGGTGTTTTGCAAAATATATCTCTTAAATATGGGATAATAATTTGCATACCAAATACTGTTACACTTTTTAATTCGAATCTGTTTGAGTCGCTAAAATCTTTCTAACCTCGGTACTACTCAACTTTTCTTTCCAACCATCATCTTCGTCACCGCCCAGCACATTAACGACCACAATATCTAATTGGCTCAACCCACGCTCGGCTCTGGTTTTGTTTACAATATCACCACCTTTCACTGTTTCTCTGCTCACAATTAAACATTCAATTTCTGGGACCGTACCAGTAGGGCCACATACATCATGCAAGGGAATAATCTCTACATTTAGCTGTGGTTTTAGCATACGAATAAACTCAATGACATTATTTTTACGTTTGGAAAAGGGTTCGAGATATTCTTTGTATTTCTTATTAACTAACAACTCTTCATCGGTCAGCCCAACTATTAACCTCTCTGATGTAAGAAAGGCAGACATTGAAAGTAGAATTTTGTGGCCATCGTGTATATGATCAAATGTGCCACCAAGGGCAGAAACACTATACTTATTTTGATCTTTAGAATCTGTTTCCACGGGATGGTTATTAGGGGATGGGACTACATGATTATTAGCACCATTGAATTTTTCTACTGTGCCAAACTGAATATCATACTTTTCCAATATGGTTGGATCATGTACAAAAATATGGTCCCAATACAAATCATGTTTATTAAAATTACCCAGTAAAACATTCAACGGTAGTAGGGATAAACCTCTTTGCATCAAAATTTCTCTAACATTGCTGTAAATCTTCCCTAATAGGTCATCCAAGTGGAAGGTACTGTCAATTTTCAATAACAGCAGTATGTCTATCGCACTCCTACTGGAAGTGTAGTTGTCATGTTGTAGTAGCTTTTCTAGACTATGATGATCCCTTGTTAACACATTGTCCACAGTCTCATTAAGCCAGTCAATATCTAAGCAATCGATTTGATCTAAAACAAACCCAATACAAACCATTTCTCTTTGTAATCCTATCGTACTCTTTCTTTTGTATTATCAATGCTTTGATGTTGAGTGGATTGTGAGTGGATTTGACACGTTTGACATCAATATTGAAACGCTTGAAGACTTCATCTTTAAATTTTAGTGAAAGTTTTGAAAAATTTAAAGATCCATATAAATGCAATTTATTCGATGAGATACTCATACTCAACCATATAAAGCATCAAGCTCACCGAATACAGTCATAAACATTACTTTTGATATGGTACAGGCAAATATAACTCAAAATGACGAAGAACAATTGCAAAAATGGCAAACACTAGAAACAACGCTGGAAGAATATTTGGAACAATTAAATGAATCCAACATTGATGATGTGTTTAGGAAAATAATTAACAATGTTAATATTGTGTGGGGTCAGGATATAGTTATTAAATATATACTTTGTTACAAGAGTCAGTTCGGACTATCGTCAAACGTAGTCTGCGCTTTGGTTAAACGTTTGAGTCAGTTCATTCCAGCATTTGGCATTAAACTTACTAAACAGATAATATTCACCTTTGCAGATTCATTTCAAAATCTTAGATCGGTAGAAACACTAGAACTACTGGCATTAGTCGGGGATATGTTTAATCATAGCGTTATTGCAGAATTAGTTCTTTTACAAGTATTTCAAATGTTAAGTAAGGGGAACAACCAGAAGGATGACACATTAGGTATAAGGGGAATTATTAAATTAATGTCAGTATGCGGTAAAAAATTAAGCAAGACTAACCCCAGAGTCCACGATGGTATCTTTGAAAAGTTAAACACAACCCAGATGGATGATGACAAAGTTACTGAAGTGTGGAATAATCTGTGTGTAAGTAAGGATAATGATTATGAAAACGTTCCAACTATATTAATACCGAGGTATAAAGAGCATGTTATTGAAACTGAACCAGTTACATTTATAATAGCCAAGGAATTGAAAGAACCAGATGATCAATTGGGGGAATTCCATTTTGTCAATGATTTAGCGGAAATTACAGATCAATGGGAAGATTTGAAAACAGCAATAGAAGAGAACCCAATCATGACAGAGACTGAAGTTGAATCAACACCTGCTGAAGTGATAGAAGTTGCCACACCACAGGACTCTGAAAAGCGTGCCAATGTTGAATATGTGAAAGATATGACAAATACTGCAGATATTGAATTTAAAAAGGAGGTATATCTTATCTTAAAGAGTTCATTATCTGGAGATGAAGCTGCACACAAGATTTTAAAGCGCCGTACGCCGGATGAATTGAAGTTTAATATCGTTGACATTATTATAAAATCGAGTATTCAAGAAGCCACATATTCTAAATTCTACGGTATTATTGCGGAAAGATTATTAAATAGTCATAAATCTTGGAAGCCTGCATTCAACAAGATCTTTAATGAGAATTATCAAGAGTTAGACACTTTTGAACCTGCGCAATTAAGAATTGTGGGTAAGTTTTGGGGTCATTTATTCTCTACAGATTATATTGGGTTTGAATTGTTTCAAATTGTGAAGATTAATGCTGAAGATAGTACTCCCCCTAGTAGAATTTTCATTAAATTTATTTTTCAAGAGTTAGTGGCAGATTTATCAATTAATGAACTAAAGGACAGATTAAGTGAAGACTATATCCAGCCTTATGTAGGTGGAATGTTCCCCAATGATGATATTGAGAATATACGGTATTCTATTAATTATTTTACCGCCATTGGGCTTGGTGTGTTGACAGATAAGATGAGAGAGAGATTGGCTGAATTAGAGGAAGAGACTAGAGCTGAGGAGGAGGAGGGGGAAGAGCAAGATGAGCAAGAAGATGAAGAACATTCTACAATGCATCGTAGTGTTAGTCCTCCTCGGAATGACCGATCGCGATTTGGAAGTCGAGGTAGAGAAAGATCAATAACTCCTCCGAGACAAAGACGGGGTGAGGTACAACGTGGCAGATCAATAACTCCTCCGAGACAAAGACAAGGGGAGACACAACGTGGCCGATCAATAACTCCTCCGAGAAATAAAATGAGAGATACCCGATCTGACGGATATAAAGAGGGTATCCCACAAGAATATAGGAAAGCTGGACCACACAGGTATAGAGAGGATATTCCCCAAGAATATAGGAAAGCTCAACCACACAGGTATAGAGAGGACATCCCACCAGAATACCGTAAAAATCAACCACACAGGTATAGAAGTGGGCAGCCAAGTAGATATAACCCACATTCCCATGAATCAACAACCCCGCCTGCCCCCAAACGCAGCAGATATAACAATTAAGTGCAACTGTATATGAAATAAGTGCAATCATACATGAAATATAATAAAGTATAACTTATAATAAATTATATATGTGTAAAAAATAAAATAACGATATCAAGTGGCAATAACTCGATATCAAAAAAGAACCAATTAAAGCTCGGTCAAAAAGATTTGATTGAACTGTATAGATAATTGAAGTAAGAGACTCACATAAAAATAGAAAGGTATCAAAAGAATAAGTGAGAGGGAAGAAAGAAAGAAAAGGGGGAAGAACTGTTAATTTAATAGTACAATAATGTTACAACATTTATTCGTCTGATAAGATACCCCAGTACTTTTCGACACCTAAGTTACCGTCGGCCTTCCAGTAGTCGTTGTAGGCGTTGTATAAGAAGGTATCGTCACCACAGGTGGATGTGATGGATTCGATGGCAGCGTTTTGGTTTTCCTTTGATGGGACGGCTAAACCGTAGGTTTGACCCTTTGATGGCCAGCCAGATTCGGTGATGACGACGTTCTTGTTACCGTCACAGGCGCTCCAGACTCTTTGAATTTGTTGCAATAACCAACTACCTGAGTCTTGAGCGGCGGTGTTTTGATCGAAGAAAGCGTGAGCGTTGACAGCCATGTAGTCAGAGTATTGACATAATTCAGGGTTGTTGATGACGGCGATGAAAGTGTCGACGGAGACGACAGGCCCGTTGTAGCCGGCGGCTTGTAGAGCAGATTTACCGGCGGAAATGTAGCCACCGACTTGAGATGGGGTGGCTTGGTTGCTGTTGACCAATTCGTTACCGATGGAGACGGTGGAGACGTCGTCCCAAGACCCGTATTGGTTGACGGCGTTCTTGATGGTTTCGACGCCCTGTTCGATTTGGTCCATGAAGTAGATACCTAAGAAAAGTTTTTGGTTTGATTGTTTAGCCATCATGACGTTTTCGACTTGAGAACAATCGACACCGTACAATCTGATGGCCGGGTATTGCTTCATGTTAGCCAAATCGGAAGCGACTTGGTCGGCGGATTTACAAGTACCGTCGGCATTGTATGGGGAGTAGGTGATACCCTTGACGGTGCTTTTGTTCAAAGTTTCGACGGAGACGTCACGCTTGTTGTTGTGTTCGTGACCGTGTGGAGCGGCGATGGCGGCACCAAGGATAGCAGAGGAAGCGATTAAGTTGGAGAATTTCATCTTGAAGAGAGGGGGGAGGGGAAAGTGATAACTATTTAGAACTTATTGGAAAATAAAATAGATGTAAATGAACGAAAGTGGTAAGATCAAAGGAATGACTTAATAGTTGGTATGTGTGTTCAAAATAGTTAATTCAGCGTTGGTGTCTTCTAATTTGAAAGCTAAGTTAAGAGAGAATTAAAGCAAGACACATATATATATATATATAATAATTGTAATTAATAATTGTAATTAAATAAATAACTAAACAAACAAACAAACAAACAAATAAACAAACAAACGAGTGCAACAGATACACAAGAGAACGACAAATAAACAAAGTGGGTACGGATTAGGAAAGCGCATCTACAAAGATCCAGAGTGCGTGTAAATAAAACGACGCTCTCGGCAACCGCTTATATATGAATTGCCACTGGCGGAAAAAGAAAAAGAAAAAGAAAAGTGAAAAAATACCGTTCTGGCAGCGATCTCGCCCGTGCGCAGTGAGCGCTGCGAGAAATTCCCGCCCGATTCCCGCTGGATTCCCGTGCAAGCAGCCAGATCTCAAGAAAATGCTGCCAGATCTGCCAGATCTCTGCGGGAGGCACGAAGTGGGGCCACTTTCCCGCTCGTCTTTGCCGGATCGGGCAGCACTTACGCTTCCTCTTTGGGACGAGGGCCATTGTTCGCTGCGGTTCCCACTCACTGCACACGGGTGCTCGCAACGTATTGTCACACTGAATAACAGCAATTTAATAGTGATAATATAATGATAGCAATATAATAATATTTTTACAATAGACTATTCCTGTTTATAGTGGGTCCTCGTTCCCGGTGCAAGAACCACCCAGTTCTTATCTGGATCTTGACGTTTAAACAAGTACGAACTATTCTTGTATACGTTGATTGGATCACTAATGTATTTCTCTTCCTATTCAGCCACCGATTCAAGCCATACCATGCCTTACAACTCAACGTAGCATATATTCATATTCACATCTCACCCACATACAAACTATCAATACAAAATATATATATATATATATATATATTTTACACATTTATAACACAACGTGGTAGAGGGTCCCACTTAGTATAGTAGATATGCACATTAACTGGTCTTGCACAATCTCTTCATATCTTCCTATATCTCTATATATGTCTGGGTGTTTATCATCCCATCTTGAAATTTTGAACTGAAAAAAATTGAAATTTGAAAAATTAAATAAAAAAATTTGCGATGAGCTTTAATCAATGCTTCTTGACATAGGTATAATACGTTCAAATGCATATATCATCATTGCCAGAATAATACATACAAATACACATACACAAAACGGCAATGGGGTTAGCGGCCGCAAGAACTAAACAGAGATTTGGCCTGGATCCAAGAAACACCACCTGGAGTAATGACACGTCGAGATTCGGACATCAACAACTAGAAAAATTCGGTTGGAAACCAGGTATGGGTCTTGGTATGAAACCGTTGCATTCTCACACCTCACATATCAAAGTCCACATCAAAGACGATAATGTCGGTCTGGGTGCAAAGATCAAGCGTCAAGACAGGAAGGACGAGTTCGATAATGGTGAATGTGCAGGGTTAGACGTCTTCCAAAGAATCTTGGGGAGACTGAACGGTAAGGAAGAAGAAATCGCCAACGAGTTGGAAACACAAAGAAAGGAACATATTCTTAACGGCAAATGGGGCATCCATTTCGTTAAAGGTGAAGTTCTTTCCTCCACATGGGATCCAAAGACTAAAAAATTGAAAAGTTATTCTAATATGGAAAAGAAAAGAAGTAGAAGTGATGATGAAGATGAAGATGAAGAAGAAAATAAATCTAGTGATAGTGATATAAAACCAAAGAAGAAGAAATCCAAGAAGGACAAAAAGGACAAAAAGGACAAAAAGAGTAAAAAACACAAGAAGGAAAAGAAAGACAAAATAGAGAAGGATGAGAAAAAACATAAAAAGGATAAGAAACATAAAGACAAAAAGCATAAAGACAAAAAGGAAAAGAAAGAAAAGAAAAAGGCTGCTAAACTAGAATCAAGAAAGACTCCAGCTCATGTCCCACATTCTGTCACAACAAGACTATCTGTACGTTCAAGATGGATCAAGCAAAAGAGAGCTGCTACCATGGATGCTAAAGCATTAAATGAAATTTTTATGGTGACAGAAAATTGATAGAATATCATGTAATATTTTTTGTAGATATAGAGAAACGAAAAAGTATAAATTTTAAAAAAGTGTCATTGGTTCACTCCATCCTCATGTAATTTATATTTTGTATAATATGTGAAGCACACAAACACATTAGATGCAAGAGGAAATGTATAGGGAATAATTATTCTTACATATATATAATGTATCTCATGTAAAGGAGTAGTTATTGCCATAAAATTATTTGAGATGGAAAAAACCTTTATAAGGACAACACTTATATTTCAAAGCTGTTGAAAGTTTTATGTAGATTAATGCTACAATCACTTCTTTGAAAGCGATAGACAGGACGAGCTTTATTTGGTGGAAGAAGAAAATTGAAGAAACAAGTGATCATTACCAAAAAAGATTATTCGAGTGTCTATACGTCCTTGGTATAAAGAAAAGGCAAAGATGACAACCCTGAACCTACGATGATTCGATTTCATCCTTCAAGAAGTCAATTCACATGTTCACAAGACTGTGGTCTCTGTACGCAGATGCATTCTTTTATACCGGTTGTAAAAAAACTCAAAAATAAAAGATGATTCATTTGAAACGTTGAAGGATGTAATTAATTAACCTACCCAGATACATAAACTAAATATACATAAAGAAACAAAGAAATGATATGAAGATATAAATCATATTCATTCCCTTTTATATAATTTTTTCAATTATATTTATAAAAATATTGGTTTGTTATTAGTAAAAAATTAATATTAGATATTAGATTTAAACTAAAGCAATACCAACACCAGCAACAACTGAGATTGAAGCTAAAGATGTTAAGATAACTTGAGCTAAGTTGACTCTACCAGTAGATCTGGAAGCAGCCCCCTTCTTTGGAGAACCAGTACCAGAAGATTTGGAAGATTTGGAACCAGAAGAAGAAGATTTGTCGGAAGCAGAAGAAGAGTCGGAAGCAGAAGAAGAAGAGTCGGAGTCGGAGTCAGAAGAGTCAGTGCTCTTGGTAGAGGAAGTTCTAGAACCACTGTATTCAGCAGAAGCAGAAGCAGTACCAGTGCCTAAACTACCAATTTGTTGTAAAGCAGTCTTACAAGAACCTTGGGTAGTGGCCTTCTTTAAAGTAGCAGAACCAGAGAAATCACAGTCGGATTTGGCAGAACCACTCTTTTCGTAGTATAAGTTTAAGACAAAGTCTAATTGTTCTTTTGGAGAACAGAAAGAGTAAGCACCGTATTGGCCGGTGGTAGAGTTGGAAGTGATACCTGAACAATCGATTTCACCACAAACGTAATCGAATAAATCTTGGTAATCTTCAGCATCGACATCATCGGAGATACGACAAGCGGTGGAAGCTTCCATACAAGAACATAAATCTTCATTTGGAGTTGGTGGTAAATCAGTGTTAGCCTTCCAATTAGCACCAGTGGCTGGACACTTTAGGGAGGTGGCAGATGGAGTGTAAGAGGCGGTGTTGGCAGAGGTTGGCTTAATCTTGTGAATTTCAGAAGAATAGTTGTTGAAATCGTCTAAAGTCTTGACAGAACCATCATCTTCAATGGAGACTAAACCGTAATTGTTAGCTTCTTGGAAGTACATGTAGACGATACCACCGGACCAAACGTCAGTCATATCGGAACTGTATAAGGATGCAACTTCGGTGAATAATCTTGGAGAGACTTCGTTACAACCATATTCGGAGAAGAAGACTGGGATAGTTAAGTTTTTGAATTCAGCAGTTCTATCGGCGAAACCTGAACTCTTGAAAGTAGATTTACCACACCATTCGTACATGTTAATACCGTAGAAATCAGCTTTTTCTTCAGAATCACCACAAGCGAAATAATCAGCCATGGCGACTCTAGTGTCTTCATCATCGTTGGATGAGTAACCGACTGGAATAGTTCTGTAGTTTTTGTCCTTGATATATTGTTTTGTGTCTCTGATAGCGGCTTTAACGAATGCGGAAGCATCGGTGTTGGTCTTATCGTTAGAAACTTCGTTACCGGCAAAGAACCCAAGAACATTAGTATAATCAGAAAACATGTCAACGACAGACTTATAACGGTCGAACAATTCTAAAGTCCAAGTTGGGGATTTTCTGTTGATAGATTCCTTTGGAGCAGATAAATCGGCAATAACATAGATACCAGCGTCATTTAGAGCAGACATACATTCGGAATGGTCTAGAGAGGTGTTAACGGCGTAGATACGAACAACGTTAGTGTTTAGTTGTTGTAAGTATGGGATATCTCTCTTACATGCTTCGACATTGGCTAGAGGATCGTCGACGGTGGCACCACCGGTGACATTAGCAGTGTCGGCTTGGTAGGCGACACCTCTCATGTAAAATTGAGAACCGTTGTTGGCATAGAAGAATTTGTTACCGACGATTTCAATTTCTGGTAAATCAGCAGCAGCAGCAGTGACTGAGTTAGCGACCACAGTAGCGGCAGCAGCAGTTAAGAATGATTTCAATTGCATCTTTCTTAAAAGTTATTGTGTTTGTATGTTTTATCGATGGAATAAGGAAATAATTAGTGGGGGTGGGAAGAGAGATCAGGAGTAACTGTGACGATAAAATCTGCTTACTGTGATATATATATATATAATCTGCTTTGCTTGCTGGAAGAAACTCAGTCGAGGAAGCACAATCTTTCAGATCTGCTGTTTGATTGTTTCAACTGCCAGTTCCTTTTGTTCTGATACCACTTCGATGGATGAAAAAAAAACAGTGAAAACATTACGGGAAAAATCACTCGAGGAACCGGCAATAATAGCAGCTGGGCCCTGCCCGCGGGTTTCCGCATTGGGCCAGGCGCGTCGGGCGGTTTTTGCCGGAAATGGCATTGTTCTGGGCAAATGAAAATAAAAACAGATGGCTGGATGTGCATTGTCTCCGCCCCATTCTGTGTTTATCTTTCAACAACGCGGGGATTCTGTGGCGAGCAGCAAGGAAAATAACGTGGGCGGGCGGGTGTTTTCGTGTTGCAAAGCTGGGCCTGAAAAGAGGGTTGCGCGGGGCGGAGTGGGGTTTTCATGAGGGCTGAAGGGAAAAACGTGGGAATTGTTTCAGTGGGGCCATACAAATATGCGCCGATGTAGGTGTAGCTGCAGTAGGGCTTGGATTGGCTCCAGGTTAGGCCCGGGCTTTTTACGTTAGGGCATCCCTGGGCTGGACATCCACGTTGGTGGGGACCTCAATCTGATGTTAAAGTGCTATTACTCGAAATGGAACTATAATTATGTCAAAGGTTTAAAGACATTCGCCAACTGATTGATGGTTAATCTTTTTCCGTTATCTTCCCATTTGGTGTCAACATCATTTTCAATAGTGTATTACTGTCGAAGCTCACGTTTGCGTCTTTATTCAGCATACATCATTACCGCTTTGGGCAATCACGGCGTATATTGCTTGGCAGTGGTTCATAATTTTATAGCTTTTTAAAAATAAACATCTACATGATTAATATATGCTGCTATTTTAAGAATAGGTGGCTGTGAGGAGATATTGGGACGGACTTCTTCTTGTATGGTTTGTTCTGGTTGCATTTCACGCTTTTCGTATTGTATTGTGTTTTTCTACTCACTGAATTGTTTCTTTGACTCTAAGTGTACTCATACGCACATTGTGTTGTTTGAGCCAAGTCCCTTGATCTTTCTCTAATCGGCCATTGCTTATTCAGTATTTTCATACAAAGGTGCCTCTTTCGTTAGTCTTGCCTTTTTTGTTAGTCCTGCCTCTTTTGTTAGTCTTGCCTAATAATGATTCATGTTAAATAGTATGCCATGTTCCAGTACAATTTTATAGTCTTGATATAATCACATCTTGTTAAAGCGGTATGTTTTCATATATTTTAGATAGTGCTTTGTTCGGAAAGTTTTCATCTATGCTATATATGACATATGATATGCCTTAATGTTTATACTATTTTATTGTTTAGGTTCAAAAATATGGTTTTCATTCTTAGATGATTACCTGATTATTTGAAAAAATATTTAAATCTTGAACAACATCATAAGATACATATCTGTGCTTCCTTCGTCTTGTTCTTTCAATTAATATATTCATTGTCTAAAACCAAATTAATAAATAGCATTAATACATACTCCCCTCTCAAAGGGCATAACAGTTAGGCTTGAATCATCTTTTTTTACATGTTCTCTTTAAAATTAAGAAATCAGCTAACGGCATAAAACAGCATTTCCTCTTTCTAAAAGTTTAGATAAGCATCTCTGCCACTAGTAGTGTAGTCAAATTAACACAACCAACCGACAAGTGAAAGAGACAAATTGATACAGTAAATGAAAATGAAGGGACACCAAATCGCCCTGAAGATGAAAATGAAGGGTGTCAAGGGAACGCAACTACAAACCCTTCTAGATAAGATCAATATATAAAAACTTGTGCCATTTCCCTCTTCACACATCATCGACAACCGGAAATCTCTTTAAAATATGATATTTAGTGTATTTGAACTAGGTTCACGTTTAAAGCTTGAACTAGAAAAAGAAATGGAAATAGATGAGTATAAACAAGTAATAGAAAACCTTGAATGTTCATCACGCTTGGCCCAACGGACACTTCGCAGACAAGTAGATGATTTTAATTTAGCATCCATGGAACAAGAGCGAAGAATTAAAAGACTGAATGATGAACTCCAGAAACAAGAACAGAAGGTCGAAAAATTAAGAGAGAAGGTCGAAAAACTCTGGGATGGAAAGGATGAATTGCAAGAAAAGCTTCATGCCTCCAAGCAAGAAGTTATCGATCTCAACGCAGATCGAACTCGGCTGAAGCATGAGCTTGACGAATTAAAAAATTGCAAAGGTTAGACGAAGATATAGACTAAAATATGAAAATACACCAGATGACTGGCTATGGTTGTAGTTGGTTACTGAACAATACTGGTCTGTTTTCATAAGGTAATAGTAGCATACCTACTCATCCATAATATTCAATATCGCTAGAGTCTTTGATGTGCTTATATTAATATTGCTTTAATTTTTGAAAATAATATTTAAAGCCACAAATGCAATACTCTGACAAATTCAATACCTATACAATACTTTGAAATACATATACGATAACCCTCGCCAAAAGACCCTACTTTACTTTACTATTTATATCTTCATTTAATGTTAGAAACCAATCCAATATTTAATTGCCTTTTCTAAATACTAACTACTTTGTTCATACTATATATATTTGGTGTAGTGTAATAATCCTAATCTATTTGGCTCCTCTGTTAACTACTCAATATATTCTTTAGCACTTTTCTTTCTTTCCTTGGATTTCTCTTCATAACAATGACAGATTCTATTTACACCTAGTTGATTCATATATACCGATTACTATAACCAAATTGATAGTAAATTCAATAATCGTAAAATGTATATATTTATACCCTTGTAATGGGTCAAAATTACAAAATAAGGTAGTAGAAAAACAATAATGCTATTCTAAGAATTCAACGGGGACAACAGGATCACTAAGAGTCCCCTTTAGTTATTCAAAGCTAACAAATGCTCTATTCCATTCCAGCGGATTGGTAAAAGAATTAAGTCATAATCAAATCAAACAATGTTGTCTTAAAAGTAACCAATTGTATGATACCCGCTTAACAACAAAGGATTGAAACATAATCATACTTATTCCCCATTGTTAAAATTGTTAAATTCCGAAAATCATGCAATTAAAGGTAAAAATTAGAAATGAATAACTTTCACGGTCAATTCAGTATTTACATAAAGAGCAGTTTTATGAGTTATTCAGGAGTAACGGTTAAGGGAATCAATGCGTTGAGGTGGAGATCTCCGCTAATTAATAAGAATATATGAGAATAAGAGGGTCAAATCTGCTGTATAATCATATACTGCATTGTTTACTTTCTTTCGCTTCAAGTGCTGCGAATAGCATACACTAGAGCATACTTCCTACACGATCAATAGTCGTGATATACAATAACTACCATAGTAAATTATGCCAGTCATTGGTATGACATCCAATGGAGTCAAGCCTTTTGGGGTATATGTGGCATAGTGTGGGAGACTTAGAGCAAACGCCATTGGATATGCTCTCGGATTTAGTGTTGGAGATGCCGTTGGAGAAGCAGTTGGAGATACCACAATGACTTAAATAATCTTATAAAAGGAAGCCATATGCCATGAATGAGAGTGTGTCATAACCAAGCACAACACATCACACCACAACACAAGTCATGCCCCAAAGAAATAAATCAGCTAAAAGGTCAAAGCATAGAAACGCTGCTCATCAACCTGAAGCAGAATCTAGAGAAGAAGTCGTGTTAGAAGTGGTGCAGCTAACTTCAGACAACCAACCGACAAACATTTTGATCCAAATGACCCAGAAGATCAAAATGAAGGTACACCACATAACCCTGAAGTCTAAAATGAAGGGACACCACATGACCCTGAAGTTCAAAATTTAGTGAGACAAAATGATCCTGAACATCAAACTGAAGGGTGCCCAGGGAACTCAGTTACAAAGTCTTCTTGGATAAGATCAATATTTAAGTACTTGTGGAATTTCCCTTTTCCCTTTTCGCGCATTTGCGGCAACTAAAAGTTTTCTTCATAACATGATATATGGTGTATTTAGACTAGGTTCACGTTTAAAAGTTGAAATAGAAAATGAAATGGTAATTGATGAATATAAGCGAAAAATGGAATCTCTTAAAACTGCGTCAGATATCGCTGAAGAAACTTGTAATTCAATCATATGCAATATGCGTAATCAACTAAATATGCAGTTGGAGATCAGTGAACGACAAGAGAAGAAGATAGAAAAAAGGGCCAAAAAACAAGAAGATGAACTCGAGAAACAAGAACAGAAAGCCAAAAAGCTGAAAGATGAACAAGAACAGAAAGTTGAAAAATTAAAAAAGAAGGTTGACAAACTCGAGGATGAAAACGTTGAATTGCGAGAAAAACTTTATGTCTCTGCGCAAGAGGTTGTCGATATCAAAGCAGATCGAACTGCGTTGAAGCATGAGCTTGACGGACTAAAAAATCGCAAGGCTTAGATGAAGATATAGGTAGTCACTGAAACAATACTGATCTGTTTTCATTTAGCCCTGATAATCAAACTAGTACTTCTTCCCACATATATTATAGTAGGTGTATGGCCTATATAGTCCTAAAATACATAAAAATAGTTTCAGTATGGGATTCAGCGATAAAACGTTACGTCTTTTCTTTCCAATTTTCAAACCCATTTTCAACCCTATAAGGTAATATTAGCATACCTACTCATCCATAATATTCAATAGCGAAAATGGGGGTTACGAGCCATCCAATTGTAACGATCAAGGGATGGAATGAGTTAACGTAGAGAGCCCCATTAACCGTTAATAATGTGGATATACAAGAGGGTCAAATTCATTCTATAACTGCATACTTCATTGTTTATTTTATTCTAGTTTGATTGTTGCAAGTAACATTCAACAATGCATATATCCTACATGATTAGTAACAATAGCTGTGATGCTACTTTTCTACTAGTCATCGCTATGACATCCAATGAAGTCAAACCTGTGTGAGATTGTATTGGTAGAGATGCCGTTGGGGATAAAGGGGGAGATACTGTTGGGGATTCTGCAATACCTTAAACAACCTAATGAAAGGCAGCTTTGTGAAGTGATTGATGATAAGGCACAACACAATCCGACTCTACTGGACTCAACACAACACAGCCCGGCATGTCACGAAGAAGCCAGCCATTTAAAGGTTCAAAAAATGATAAAGTCAAATTAAATGAGGACATAAAATGATGGCAATCATAGAGATGACTCTGCAGGTGATGATAAGTTGAATAGAGCTGAAGTTATCATGAATAATCGAAATGATATTTAAAGGGCGGAGGACGGGTATTAACTAGAACACAATGAAAAAAGCATAACAGTTGTTAGAAGCTGTAAGAGTTGAAGTTTCTATAAGCATGAGAGGAACTTTTGATCTGCAGTTGTGAACCAGTTTCAAAGAAACATGCTCTTGAGTTACGATAAGGAAGCAGCCAGCTTATTGAAGAGAAGGAAACATATATCCAGGGAGAACGATAGAAAAATAGTTAGAATTAATTTAAAGTTTCATAGCTTTCTCTCTGTTATCTCCTGGCCCTCTAATATTCCAATGTTTGAAACTGAAATAACCGTTTCTCTTTCAGCTCTAAGTACTTTTCTCTCCACCTTGGTTAATCCTATTTCTTTTACTGCCTCAACTCTCGCTGCTCTGTGAAGAGACAAGCCAGTAGTAAACTGGGGAATTGATCTCTCAAATGAATCTAATGCTGGATAGAGAACTTTCCATAAAATTTAAGTAGTGAGAGTTTACAGAAATAAAAACATAGAAGTAGCCAGTTTGCTGAGAGAGAAACGAGTTAGAGCTGGGAAAAGAAAAAGATGTTGCTGTAGCCAACTCTGAGAGATAAAAAAGTCAGGAGATGGTAACAATTGAGAAAGAAGGTCGAGGAATTCTCCAAGTAGTGAAAAACCAGCACCTCGGAGATAATGTTAAACTGAACAAATAAAAAGTAATATATGAGTAATACATTTGGTATATTATATATGCAGTAAATCTAGTCGTGAGGTTATTTTTACAAACATTAATAACAATACAATATCTTCTTTGCTTATTGATATAAAATTATGTTGTATTATTTTATATACTTATTTAAGTTGATTTCCAAAATGGTTTAACCTTAGGGGTTTGGCACCACAACGTTAAGTGCTTACTACACCATTTATTAATGCTTCAATTCACTTGCGATCAAACCTTGTTTCAAATCGTTGATCAAATCATCCGCATTTTCACAACCAACAGAGACTCTCAATAAAGTTTGGTCCATTTCGGGATCACTTAAAGCTCTCCATTCGATTAAAGATTCAATACCACCTAAAGATGTGGCATGATGGAATAATTTCAATTTGGATGGGAAATGTTTGGCTTGTTCTACAGATTGTAATGTAATACAAAACACTGGTGTATGTCCACCTTTGGCCTGAGTCTTAACCCATGGTTCAGTTTGTAAAGATGAATGAATGACTTCTTTCAACACACCACCAAATTCCCGTAAATGTTCTTGTAAGAATGAAACAATCTTAGTGGCATTCTCAGATTGTTTCATAATTCTCATTTCATAAGTTCTTAGTGATCTTAACAATAAAAAGGATTCTAAATTACCAATAATGGTACCAAGATACATTCTATCGATTTTCAATTTATTAGACACATCATGTTCCTTGGAGACAAGAATACCGGCTAATAAATCAGAATGACCACCAAAATATTTTGTGGCAGAATACATTACCATGTCTACCCCAAAGTCCCATGAGTCTTGTAATGGTGGTGGTGCAAATGTGGCATCAATGGTGACTTTAGCACCTTTAGCATGAGCTCTGTCCACATATTCTTGAATGTTAATGGAGGTACCATATGGATTGACAGGAGATTCGATATGAACCAAATCCCCTTCTTGAGCAAACTCTTCGATATCATTCAAGGAGTACTGTTTTAAACCGTAGTTTCTAGTCATAATATCAGCAATAGCATGGACACCGTGGTAACTTTCACCAATGAATAATCTCTTTGGATTATAATGGACCATAGCAGCATAGAATGAAGAAACACCGGTGTTATAGACCACAGCATACCCACCTAGGATATCAGACATGACACTTTCCACACGGGTGGCATTTGGATGACCACACCGTGAGTAGACAGGGTTGACATCCATGTCATCGATACATTCACTTTCATCGACAACTTCCAAGTTGTCATTGTCATAACGGAAGGTGGTTGAGACAGTAATAGGTGGGGCTACATCAGATACACGATTGTTTTTATCGTCAGCGTGGATTAATTGAGTTGATAGATTGGTCATTGTTACTTTTTATTCTGATTGCTGAATGGAAATTATTCAATTGTAAAGGAAAGTGAATGAAGGGAATGTAAAGGGAGGAAACAAGATCCGCTCCCTTTTATATTTTGCTAAAGGTAATCATTTGGAAATCATGCAATTAATTTATTCTTCTGAGTTCCTCTGAGTTCCTCGAGCAAATTGTTTGAGTCTCTTTCAATCTAAAGGATGTTTAAACTATCATTTTTAAGAATGGAAAGTTAAGAGTGAAAAAAAAAAAAAAAAAAAAAATAAGACACTTTAATTAATTAAGCTGGGGGGGACTGATGTTAATAATATTGTAAATGTGAAAACAGTCCAAACTTAACCGCATGTCATGCAATGGGTATAAGAATGGTATGGAATGACTTGTAATGGATTGTAGGCTACAATAACGTCCAAAAGGAAGTAATCTGAATAGTTCAGCGGTTGTAATGTTAGAATTGACACTTTTACCTATTTAAGAATGTATGACATCCAGAATTAAAAGGCAAATTTTTAATTCAAGCTGTTTTATATCATATCTCAGTACCTTGTAAAGTTGAATGAGTAGTAGTAGTGTATATTTTAGTAAATTGATATATTAAATGAGCAGTAATACCAATTTATTGGTTTAAATTGGTCAAACTACAGTATTATTTGAAAATGTGTACAAACATTGATGTATTGAATGGGCTTACCCCATGAGATAGCACCAATAATATTTGATATTGAATATATCGTTGTAGTTGTATAATATACTGTGATGTGTATGTATTACATAAACGATATATTACAAGAATATATTCAGTGGTTTATTGCCCGACTTCACTCTGATGTATGAGTGATTGCCTGCCACTGTTTCATCTAGGAGTTACACACAAATATTTAACAAGATTATTGCATATACGGCTTGTGCAAATGGTCATGATGCAATTGATGCAACTGATGCAATCCACTGGGGAATGTTTATACATACATACATATACATATATACATATATACATATAAGTAGTCCTCGCTTAATGAGTCGTCCCTGTGGAAATTCGGCGAGAGAACTGTCTGCCGCGGAGGAATCGGTTCTGTTCCGAGATCTCGGCGGGTGCCTGCTTTCGGCAGCGATTCCGGCAGCGTTCCGTGGAACCACGTTTCCGCTGCTGGCTGCTCCGCGGAGAAATCTGGTGGCTGCCATGGGATGTCCGCGCATATCGCAGCGGAAATGGGGAAATATCCGCGGACATCTCGCGGCTGCCATTGTTGCTCAAGATTTCTTTGTCATTTTGGCAGAAAAAAAAAAGGATTTCACTGAGAAGTTGCGTAAAATGGCTTTAGTATGGGTTGTCTTCATTATAGCGGCTGGGTAGACCAGGCATCGATCTCTCTTTTTTTTTTTATGACAATCCCAAGAGACAATGTATGGTTGATGCTTTGAACAAGGTTGTAATAATTAAATACATATATATATAGATATAGGAACAACATACATATACACTGGACCATTCAAACTGTATCACTACTTTTAACACTCATATAGTTAATCACATAGAAAACATACTAGCTTGAACTATTCACATCACACATAGGACAAGTCTTTGTTGTTGGTTTTATATTTATTGCAACTACCAACTAGTTTATAACCCATATCCGCTTTGCCGTTTGCTTAATATCACACATTTGCACGGTCTGCTGTCTTATACAAGCTCATTATGTCTATTACTAATACTAATACAAACACAAACAGTGAACAAAATTCAAACTATAATGCTCATAGAGAGGCTTCTATCACCAAAACAACCAGTACGTCAGGCGACAATACGTCCACCACACCTTCATCAACGCCCTCATCTTCTTCATCCGCTTCATCCAATGAAACCAAAATCTTGCCATCCGGTGAATACATCTTAGATACAAATAAACCAAAGACGTTTCTTAATAGTTATGATCTAGAGAAAGTCACAGATTCAGAAGTATATCCACAAAAGAGATTCTTCTCATTCCTACACACTAAAAAGATTAAAGAAGTTCCACAACGAGATGAAGAAAGAACCATATATCCAATGCTACATGCTAACCCATTATCATACATCTACTTTTGGTGGGTCACCTCGGTGATAAGAACCGGTTATAAAAGAACTATTCAACCAAACGATCTGTTTATAATGGACGAAAAATTATCCATTGAAAGATTATATGCAGATTTTCAAAAAAATATGGATTGGTACACTGAAAAGGCCAAAAAAAAATACCTTGAATCTCATCCAAATGCAACAGATAACGAACTGATCTCAAATGTTAAATTACCCAAATATACTTTACCCAAAATCCTACTATTCACTTTCAAAAAACAATTCTTCTTAGCTTGTTTATTCGCTTTATTAGCCAATTGTGCGTCTGGGTTCAATCCAATGGTCACCAAGAGATTGATCGAATTCGTAGAAAGAAAAGCTATTTTCCATGATACAAAAATTAACGCCGGGATCGGTTATGCCATTGGTGCTTGTGTTATTATGCTTATCAATGGTATATTCTTCAATCATTTCTTCCACATGTCTCAAATGTGTGGTTCGGAAGTGAAAGCCGTCTTAACCAAAGCTGCTCTAGCCAAAATGTTAAGAGCATCAAATTATACAAAACATAAATACCCAAACGGGAAAGTAACCTCCTTTGTCACCACAGATGCTTCTAGAATCGAATTCGCCATATCCTTTCAACCTTTCCTAGTCGGATTCCCAGCTGTCTTAGCCATCTGTATCGTCCTTTTAATTGTTAATGTTGGTGCTATTGCACTAGCAGGGCTTGGTGTTTTCTTCATGGGTTGTGTCCTCACTTTAGGTATCTTTAAAATTATCTTGACAATTAGAACTCAAGCAAATAAATTTACTGATTCAAGAGTCAGTATTATGAGAGAAATTTTAAATAACATGAAAATGGTCAAATATTACGCTTGGGAAGATGCTTACGAAGATAATGTTGTTGATATTAGAACTAATGAAGTTAGAAGAGTAAGAAAAATGCAATATATTAGAAATTTCATTATCGCTTTAGGTATGTCCATCCCAAATATCGCCTCTTTAGTCACTTTCTTAGCCATGTACAAAGTTAATAACGGTGCAAGAAATCCAGCTAACTTATTCTCTTCCTTATCCACATTCCAAGTCTTATCCATCCAAATGTTCTTCTTTCCCATTGCTGTTGGTACTGGTGTAGATATGGTAGTCGGATTAGGCCGTATACAAGATTTATTACAATCCCCTGATGAAGAACCAATCGATGTTACTCCTGATGCAGATCTTGATCCATCTGTTGCATTGAAAATCGAAAATGGTGGTTTCGAATGGGAAGATTTTGAAGCCCTTGACAACGCAGAGGAAGAAAAAATTAAACAAGAAGGCAAAGGTAAATCTGATGACCCTACGTCAACTTTCACTGAACTTAAAATGACAAAACAAGACCACGCTTTTGATGATTCCGAAAAGCCTTTCTCTCATTTCAAAGATCTTAATTTTGAAATCAAGAAAGGTGAATTGATTATTGTCACAGGTCCAATCGGTTGTGGTAAAAGTTCCTTATTGAATGCCATGGCTGGTTTCATGAAAATGACTGATGGTAAAATGCAAGTCAATGGTGATTTACTATTATGTGGTTACCCATGGATTCTAAATGCTACTGTGAGAGATAATATTATTTTTGGATCTCCTTATCATAAAGAAAAATATGAAGAGGTTTTAAGAGTTTGTTCTTTAGGAGATGATTTGAAAATCCTGCCTGCTGGTGACAGAACCGAAATTGGTGAACGTGGTATCACACTATCTGGTGGTCAAAAGGCTCGTATCAATTTAGCCAGAGCTGTCTACAAAAATAAAGATATTTTCTTATTTGACGATGTTTTAAGTGCTGTCGATGCTCGTGTCGGTAAGCATATCATGGATGAATGTCTGCTAGGTTTATTAGGTTCCAAGACTAGAATCTTAGCCACCCATCAACTATCTTTAATTGAAAAGGCTGATCGTCTTATTGTCCTTTCCTCCGGTGGTGACTTTGATATCGGTACTTATGACAAATTAAGCAAATCCAATACCACTTTGGTTAACTTACTAAAATTCACTCACCAAACGAAGTCTAACGTGGAAGGCGATGTAAGCGAAGAAACTTTAGAGGATGACTATGAATTCATCAAAGAAGAGGAAGAAGCCAAAACACTGGAAGTATTAGAAAAACAAATGACCATCAAATCTATTCACGATGGCCATCTGATTACAAAGGAGGAAAGAGCCGTTAACAGTATCAAACTAAAGGTTTACTCTGAATATATCAAAGCTGGTGTTGGTAAATGGGGTCCATTAGTCCTACCATTATATGCTCTTTTCATTGCTGGTACTACATTTTGTAACTTATTTTCCTCGGTTTGGTTATCGTATTGGACTGAAAACAAATGGCCTGATAAATCCACCAGTTTCTACATGGGGATGTATTCCTTCTTTGTGTTTGGTGCTTATACTTTTATGAATTTACAATTCACTTTACTTTGTACCATGGGTATCAATGCTTCGAAGACTTTGAATCTGGCTGCTGTTAGAAGAGTATTGCACACTCCAATGGCTTTCTTAGATACTACCCCATTAGGTCGTATTTTGAACAGATTTACCAAGGATACTGATAGTTTAGATAACGAATTAACTGAAAGTATTCGTATGATGATGGCTCAAGTCGGTAACGTCATTGGTGTTATTGTCATGTGTATTGTCTATTTGCCCTGGTTTGCAATTGCTGTTCCATTCTTAGTCATTATTTTCGCTCTTATTGCCGATCATTATCAATCATCTGGTAGAGAAATCAAGAGATTAGAAGCTGTGCAACGTTCTTTTGTTTACAACAATTTCAACGAAGTGTTGTCTGGTATGGATACTATCAAAGCATATGGATCTGCCGATAGATTCTTGGTAAAGACCGATTTCTTAATTAATAAGATGAATGAAGCTGGTTATTTGAGTATCGCAGTTCAAAGATGGGTTGCTTTATTATTGGATTCCGTTGCTGTTGCATTTGCTTTGATCATCACTTTATTATGTGTTACTAGAACCTTTTCAATTTCTGCCGCATCTGTTGGTGTTTTATTAACTTATGTTTTACAATTACCAGGTATTTTAAACACTATTCTAAGATCATTAACTCAAACTGAAAATGATATGAATAGTGCCGAAAGAATGGTTACTTATGCTACCGAATTACCATTAGAAGAGGCTTATAAAAAACCAGAATGCTCTCCACCAGAATCATGGCCAGAAAAGGGTGAAATCGTGTTCAAAGATGTTGATTTTGCCTACAGACCAGGTCTACCAGTTGTTTTGAAAAATATGAATGTCACAATTAAGAGTGGTGAAAAGATTGGTATCTGTGGTCGTACAGGTGCTGGTAAATCTACAATTATGAGTGCTTTATACAGATTAAACGAATTATCTGGTGGTGAAATTTACATTGATGGTGTTGATGTTAGTAAATTGGGGTTATTTGATTTACGTCGTAAACTAACGATTATTCCACAAGACCCAGTCTTATTTAGAGGTACTGTTAGAAAGAATTTGGATCCATTCAACAATTGTTCTGAAGAGTTATTATGGGATGCTTTGGAAAGAAGTGGTGCCATTGATATTAAAGAGTTAGAAGATGTCAAGAAAGAAAAACCGGAAGCCAACAACTCGCATGCCAACATGCATAAATTCCATTTAGACCAATCGGTGGAAGAAGAAGGTTCCAATTATTCTCTTGGTGAAAGACAAGTGTTAGCTTTGACTAGAGCTTTAGTGCGTCAATCCAAGATTTTAATCTTAGACGAAGCTACATCCTCCGTGGATTATGAAACTGACGGTAAGATTCAATCCCGTATTGTGGAAGAATTCGGTGATTGCACGATCTTATGTATTGCGCATAGATTGAAGACAATTTTAGGTTACGATAGAATCTTGGTTCTTGAAAAGGGTATTGTCACAGAATTCGATACACCATGGAAATTATTCAGTGATGAAGAAAGTATTTTCAGAAATATGTGTTCAAGAGCCGGTATTTCTGAAGCTGATTTTGTCAAAAAGGAATAGACATACAAACTTTTTTTATTCTGCATTACTTATTTATAATTAATTACATAGATATTCAACTAATAATTTTTTTAATTTTTCCTCTTTGAAAGTTGATCGATTTGTATGTATATTTAATAAATATGTGGTATCTTAATTTTGAAAATTTATTTATTTATATATATGTACTTAATTTGAATAAAACTTTGAGAAGAACTTAAATGGATAAAAACCATATAATATGATATATGTATATTTTTCTACATAGTGTGGGTGTTCATGATTAATTGCGTTTAATCATGGAAAAGAGAGAATAAAAGAAGCGGGAGGGGGGGGGGGAGAGTAGTATTAACTACATTTAGAAGTCACAACTTAAAGAGTACTTTAATTCGTTACCAGAGGTCCACATACCCCAATGTTTTTCGACATCAGAAGTACCGGAAGTGTTTGGTTTCCAGTCTTCATCGAAGGCTTCGAAAGCAATGACGTTAATACCCCAGGCTCTCATAGCACAAATACCTTCTTGCCAAAATTGTTTAGCGTTATCAACAGATGGATAAGAGGCTTCAAAATTGGTACCTTCGGTTGGCCAACCGGTTTCACCAACCCAGAAAGAGATATCGGTGGAACCCTTTGTAGATTGAATAGTTTGTAAAGCTTGCATAATGTCATCAAAGAAAGAATAAGAAGAGTTTTGCATGGTTTGACCTTGCCAGTAGGAGAAAGCATTAGCCATAACGAAATCGGAAGCTTGGATGGCTGGAGCGTTGTAACCGGCAACAAGGACATTCCAAGAGTCGACAGTACCGACTTGCTTACCGGAGTAAGAGTTACCTTCGGAATCTTGTAAACTGTTGATCAAATCACGAGAGTCGTTGATCTTGTCAGCTAATTGTTGGGCAGTCATATCGTCACGATATAAAGCTTCGGAACCGACCAAGAAACCAGCAACGGTAGATTCTTTGATCTTTGGTAAATAGGTTTGTAAAGCGTCCTTTTCAGCTTGGTAATGAGCGTCATCATTTGGCCAAATACCAAAGAAGACTTTGAAACCTTCTGATTCAGCAGCTGGACCCAAGTTTTGTAAAGTGTTACAATCGGAAGCAGCGTAGACCTTGACAGTAGAGGTGTAACCCTTCAAAGTTTGTAAGTCCTTTTCGTAATCAGAAGTAGACTTACAGGTACCATCGTTGTTCTTGGTACCTAAATTGAAGGCCAAATCCCCCATAGCGGAGACTTGGTTGGCAGCTAACAATAACCCTGTAGCAGTAGTAGCGATAGTAGAGAAACGCATGTTTGAGTATATCTTTTCCTATTTGCTTAGTTTTGGATGAGTGAGCACAGCAAGCAAGAGGAGTGTGATAACTTAGTGGTTAAAGTGTGATCAGGAGTTCGTTATTATATATATAATTGTAATGTTTTAGATTTTTGCAAAAATTCCAAGATTTGGTTTGTTTGTTTGTTTATTTTTCTTGTCAAATTTTCTATTGTTCGGGCGACAACTGCTTTTCTGCTCGAGGAGGCGGGGTTGCCCGGCCGTAGCGCTGCTGCTGCTATTAATAGCAGCAGCGAGAGTGTATTTATAACTGGCGGTGACAGGGACAGCTGTGTCAGGGATCTGCGACAGGAGCATCTGCGACACAAATGCTGCATCGATGTCGACATGTGTTTCAGTTTATTTCGTTTAAATTACTCGTCTGATAATATTGGAACTACAATGATACATATATATAATGTCATATATAAATAGCTTAATAGACCTTCTTCTTGCTGTCAATGGACATTTCACCGGCACCGGTGTTGGTGATTAGTAATAACCCACCGATGATACTCAAATTCTGGTAGAACTCGTATTTCAAGAAGTCTCTCTTGGTTTGGTCATGCAACCAGTAGTTGTTGACAGTGATGTTATAGAAGGTCAAGATCAAACCCAGCATCAAAGAAGCCATCTTGGTCTTGTAACCAATGGCAAAACACACAGTGCCGATCAATGTAATGAAAACGGTTAACCAGGATTTACTGAAAGTAAACCCAATGAACATCAAAACAATCAAGATTCTACCAGCTAACAGTAAATAACCTTTGAATTGCTTCTTTTGGTCGTGCAATTCAGGTAACATACCAAATGTCGTCTTGTTCTGTACAATCGAATCACTAAATGCGATCAATAACCCACCAATAACACTGAAATTTCTCAACACAAAGGAGGACCCGGCAAATAACCCATAAATAATACCTTGTAAAATAATACACGAACACAACGCACCTGTAGCATAAATTGTCTGTTTTCTCAAGATTAATAAAGTGGCACCAACAAACATGACAATACTGACAGAAAATAAGAAGAAGATAACAAAGTAGTATGGGTAACGCTTCCATTCATAAAGATAGAACACTTGATCTGTCCATTGAGTCAAAATTCTGATCGAATCTTCGTAGAATGTGGCCACAATGAAAAATCTGGCAATTGTAGGGATATAAGGTTGGATCTTTCTGACAAATGAGTAATCAGTTAAACCTTCTACTTTATCATTCAATCTTTCAAAATTGTCCTTAAGTTGAGATAAGAAACCCTTTGAATTTTTGGATCCTTGATTTGGATATGAAGTGTATTGTGGAGCACCCATTGGACTACCAATTGGAGCCCCAGCAAAGTTGTTGTTCCCGCCTCTATAGGACATATTAAATATAAATGTATGTTGTGTCTAGGATGTGATGCTATGTAAATCGTTAACAAACAATCGTTTCAACAAACACTGTTGGCCAAGTTGCCAATCCTAAAATTATAAAGGTTTCATTTTCTAAACGTTGTTCTCTTTATTTTTCATCTTTTTCATCTTTTTCATCTTTTTCATATTTTTCTTCGTTGTGAGTGTTTTTTTTTTCTATTTTCGGTATTCCTCTTTTTTTTTTTTTATTTTAAGAAATTGGCACATTGACAAAATGGAATTGCAAAGATGTCACAAACTGAAACAGAAGTGACACAGTTGGATATTCAGCATGCTTTAGAGTAATTTCATAAAACAGCAGATTATTATTCACTGCATGAAGTATTTTCTAAAGTAGGTAGACATTCTTAGCTAAAACTTTATTTCTCTCCCTCTTTCATTTCACTATAGGGATATCTAATAAGGTATCTGACAAACTTCTTTGCAGGGCTTGCTGATATAGACATTTTAATTTTTAAAGGGAACAGTTAACATTATATATAAAAAACTTCAATGTTTATTAGAACTTTCATTTTGATCCCTCCATATCCATGTATTGTAAGATTTTAATGGATACAGAGCATTCGAGTCTCATTGAAAGGATATGTTATAAAATAACTTATTAAATTTCGTAAATACCCGATTTTAAGTTAGAAGAACTTAGTATCTTTGCTTTCTCTTGCTAGTAGTGGCATCATTCCATATCGAGGGAACCGCGGTAGTTTTGTTTATATACAATAGTTCCATTTCATTATTATATATGAGATTTGGGTTACGATGTGGTAATTTATTAGATAAAGTCCAACTATTTAGTAAGAATTCAACAAATGGATTAGTAAAACCCATGAAAATTATCAGCAATAATTTCACATTCATTCATATAATAAGACTATTTTTAATTAAGTAATTGTAACCGAACAGGAATGCTAGCTATTTAACAAAACTCATACATTATTTTATATACAATTCAATCTTCATAGATATAAAATATATCAATGATAGACAAAAAGAATCAATATTCTTCTTTAAATTTAAACTGTAATACAAATACGTTTTACACCCCCCATAGTTAATTCTTCTATGGTCATAAATGTAGCCACAGCATTTTTTTGTTCGAATCGACAGCATCAACTGACCCATAGTGGCAGATTCAGCTGCTAAATTCATCTGTTTATTTGCGACGACATTAATAATATGGAAAATACTATTGGGTAACATGTATGAATAATGTGTAATGACTGAATTATTAGTTACCTTGGTGATATCCACTCTGAAGGAGGCATACGCATCAAATGTATAACATGATTCATTACTTAAATATCAACGCAAAACAACTTTTGAAGTTGAGGTTTCGCCTTTTATCAAACTTTCTCCACGTGAACATCGCAAAGTTGTATGCAGTTCAATGATTGTTCCTTACAACGTTCCCAATCAGGAGTGGTGGTAGATAACCTGTATTAAAATGAATTACATGCTATACGTCTGCAATCTCATATGATCTTCCTAGTCTGGTACCAATAATAGGAGAATCAAAACAAATGATAACAATTGGGATATGTCTTAAGTCGATGTAAAAGGATTATTTTTATACATTATAATATATAAAGTACTTAAGAATCAAAAGCATATATAATATAAAAAATATATAAAAAAGGTATTGTAAAAGCAAATACAATACAGGAAGTGGTAGCGCTAAGTCCTGTATTAATCCATAAAAAAAAAGGCTATAATGCCTAACGAGTTACTTCAAGTTACAAAGGACTCAATTTTGGTACCTATCGTTAAGATAAATAAACCATTTATGGTTCTGCCAAATCTACTTTTGATCTAATTCACTCTTTATGACATAGATCTTAAATTTGGTATTTGCCATATTGATGATTCTGCCAAATCTTTTTCATCTAATTCACTCTTTATGACATAGATCTTAGATTTGGTATGCGCCATATTGAGTCGGATTTTGAAAGGATCTGAATTTCAGCAGAAAATTTAGAAAGAAAGGCTGTCCAGTGGTTCGCTGAATTTTACAGTACTCATGATATTCGGGCTATGACTTATAACGACGTAGTGAATATTATGAAGACATCCTATATGAGTCAAATGGACGCATATGATGTCAGTCGTAGAATCAGTATTCTTATTCAAAAGAAGGAGATAGATCATTATATTAAAGAGTTTAATCAATATAAGAGTCTATTACCACAGGGGAGCATTAGCGAAAGTATCTTTGTTGGATATTTTATCCAAAGATTGAAGCCAGGAATTCGTAGAGAAATCCGGCTACGTGACCCTCAGACAACAGCAATGGCTGCACAATTAGCTAAACAAGCCGTATTGTATTCTTCCCCCAATTGATTTGAATACTAGTGGTGTTGTTGATTTTATTTAACTGATCCAATGTATCCAACCGATGCCAATGGTGATACCATCATGGCAATTCAGAATTCTAGCCAAAAATTGAGTGGTAGAAGAACTAATTGGAGGGGAAAAATAGAAACAGTGGTCAAAAGTACATTCCTAATGCAGAGACAGATCATGAAGCAATTCGTAGACTTTGTCGCCACTATAAATTATGTTTCAGATGGAGACAACCTTGACAGCAGCCAAATAGTTGTCCCCAGAGGAGTTCTGATCTATAGGAAATCGAGGGTCCCACTCCTTTATCTTCTTCCGAGACCCCAACTAGTTATACCATACCAAAAAAAGAAATCTATTACCGACATTATCACCAAAATTATGAAAAAAAGAATAAAATAGATTAAGAACAATCTCTTTATATATGAAATATCCCATGTAGTTTCAATTCAAGCTCCATCCTTACCTGACAAGCTGTTATTTTCAGTAATCCCTTTTTCAGGGTTCTAGCTTTTGCCAAGGTAGAACCATAGAACCTTAATTCATTAATTTATTCTATTTGCTGTATTGCTTTTATTACATATGGTTCAAACGTTCTCCCTCAATGATGAAGCCATGTTTCTGACATTACGTAATAATGAATAACGTCTATATATTGGAGTGTGAACGAATATTCAATTATTTACTCAGGGTTTGCACGTTGCAACTTACAGTAGGAAAGTTGATCTTCGAAAGCAAAACACACATTTGAAATGATACCAGACAAACATTATGCTCACCGGGAAAGATATGTGAAACTTATGCTAAAAATGTTCCTTGGATAGAGCTATACAGTATACTTTACAAATATATATTGATAGTTACTACCATCAATTTTGATGGGAAAGGTAGTGGTGAAAGCAGATTTAAAATATGTGAATATTTTCAAGTAGGGGTATTGTAAAATAACAAACACAAATAGAATATCCGTTTCTGTAACAACATACATGTCATCATCTCATGTTAATGCTGTAAATATATCTCTTTGTACTGGTGATTTTTTGATCATCTCCATTGAAGTAGTTAACTAAGTAATATCAATTTGAACATATTCAAAAAAGGATATTTTTTTTGAAAATATAACGGAGTTATATTACAACTAGTATCGATGCCTCGTTGCAATACCTTTACAGAAGGTGATTATTTCATTGTGTGTTTAATAAGACATTGATCTGAACATGGAGCATAATGGGTAGAAATCGAGTTACATTCAATCAAACAGCAAAGAGATAACCATGACTATAGACGATCTGCTAGAGGTTGAATAATCTTAAATTGTTAGTTGCATTCCACTGGTATGGTCAATATCAATTAGACTACTAAGTACAGTTACTGGTAGGAAGATACTCTTCATATTTTAAAGTAGTTAACAGGCTTTTTTTTCAAACTAGATGTGGACTTCCTCTCATGTGAAAGAGTACTGATATTTGATTACATTACAGTACAAATACAACAGAGAGTAAGTACCAGATGTGCATCGTTACAAAACATTTACATCCCCGGATAATATAATATAAATTGAAAATCTTCTACATGCGACTCCTACATACATTTAGTTATACCTCAATTTCGACTTTGTGCAATGCTTTTACCTATATTTTGGATCGTCGCAACCTGACAGATGATTACCAGCGACATTATAAAATTAAATACTGCTAGAGTTACGATCATGATAGCTGCCCGTTTAGAATATATAGCGTAAAGGTTCTTGTTTAGTGGGATCTTTGGGGATTCAGCCACCTCTGTGTCTGATTGAAGAGGTTGCAATTCATAGGCCTCGGCCTCCGGTGTGGTTTTGTCCATGTTGATGTATATATGTCTTGGTTTATTCAGTACAGGGATACTTTTATGTGATATACCATTATATCTTTGAATCGAATTGTCTGTTTGATATATGCCTGAAATAACAACTGGCTACGAAACATGAATATTACTGACAACGATATGAAAGCAACACGGAATGACAGAGTTTCATTCCAATGAGCAAAACTAGGCGTTGAAAATTAATCAGTACTTACAAGAAAATAATCACCACGAGTCGCATGTTAATGAAAAAACTCTACTGATGCAACTCAATCGCCAAGATCTGAAGAATATCTGAATAACAATGGGAAGTGCTGCCAAATATGGGCTGATAAAGCTGGTCGTTCACATATAAGTTTATCCGAAACTTTTTCAACAAAGAAACTTAGATATACATTTTATTAAAATAAATGCCTCAGATGACGTATCTGCCCTCATGTCTGCAATGGAGAACAGCGACTTGTATCTAATGATAAATATTCATTATATCCTCTATATATAGAAGGATGGCTTCAATGCTTTCAGTGAATTACAAAAGTAAAGATCATACTAACCTTTTACTATTGTGCTGCTCTTCCCTTTGTTAGGCAAGTTTTCAGAGTAAAGATATTAAACCATAGTAAACAGAAACCTCGATATGAGAAGCGAGGAGGAACGTCGGTACGTCAAATTCATGTATAGTGCAGCATGTCTAGCACTCTTATTATCAGCTCTAACATTTTCGGCTCTCGCTAATAGTAGTATTCAATTGTATATCTATAGAAGTGAGCTTGTTACTAAACAGGAATAAGAGAATAGCATTGTGAGTAATGGAAGTTCCGTTAAGTCTACGGACCCATTTCACTATTAACGAAGTTGTGAATTAGACACTTTCTTCAGGGCAATCAGTCTATAGTTTAAAACCACAATGATGTTATGCGAACAGGCTGCTTCGTGTCTAAAAATACGATCCAAATATATCGCTAATGAAAGAATTCCACATTCATGCAATAGAACCTAACGATATATAACTGATACTTTTCATAAAGTATCGTTTTTTGTAACAGTTTTATTTTTTCAACATTATTCTTTAAGATATATGTAATAACAAGTAGATAATCTTCGAAACACTATTACTTGTCGTTGGGTTATAACTGATATATAATATTTACTTTAAGCCTTGCCAGTTCTGATATAGGGAGATGTTACTCCTGTGTGAAGACAATACCGTTTCTGGAATTTGTCGGAAGCATATACTCTACATATATAAATGCTATTATTCTTAATAATCCAGTTTTGTGTCATTACAATGGCCAGGATACATCCAATTTGCCTATTCCACTGCGGATAACGGAACCAATAAATATCCAAGTCAACATTACAGCAAAATGTGGAATGGAAATATGTGAATGTGCTAAAAAATACATGGTATGTCTAGCAAACCTTTGCTGTGATATAATATCGAAAGCCCCATCATAGTGAGGCGACGTTCACTTATATTTTATATTAGCTATGGATCAAGTGTTGTTTTAAAATAATACTGATCCTAGACCACCTTACAATTTAGTGTATAGTAAGTACCAGATTGCTATAATGGCAATGATACATTACCATGACACTTAACTATTCTATTACCAACCAGGATCATTACATACAAAAGATTAAACCTCAATTTGCATCTTTTGTGGTAGCTTTATACTGATCTTTCAGATGTATGTTAAGCATCATCAACTTAAGATAGAGTCTAGCTGATAATATAAAACAAATTGACGCTAGAAGTACAATTATGATGGCTCTCCGCTTAGAATATATGATCCACAAATTTTTGTTTGGTGGGGTCCGTTGAGAATCAGAGCCATCTGAATCCGGCGAAAGTTGTTGCAATTCATAGCCTTCGGCTTCAGCTGTGTTTTTATTCATGCTAACTTATAAAAGTTTCGGTTTATTGAGTACAAAAACATTTGCTTAATATTCTTAACACTTTCATATCTTATTTAAAAAAAGGTCATTGCTATCTTTGATTAAAACCACAGGTTTGATGTATATCTTAGATATCGATGCAATAGAAAACACGGAGTGCCAGTGTTTAATTCCAAACGACAAAACTAAGAATGGAAAATTAATTTGAACTAAAAAGAGAACGATCTTCTCAGATCTCATACTTGTAAATAGAACCTAATGGGGCAATTCCTCCCGAGTGATCCGTAGAAAATCTTAGCAACAACAGGTGATGCTCCCAAATATGGTTTGATGAACCTGGTAAAGTTCAAGTTACTTCGAATAATTCTGACAAAGAACCTCAGGTATTTTCTTGCTTAAAAACTACAGAGTATGTTGGTTCACAGGCATGCCCCCAATGAAAGCAGAAAGTCACTTTGAAAGTGAATATTCAATATATTTGATATCAATACAACATATAGGCTGACAGTGGTCTTACACATTAACATTGGCCTAAATTTTAACTGTTGTGTTTGGACTGATTGATAGACTAATAGTAAAGAGATTAAACCATACTAAGCAGAAACCCACTAATGAAAAGTGAGGCTGAAAAACGTTATATTAACTTTATGGTTGGTGCAGCAGTCTTAACAATATCATTGTTGTCACTGAGTATGGGGTTTCTCATCAGCGGTAATTTCTTTTTTGATGACTCTGAAGATTTGATTGCCATAATCCAAAGATATGAAAATAACCCAAACGGAAATTGATATTCCATTGAGTCAAACGGTATATTTACTCATCAACTGAGCAGTGGATTAGACGCTGACTCGTACGTTAGTCAATACACAGTTTGGGATTAGAACCACAATGAAGCAATACCATCAAGTTTCAATACCATTCATATCTCGATAATATTGGCAAAATGGTTTCATATACAGGAAACATTGCTAAGTTTTCATTACGTACGATTTAAGTAGCAATTTCATCATCTGTATATATTTCTCAAGCTAAAGTGTAAAGGAATAAAGTAGTCATCTCTTCGAACGCTTGTTCTTTTCCGACTGCTTCAGGCTAATATTCATTTAAATAATATATTTCAATTCATACTTCAATATCTCTGTATATCTGACAGTTCTCTCAAATCCATATGTCACTTCTGTGCAAAGAATTCTTTGAGCAATTGTATGATTCGGCAATTGAACGTTTCCATAAAATCTCGTGAGACTACTAAAAAATTTAGTCCGCGGAAAGGAAATTCTGGAAGTATTTCAATTATCTTTCAATATCGACCCAGAACCAGTAGAAACAACATTGGTATATCATTGCTCTTACCTTGATTCAGTTGTTTGCAATGTAAACTTTACTTCTGGAGTATAACTATTTGACATACTTAGGTGACAGAATAAGAATCTCCAGAAAATACAATCGTTTAAGATCGCTTCTTTGAATTCTTTTCTATCAATTAAAGTAGCAACTAACAAAAGATCATTAACGAAGACAGCAACAATATTATAATACATTGCCAATGATTTTTTTCTATAGCTTTTATCTACTTGTACCAGTTTTGGATTATTTTAACTTCTCATATTATGAACATTTTGTTGTCGGTTTAGTTTTGCTGCATGCTTATTTCAATCCAGGTCAGCTAATGTTAAAGAAGTGGGCCTTTTGGGGATGTTTGTCAAATCATTTGGTTTCACTGGTTTCAAAGTTATAGATAGTTTTGAAGTTTGTGACGCCACAAAATATGATTTGAATCAGGATTGCACTAAGGCTTCATTGGATGTAGTAGAATCTGTCCTTTTAAATTCTCTTTGCATCTTTTTGGCTTGGCAAAATGCACATACTCCAAATGGAGAATTGAAAAGTGTTGGTACTACTGTTAAGAGACATATAATGAGACAACGTATAATGGGGGTGGTGTTACTTCTTATCTTTTTGAGCGTTAAACCATTAATGTGGTTCATGACTGATATGAACTACCCGATAGTTGATTTAATGAGAAAGACTTTTAATCATCTGACATAAATTGTAGCAAAAAATCCTACAGGCACTACCTACTATTTTCAAAGTGCCAATAAACTGTACTGAATTTAATCAATAGTCAGTATTCCCACATTTAAGTGCTCTTGAGACGTTTGAAAATAAAGTGTTTTAGTCGAGTTACATAATGGACAATTCTCATTTTTTGAGTGTGCACTGATGATGGCTACGTTTGTTATATCGGGCCTTCGACCGTCTGGTCACCGAATTTGTGGAATTACAAATGATAGCTGAGAAGCACAAATTTGTCACTTTGCAAACCTAATGCAATTTATAATAAACAAATATTGACATATTATAATAAATATTTTATCCTGCAGTCTAGATACACAACACATATGTTCTTCTGTTGTTATGGTGCGGTAATACATTATTTTTTCTCCGAAATATTCCAAGATATTTGAAAATTAAATTCAATCAAGACAAACATTGTCAACTTAATACTACGGATCGAATTGACACTACAAACAAGGAAGCATTTTGCAGACAACAGATGTTACCAATTATGCCAACATAACTAAGGGGAACACACTTATACCGCTTTTAACATTTATTGAATAGCGTTTATGCAAACCCATTAGAATATTACTATAAGAATGACATAAATAATCCCTTCATTATATGCAGACAGACCAATTATGAACCTTTCAACCAATCCATACTGCAATCCAAATGTATTATGGAATATTTTCATGAGCAATAATAAAACCATAAACAATATCTGAACTCATGACAACCACATGTTGTATATTCATATTTTATTATCTAAAATCCCATAGTAAAGGTTCCAAACGGTTGAATATGCAAACCACTGCTACACCATAAAATATCAGGCAATGCTATAAGCAAGTAACTATGATCCCACAACTGAAAAGGATTCTCAATTTGGAAGTGAATTGACTCACTTTTATATTTTGATAAAGGAACCGTTGTTCAAAGGATCCACCCTAGTATTTTAATAGGATTACATCACAATTATATAAGTATCACTAGTGCAGCCAAAATAGCATTATTGATGAAAACAGATATATACTTGCACTAGAATTGGCTTATTTACATTTTTTAAGAGTTATACCAGATTTATTGTATTTTCTTTCAATTACGCAACCAAATCCCCATAACATGATCAGTGTTAATCCAAAGTTAAAATAATGTAGTTTATAATGTTGATCTACATACATAGAAAAAAAGTTAACTACTATTATATTGCCGGACTATCCTATAATGCGCTGAATTTCAAATCTAATATTGTAGAATATGAAACTGTAGCTCCACAACAAAAATAACATAACTATGAGTATCAACCTAATATATTGTCGTGCATACTGTACTCTCGATACAGCCAGTCGCGAGCATTACACAACCGTTACTCTGACAACTCAATAAAGGATTAATTCCCAAGAATATAGACACCGTATAATAAGACATAAGAATATAATAACCGTGTAAGTAGTATATAATACGGTACAAGAGTGGATAAGATTGTACTATTCGAGGATATAAAAGCTGTTGTATTCCGCTGTTAAGTACCGACCAATAGCTCTGAAAAGACTCCGCTGGCGTATATTTCCAATTGTTTTTGTTGGATGTTTTACTTCGGAGAAAGATTTCACGTGAAAACTCGTAAAAGACTGTATGTATGTACGTTATAACTTAAATCCCAAACACATAATGAGGAATTATACATAAATAAACCTTTTTAACTAATTGTCAATCGCTTCTATCCTTCAACGTCAATGTATCTTGGTAAAATATGATATATAAGAACTACTGTTTTCTTTTTTATTCTCTAGGCCCATTTCTACATATTTGTTTACCCTGATCTCTTGCACCAAACTATTGAACATTGCTAATCACACAAATACTACTTGAGCATTCACAAAAATATATATTTCAAAAGTTTTAACAATAGTATCACAAGCCAAGACATGAAGAGCAGTGTTGAAGAAACCTTTATTGAAAGTCAAGATATGGATAATTCTTATCCACCAAAAAAACCTGCCTATATAAGAGCTGGTATAGGTATGATAATTACTTGGTGTCTATTTTGGGCCATCCGCCAAACGAAAGTGGCATTTACACACGACCCAAATAATAACTTTCGATTAGTAAACGAAAAGCCAACTGAAATTTCAACAGTTTTACTAAATAAAAGAAACAAGTGGACAATTTTCGCTTCTAAGGCATTGAATAACATAGTTGTTGCAGTAGGTTGTGTAGCAGGTGGGTGGTGCGCCCAACATTGTCCTCCAATGTCACTTGGTTGTTGGGTGGCAACGGCAATTGTGCTCGTGGCTGCTGTTGCACAAACAGCTATTTCTACTCATTGAGGGAGTCAGAGTATGAATGCCAGATCGCTTCCAAATTTTTCTTATTTACAGAAAATGGGGTATGAATTAAATGCGGTCAATTCTACAACTACAGAACTTGTATCTACCCGTTTGTCAGCCGCTGGCTTATCATTAGTCGGTTTACCAATTTAACCACCACAGCTTTGGTCAAAAGAGACATATTTAGTGCTTCTATCAAGCCTAACTTGTTGATCCACTGGAACTCTGATTTAGAAACCCATATTGGTGAACATGTTCAGCAAAATTGGAACGCAATGGTCGATGACATTGTTAGTGACACAAATACAGGCTCTTTGGAATCACCTTTAAGATATACCAACAAGTTCAACTTACAAAAACGTGGTGGTGAATTTCATGTACAATGGCTATCTTACAGCTGGGATAATCCTAACTCAGATTTAGCAAAAGGTGCAGCACAGGATAGACAGCTTTTTATGCTGCATTGTCTGCACAAATAGTGCTATAACTTTTGCTTCAAAACTTAGATGGCATGGTTGTTTGCAAGCCCCCCCACGCAAAACGGACTTTTGTGCAACATGTTGCATTGCTCCGAACAATGCGTGTTGTTGGGGCATTTGAGACGTCACACTGAGCCATCTGAAAGGATGACAAAGGCCATACAACACTATACAATTGTATATAAAGGGCAATTCTTTGTTTATGTTCTTTTTATAGTATAAACCATATATACTGTTCATGTGTAACAATGAAATGATGGGAGAGGGTTAAACAAATATGTATTTTATGCAAGTGGATATCTAGAATATATCTAATATCAGAAAAAAGTGTACGTTTTTCTTTATACAATTGCTTGTCCTGTTTTCTATTTTCAGCATCTGCCTTTATTAAATCATAGCCGGTATATATATTACAATCATAATCACTGTTATTGTCTTGAAACGTAGTTTTTATTTTCTCTATCAATGTATGATATTTGTTTCAAAAGATCAAATGTCAAATGAAAACAAAAGCTTTCCCATTTATATATGTGTCCAAATGCTTAATATAATCAGGCAACTTGAAGTCGAATTCTCGAATAACAATTACTGTCTTATGCACATTATTGCATGCATCAATAAACGCAGAAAATGTGTCAGAAAACGTGTCAGAAAAACTCCGATGTTTTTTTGAGAAGGACGCATCAAATTTATTTTTTTGTCAAATAAACCTCAAGAATAATTTCATATAAATGGAAAGACGCTGAATGAGCACTCACATTTTGTTTTTATCTTACTATTTAGACATTAATACTTATCATTTATATTTTAAAGTAAGGTTGCTGTCATCATCGTCAAACTTTAGTTACTAGAAGATATATCTTCGATAGAAAATAATTTCCTAGAAAATTTACCAGAAGCTTCCTGAAGTTATGTCCCACAAAGAAGATCGTATCATGAACCCATCCAAAGTTGAAAAGAAAACAACAATAAAGGCGCATATATCACCGTCCTCCTATTCTGAAGCTTCGAACGATAATAAATCCCACCCTCAGAAAGAGACTAAAAAATTTACCATGAGTAAGTACCCAACGGCTTCCTCCATGGAAGAAAACCGGAAAAAATTGAAAATATTAACCAGAATGATTCATTTCCTAGAATTTGTAAGAATTATATTTTTTATAACCCTCTTTTCGATTGGTTTAGTCTCTATGTTTTTTTCATATATTCCGGTTAATGTGTTTGGCATGCCATTTTATTCCTTTTTGCTACTTTCTCATTCTTTAACATATCTCGGTTTATTGATCGTCCACTATCACCTTTTCCCACCAGTACTTGATAAAAGCAGCATTATCGGCGATGAAATAAAAGAGGAATGTTCTTATTCGCCAGCATATCATCGGTCTAAAATTGAATTGTTTTGGTGTTACCTGAGAATTTTCCTTGCTATTTTAATAAATGGAGGAATCTGGAAATATTTAACTTATATGGACTTCCCATATGATGAGGACGAAGCTGACAAGGTGTTGCATATTTGTTTCTTATCGGGAATATTGATGACATGTGTATTTGCATATGTGATGGCATACCTGGGTCCTGTTAGTGCTGGAGTCATAATAAAGAAACAGAATACTCACACGTGGGGGAAAGATGCCGCATATTTCAAATTATTACAGGAAAAAGATAAAATTTTAATGGAGTTACTACATGCAAAAGATGACGAAATTAAAAGACTGAGAAAAGAGAACGAAGAGCTAAAGAGCAAAAATCAATAAGTACCTACTGAAAATAAAAACTCTTAAGAAAGGTAATAAGAGTGCTGGCAGAAGCTACCATCATAACTAATCATATAGGGTACAGATTGATAGCTTACCTATATATATTCGTTTCTGAATATACAAATATATAAATAAATCTCGCTCTATGCTTATATCAATATTATTAGTATGCTTTATATAAACCAGTTTTCATAAACGAATCAGTCATAATTAATAGTTTTTATATTGAATACTATAACAGAATAAAAAACACAATTGTAGTAAAAATCCATGTATTGATAATCAAATTACACTTTGATATTATAGTTAAATTACTAATTAAAACAAGGTATAGGGAGCAATACATACATATTACTTAGTTCACCGTTGAACAAGAATTCCTTCCAAAAATACCGAGCTTTTTCGAAGACGGAATAATGATACTTTATTCAATACTATCACTTGGGATTAAATCTGGCGCAAATATGGAATATAATATTTCATGAATAGTTAAACAGCTAAATATAAATATATAATTATTAATTATTTTTCACACAGTATACATACGGTAAAATAATTGTTGAAAAAGAACTGCATCAGTCGCTTATAGTTACTAAAGTTTATCAGTTCTTTTTGAAAGAAATGGGAAATGCCTTATTCAAGAGGAAAAAAAGATTCAAGTCCACAATAAATCCATTGATTCAACTATTTGCGATCTTTAGTACACTATTCAAAAGAATAATTTTGTTTCACGATCTGATTAGTAACTTAGGAATCTTGAAAAACAAGTAAAAGTAAATATCCAAGATAATCTGCCTGCAATTTGTTATGGTTTTTCTTAAAGTATACATTATATGTCATGATTGCATACACTACATATATTTCTATAAAGATAGTCATTATTAAGTTAAATTATAAGTAGCAGGCATCTATTCCTTGTCCCAGCCTAACTTCAAGGCTTCTTCATAAGTTGGATAATCGGTGTAACCGTGATCAGTCATGGCGTAGAAGGTATCTCTGTCATATGTGTTTAATGGTAAACCGTCCTTCAATCTGTGGACCATATCTGGGTTAGCGATCCATAGTCTACCAAAGGCAGCTAATGTTCTGCCGTCTTCCACCATATCCTTGACAAACTCGGGGTGGAAAGCTAAATTACCGGCACGGATGATTAGCCCCTTCCAGATCGAATAGACGAAATCGTTGCTGACAGTGGCGTCTGCACCTGTCCCTTCGGTCATGAATGGATCGGTGACTCTAGGCTCGACTAAATGGACGTATGCTAATCTCTTCCCTTCCTTGGCTCTCTTTTCTAATTCACCGATGACATGGGCATATTGAGCTAGGATCAATGGCTCAGCACTACCGGATAGAGTACCGAAAGTACCCCATGGGGAGAAACGAACACCGACATTTTCATGACCCACGGCTGCAATAACGGCATCTACAACTTCCAAAGTGAAACGAGATCTGTTTTCGATGGATCCACCGTATTCATCGGTTCTGTTGTTTGAGATTGGGTCCAAAAATTGGTTTAGTAAGTAACCGTTGGCTGAGTGGATTTCCACACCATCGGCACCAGCAGCAATAGCGTTCTTGGCAGCTTGGACGTAATCAGCGATGTGTTGTTTGATTTCATCCTTGGTCAAACCGTGTTGTGGGTTCTTGGATTTCAAAGCTTTTTCCTTTTGTTCTTCATCCATGTAGATGTCGTCGGAGGCAGAAAGATATTTAAGACCGTCTCTGGCTAGGGAATCGGCAAATGCTTGTCTACCTAGATTCCATAATTGGACGTAGACAAAGGACTTGTTGTCATGAATCTTCTTGAAAATCTTGGTCCATTCGGCAACTTGTTCGTCAGACCAAATACCCGGGGCATTGTCGTAGCCACCGGCAGCGTCTGAAATGAAAGTACCTTCAGTGATGATGAAAGTACCCGGGTACTGGGATCTTTGGTTGTAGTATTCAACGGCCCAGTCTTTGTTAGGGACATGACCCGGGTGATGAGCTCTCATACGGGTCAAAGGTGGGTAGACAGCACGATGTTGCAGATGCATTTTACCAATCTGAATTGGCTTGAATAAGTTGGTGTCGGCTAATGGGACTGGAGTGAAATCTTTGGAGAAAGGCATGTTTTGTTGTGTTTGTTAGAATGTTGGTTCTTGTTGTGTTGTCTGAGGGTAAACTTACAAACAGAGAAGAGCATTTCCTTTTGATCTGTTAAATTTTACCTGTATTTATACAAATCTTGTCAGGTCAAGCAGCAAGTGTAGTTCTTGCTACTTCTTCATATTACAAATAAACCTTCAGTATAGGAGTTACTACCAATTAACCGCTTAGTCAAATCCAGATCTTGTAGTGGGGCAATTATAATGTGTCAATATTTTTATGATCGAGAAAAAACAGAGTGTCCGAGTGTCCGGGCATCACTTCCTGACCGGGTTGTCCGGTGATCGTCTGAATATTTGGTAACATTATAGTGTATGAATTTAACTATTAGACGCTGGTATTATTGCAATTCATTAATACTAGTCCAGGAAAACCAAGAATATGTTAAGATATCTATTAATATAATGTTTCTTCTCTAGAGGTGTAAAGCTGTATTCTCTTGAGATGCCACTGCTTCATGTTATCAAATGTTTGGATCTTGTTGTATCGTAAAGATAACAGTGAGTCCTGATCATTTTGTTGAAGAATGTAGAGTTATTGAAAGTGATATGTGTACTCGTTCAGTTTTATTTGTAGGTGGAAAACATAACAACAAAGATATCTTCCACTATGAACATACTTGTATCATTGACGGTAAGTTTCATGTAATCAACAAATTATCACTCATCCAATTCTATTAGCAATGCTAATCATAGGTTGATAGAGAGAGGATATACCTGCTTTGCTGTTGAAGGTATACACTAACAGAACATCCAATATATATTCTGTATTTCTTCAACTTTTTAAAATTCACAATATATAAATCTTGTAAAGTCAAATTGAGAAAGTAAAGAACAGCGATAGATCATCATAGACACAGCTCATTAGAGTTGTCCTACTTAAAGCACTCTGAAGTGAAGAACTTTGACATTACTATCCCCCTCACAGTCTAACAAACTAGGTAAAGTCATATACTTTAATGGGTTGGGGAGCATTTATACAAAATGTACAATTACTGTAGTCGTTGTGAAGAACTATTTACTTATTTGAACACGGATGATGTTACATTTGTCACATTGATTGAAAGTATTGTAAGAAAATAGTGTGCCACAAGAACTAGCTAAATGGTTTTATTCAATAATACAAGCAGTTCAAAGGCAGTGTTCTTTTTTAGTTCCAAAAGCTAGTTACACTGTACCTATAGTGCCTTCAAAGACTGTGAGGGGGTGTTCAAGATTGATGGGGATTGTACCGATGACAAAAAGAGTGAATTCTTTGAGGACTTTGAGAATGAACACCCTAATACCAAAGTTATGGGTACAAAACTGTTGTCAAACGGGTTAGACTGTCAGTTTATATGTCTGGTGGATTGTTATGTTAATTGTGTGGACTATCTCCAAATGGTATTTGGGACTGGTACTACGTAAAAGTGCTTAATGTCGAGGGGAAGAAAGGCTTTATAGCAAAGAACGAACTCGATAGGAAGTTCCCTCCAATTAACTGGAAGATGTGCCTATCTGAAACAGTAGCAAATTTCTATGATGTCCCATACAAGGGTCATGATGGATGTTGTGGAGCAAAAAAAGGAGACGAAAGAATTGATGAACTAATTGAGAAACTTAAAAACGATACAACAGAAAACTTATATAATAACGAGGTAATTGTCATTGATGATAGCGAAGATGATAGTGACGATGAGACAGTTGATATAGGCAAAATGATACGCAGAATCCATGAAATGCTATGGAAAGAAGGACCCCAGATTTTAATGAAGACTTGGAAACATGTCCTGGGGGAAGATCATTTGCAATCTACGGAGGAGTTGTTTTTGTATCTAAACCCAAGGTACATTGTCACCTGGAGTGACGAAATTTCGTCCCTTCTTTGTGATGACTGTCTCATGCCGTTACAGGATGAGCATGATTGCGGTTATTTAGGAAAGGTGATTGGTAACCTTGTTTATGAGTATCTTGCCATCCAGAAAGTAATTAAAAGGCCGGAGGCATATATAGCTATTAAAAATGAGTTAATCAAACACCACGCCTGCCTATTTCTTCTTATGCTATTGAGGAGCAAAAAAGAGTCTGTCAGAAGAGACTTTACAAGGATGCACGATGCTATAAGCAGACCTCCAAAGTTTGCAGACGATGAAGGTATTTGCCCATGGAATCCTGTTGAAAATTTTGAGAAGTACTTTGCCTTGATATTTAGAAGGAAGATCAATCCTGTTTTGGTGGTACGCAAGGGAATTATCGATTATTGCAGACCATCGTATTTCGATATCTCTGATTTTTATTCTTCAGTATTTAGCGATGCAGCGAATATCAATCAGATTGCCGAACACAATGATAGTGCAATGTTTGCCATGTACAAAAAGCAAGCTCTTATCGATGTCGAGGTGCGGTTTAGAGAATCTCTAGATCAAGATAAAGAGCTAGAATTAGACGAATTGCTGGATGGTATTAACTTGATCCCAATAGTCATTACCATGATCTCGGCTCTTTACAAGAGTGGCCAATACAGCGATATAACAGAAAAATATGTCACGCTGGACCACTTCGAATATCCAGATACATTTCCGGTTTTCTTCAAATATATGTGTTCGTGGGTGACGTACCGTAGGAGGAAGGTTCCGTTGTTTGCTATTTTCTTGGGGGTTTAGCAACATGTCTTCGCTTGATAGGGAGTATAAGCTGGATGCGATATCATCAAGAAAGAAAGAACGATTGGAAACATAAGTGCTGTAGAGTATATAAGATTTGTAATGTTTTTTATAGAATAATGCTGTGATGCTAGGTATATTAACAAAATCTTTTGCTTCTATTTATCTTTATGTTGCCTTGGTTTTTTGACAGGCATTTGATATATAACTCGTCTTATTTATTTATTTAACTAGAGTATATTTAGCTCAATATCCCGAAGAACACCACATGTTGCGGTGTGACGTCCATCTATACCAACTGCTATCGTCACAGGATGCGATTCGTTATAGATGCAGTGTAGCTCAGTAGTGTGCCCCATAAAGAAGTGCTCTTTTATCTTTTCCGTTTTTATCTATATCAAAAAATAAAAATATCAGAGAAATAATACAAATAGGGAAAAGCTACAGCAAGAGTAGATAGAGAATTGTAAGTCAAGATTAGAGGGTGTCCGTTGGGTTGAGAAGTGTTTGATTTGCTGAATGGGATTTATCTCTGGACAGTGAATTTTGATAATGATCAATAGATCTGTTTCATTCACGAGAGAAAATAATGAATACTAGCTGTTCTTTAATTGTAGTTAATCCTCTCGTTACATTCAGTAATATCCAAGTGGACAGGTTTTAAAATTATTAAACTGGGGTGTGAATTAATGGAATCAAGCCAATGTATTACATTTCATGCAGAATATCAATATTTAAATATCGTGAAATGATAAATTATAGTGAGAGAAATACATGCAAAAATATTAATGGTGAGTGTAAATTAGTGGGCCTATCCAAAGTATCATTGCCTGGGTAAATAATATCATTATTCTTCTTGTTGAGTGGAGCAAATATGCGTAATTAAAGTCGGAGTAAAATGAATTTATGTTTTGTCACAAGATTATGATAGAAGTTAACAACACCACATCTGCTATTTTGTGAAACTAAACCATATTCCCACTCATTATACCACAACGGTAAGCTTAATTTGTTTTGTTTAACCTTTTATGAGCTGTGATAGTTTGGTACAGGTCATAATTTGATATTTTCGATTCATTAATTTCAGCTAATATGTTAAGCTAATGGAAAGTTTTCACCAACACACAATCTATTCGGTAACTAGTCTTGGTTTTAGTGCAATTCAATGTTCTTGGTAAAAAGGGTGACTGTGGTAGATTATCTGCTGGGTTAAAAGGCACTAGTTATTATTAGATATAAATATTCTAGCAAAATATATCACTGGTAAATGAATGAGTAGTTACATTGGACGTTGGATAGTTCAAAGTCAATGCAGAGTAGTGCAGACAGTATACTGAGGCTACTTCTTTGTTCTAAATGATGGGTTGAATTAAAAATCAACAATCAGTGAATACTGCCATGTTAATAGAGGTTGGAATTTAACTGACTAAGTTGATGTGTCCATTGTTAAACACAGTTCAAAGTGCAATGGTGGAGTCCAGAAGGAGACATGGTACTTTGCAGTATTATCAATCCAGCTTAATATAGCCAGTATTAATGTGTTGATAAATTATCTGGTGAATAGTTGGTCAATTGCCTGAAATGAAGATGGCATGGTTGGAACAGTTGAGTGTGTCGTTGTGTCATTGTCTCAAATCACAGTTTTGGACGAGTGGCAATCAACCGTAAGTGGTGGCTGTCGTGTTGGGTGGTGGTCTTGTCTGTGTTGAGTGTTTCTCTCGAGAAATGATTTCTTTGATATTTTTTTTTCACATCTTTAAATTGAGAACATATTCAAATAAAATAAAAACCAACAGCAAGGATTGAAGAAGATGGCAAAGAGATTAGCTGTTTGAACAGTGCAAATACAAGAGACTCGTTCTGACTCGATCAATCAAATTGAATAGAATGAAATAAGCAACACTGTTGTTTGTTATGTTACAGAGTATTGCTGATTTGATGTTGCGTTGCGGTGGTTTGATTTATCTGTTACTGCCTGAAGATATGCAAATATACAATCTCAACACAGAAATTATCACACTTATACATCTAATCAGGTCAAAGAATATAATGTGTTGTGAATACAGTGTAATGTGGTGTTTATTTGTTAAGTTCAGCAATTGGAGTGTGTATTGACAGTATTCATCGCCTGTGAGTCTACGATAAATGAACAAAGTAATGACAAATGTGTTCTATAAAACAAACAAACACCCATAGGCGAGATTATCCTAAATTCTAATAAAGGTTTTGATTATTCTGGGGTTAAGCCATGGCTGTTTGTATCGAGAAGTGCTACAATTGTCAGTTTGATATAAATGCAACAATAAAATAAACGGTTAAAATGTCTTGTGGTCTGTAAGCTGAGGTGCTACAGTGGTGTAATTGCCATTTATGTTTAGAACCTAATCTGATTGTGTTACAATTTATCTTAATGAGCGATAAGATCTGGTCAAGATCTAAACAAGAGAGTGGTATCGATGCACCATCATATACATTTGCATTTTAGTAGTCTCTGAATGTGCCACGCTAGACACCAGATTTTATATGTAAATACTTGACTTATTTTTTGCTTGTTTATGTAATTTTGTATACCCATGATTCACTATTCAACGATATCTTGAAAATAGTTACTATTCCATTTAACTATAAATCAGGTATTGCAGCTTAGCGTAGTGTAATTAAATTAATGCAAAATTTTCAAATGTTCAAATAATCTCGGCCGAAGAAAAACCCAGCCGACAAAATGCCCACTTCGGCCGAGGTTAGAATTTTTTGCCGAATGCAAGAAAAACCTCGGCCGCGTGTGCTAAATTATTTTCCTATTAGGCAAGTAAGCCATTCTAACAAATACACACCATTCAACAAACATAAGTTTGGTCAAGCAAGTTCCTTCTGGACAAGGCAAAGAAAGGTCCCCAATTATTATGGGGTGTAGGTCTTATCGTTCCAAAGAGTGGTTTCCATGGTGTTTGGAAGATGAGTGTAAGATCTTTGAAATCTTGAATCCTGTTGCGACGATGGCCTAAGAACCACTGATATTGTCAATGTTTATTCTAACGGTAAGTCTGAAGGGACTCAGAGCAACTTTGAAGAAGTACAGTATCAACAGAATGAACGTGGTTATCATGACCAAGGTGTTTTTCTCGGTGGATGAAGAATTGGGCGAAGTTAACACTGAGATTGTGAACAGAGTTGAAGAGTTGGCTAACAAGTATATTGTATCGATAGCCACGCTGGAATGGGCAGTGTTCAAAGAGTCAAGAAGCAAATGATTCAACCATTTTCCATCTAACTGGGCAAGATGTAGAAGAGCCATACAAAACGAGTGACGTTGTCGTGTGAAGGGAAAACAATCGTGCTTGGAGAGATGAGTATATATTTGTATCTCTTTGCTATGTTATATATGCTGTTACCGTTATGAATGTATTTGATTAATTGAATATTATCCTACTCTTAAATATACTAGTATAATAGATGCTACTGGTGAAGCGTAGTACTGTTTATAATAACATAGTAATGCTAGAGGGGTGGTGGTAATAGTCGATACAAATGGGAATGATGATATAGAGGGTGATAGTAATATAATTCAGTAAATGAATGATGTGTGGAATTTGTATGGGTAATGAAAAGTGTGATTTAATTAAATGAATGGTGTAGTAGTGATAGTAGTATAGTAAGTTGATCATATTATTATAGTTAACAGTAATGATGATAACAGAGAAAGTAAAAGTGGTGATGAGAGAAGGAGGATAGAATAAAGTGGGAATTATAATGATGCATTGATTGTGTTTCTGAATTATTGATTATAAGTGGAGGTTTGAATAGTATGGCTGAATTTTAGTACGGTATTAAATGTTATAATAATATGAATGGAGCTAAAGGGATTCGTGAAAAGAGGGACAGTAGTTACGGTCTTGGTAATGTACTAGTATCTATATAGTTTATAGATGCATTGGTTGGGATTTCAATGTAAATAAGAAAAGAGAGAGATAGCAGTGGGATGTATAAGAATGATTGTGATGATTATAGTTATTTAATTAATAGGGGTGGTAGTGATGATAGTGATTATGGAAGTTATGAAGATATAGTATGGATAATAGTAATAAGAGTACTGATAATAACGACATATATATAATTAGAATCTGAGTTGATGTTAATGATTAGTTACTGATGGTATGACTGGTAATATTGTAAATTGAATCAAAGGGATCTGTAATTGAAGTGTGGAGAGGTACAGTTAATAATGAAAGTAGTGAGAATAGGGTTGAATGTGGTTATGTTGGTTAAGTAGGGAAAGTAGGAAGAGTATTGGAACTAGTAATAGTGGTTTATATAGTAGTGATAGTTAAGAAGAAGAGTTAAATGGGAGTGATATATTTCGTAATAGTAAAGATAGAGATGGTAGTCCGGATGGTGACAGAATAAATGAACATTAAATTGAATGAAGAGTGATGATGGAGTCAGTAATGGTAAGGGATATGTTATCTGGTGAGTGTAATATGAAATATAGTTTAAAGAGTAAAAAATATATTGCAAAAATTTGTAATGATAGTTATAATAGAGTAATAGCATACTGTAAGTGTGGGAATGGTAGCAATAATAGTTTAGTAAATAATAGTATTAATTAGGTATGAGGGATGGCATGTGGCAAGTAAAATATGGGCTGTTTGAATTTAATAATAATAAATAGAGAACTTGGAAGTTAGTAAAGATGGTCGGTAGTAGTATTGATATTATAGTTAATAAGAATGATGGTAATGTTGGTAAACGATTATATACTTGGAAGATTACCAGCAGTAATGGTATGGGGATTGGTAGTGGTAATATAGTTGGAAGTATAGGTAAAAAAGAGATTTTAAAAGAAATTTATCGAAGTAATAATGTAGAAAATGATGACAGTATGAGAGTGGTATGGTAATAGGGTGAATTGTATTTTAGATAAACGTTTATTCATACTAGTGATAGTAGTAATGATAAAAGTGAAAATATAAAAATAAAAAAATGAAAAAAATTAATATAAGAGTAGCGGTAATAATGTTAATAGAGACGTAGTAGAGGAGCTGAATGTGTGGTGATGTAAAGAATAACTGAGTGTCTAGATTTAATAGTTTGAGTTTGTAGTTGGTGTTAAATTTGGTAAAAGCAACGGTAATTTTAATGATAATTTGATGGAAAATAATAATAATAGAAGTTAATAGCATAGTGAGTAGCAGTATCTTGGAGATGAATAGGGGTATGAAATATAACAATGTTATAATTATTGTTTATTGTTTATGGATATTAGTATGATGGTGTTGGGGAAGTGAAAATGAATGGTTATGGTAGTTTAAATAATCAATAAAAGTTAAGAGTAAAAGTAATAAAGTAGGAGTATTTAATTAGTACTGGTAAAGATAGTAATGCTTAATGGAGGCAGTATTATAATGTTATGTTTGTAATGATATGGGTAAAGGTAATGATTATGGGAGTGGTGATAATGTAGTTACTGAGTATAGTGGTCAATGATATGTGGATGCGGTGAGTCAATATGGGTGATGGGGATTATAGTTAGGTGTTTAATTGTGATAAATGGATAATATGATGTAAAGAAAGAAGATTAAATGTAATAACATTATAAGAGTAAGAGTAGTGTTAATAGTAGTAAGAATGAGTAGTAGTAATATGATAGTAATTATAAGATAATAAATTGTGATGGAATATATGTGATTTGATATAGTTGATAATAATAATGATGGTTCAAAAGAAGCATGATTATATGAATAGGGATAGAAAGCGAGAGTAATTGTTCTGATGATAAGAGTTGATAGAAGTGATGAGAAGGTAAGTGGTGGTATTAATAGTAGTGAAAAGAAATAAAATAAGAATGTTAAGCATGGGAGTGGGCAGTTAATTTAGTAAGAGTAACAGTAGTAGTGTAGTGAATATAGAAATAAGAGTCGGGATTGGAGTAATATTGAGTGAAAATGATTATTTGGTTAGAAATAATAATATAGTAGGTGAGGGTTGAGTTATATATTGGTAAAGATTTGAGGAAAGCAGGTGAGATAAGATCAGTAATTATATGTTTCATTAATATAGGTGAATATGTAAGATTATATCAAATGTGGTATAGTTAAGAGTAATATGATAGTAAGTTAGAAAGAGTAGTGATAGAAATAATGTTTATGATAATGTGATAAGAGTACTATGTTAAATATAGATGAGGAATAAGAGATATATATGTGTGTTTAGAAGTAATAAATGGGTAATGTTATGTAAATGAGTAATTGTAATATTATGATAGGAGGTAGTATGCAGTGATAGTAGTATGAAAATAAGATTAGTAGAATGTGAGTGATATAGTTTATAAGTGTAATTAAAATGATAGAATGGTAATGATATATAGTTGAAAAAAGTAGTTAAAAGAGTAGAGTAATGGATGGTGAAAATCTTATTGTAGTAATAATGGTGGTGAAAATAAAAGTAGTGATCATAGTGTAATAGTATGGGTGATCAGAGAATTAAGTAGTAATATTGGTGGTGATTTCAGGTATAATGATATGGAAAAGGAATAATAGTAATGGTAGTATTAGAGTATAATAGTGGTTATATAGAAGTAAGAGAGATGGTAATGTTAAAATAGATAGTCGAAGTAGTGGCATATGGAAGGTATGGTAATAATATATGGTAATGATAAAAGTATATGGTAATAAAAATAATGATAAGAGTAGTATTAATAAGAGTAATAGGTATCACGATAGTAAGGATAGTAGTGATTGAGTATGAGTGGTGGTAATGGTGATGTATAGGATATCTATAGTAATATAGTTAGTTTAAGTGGTGATAGTAGCATGATCATATATATATGATAAGATTTAGGATGTTAAGTATGGGAAGGGGGAAGATGATAGGGATTAAAATGGTAAAGTTAGCAATGTAAATAAAGGATGTAGCAGTATTTGGTTAAATAGTTGAATGAGTTGTAAGAATATAGTTAGTTATGATAGCGATTATTAATAGAGTTAATAATGATAGTAATATAGTTAAGAAGAATGGAGATGTAATGGTGATATCAATATAGATGAATTGTTATAATGATAATGGCTTATAATTGGTAATAGTATTTGTAGTAATGGTGATAATATAGATTGTTATAGTAATATGAGAGAATGTTATGATTTATGGATTATATATGGATAATATGGGTCATATATAATGTAGTTGAGTGTTTAAATGGGTAAAGTAAATGTTGATGATGGTAATTTAAATAACGGTAAGAGTAATATAGGATAGATTACAAGATATATAGTAATGGTAATGATAATAAAGACGTGAAGTATGAGGTGATATGTTGATGATAAGTTGGAATTTGGTTGATAAGAGTAGTGATGATGATATATTAAAGTAGTTATAATGATATAGTCAAGTAGTTTAATATGTTGTAATGCGGTGGTATATGGATATTATCGTTAGTGAGAAGTAAAATGGAGTGTTTAATTGTATGATAAATGTTAAGAGTAATGGATGTGAAGAGTAATGGTAATATGATGATAGTTATTGTGGTAAAGTAATATTAATGATGGAAATAAGTGCAGTGATTATATAGTAATAGTATAGAAGATAAGAAAGTTAATGTAATAATATATAAAGAAGTAATTGTAGTAATTATGGGTGAATAGAATTATAATAAAGGATGGTAAGAGATATAGCATATATGATATAAAGGTTGGTGGTAATAGTGATAATAGCAATGATAATGTAATAATAATATGTTTAAATGGTATAATAATGGTTGGTCGTAATGATGGGTATATAAGAGTAGTAAAGGTAATAATAATAATATAAGTAGTAATGATTATAGTAATAGAGGTGATGAGAATGGAGTGAGTAATGATAATATATTATAAGTAGCAATGATATTGATAAGTAATAATTATAGTTAGCTGGGCGATAGTGAATGATGGTAATAGTTAATATGATAATAGAAGTATGATTATAAGAGATATAGTTATATGATTATAGGAATGTTTATGGTGATGATAATGGTGATAAATATAGTAAATGAAGGAATGTAATGATATATGGGTAATAAAAAGTATAGTTGAGTGTATAAATGGTGTTATAAATGTTAATAGTTATTATATGGCAATGGGGATAATGAATAATCGTGGTAATGGTAAGAAAGATGATTATCGTAATAAAATGATAAAGTTGTAGTAATTAAAATGGTGTTGATAAATGAGTGTAGTATATGGATGATGATGGTAGTATTATGGGTAATTAGAGTTATAGTAATGGATAGTAGAAAATATAGTATGTATGATGTGATGGTTAATGGTATAATGGATGTTCATAGTAATGATATGGAGAATAATATTTAATAAGAATAGTAATAATGATAGTTATATAGGTGATAATAATCATAGTAATATAGTAAATAAAATTAGTAGTATTAATAATAATGGTAATAGAGGTGATAATCATGATAGTTATATAGTAAATAAAAGTAGTAGTAATAATAATCATAGTAATATATAAATATGAGTAGTTATAATTATAATAATATATAGGATATGAATGATGGTAATATATGTATAGTAATGGTTGCAAGAATAGTCAATGGTAGAATATAAGTAATAATTATGGTTATATAGGGTAAATTGGATGTTTAAAAGTAGTAATAAGATAGTGGTAATGGTAATATGGTAAGTTAATCCAGTATGAGGGAGTGAGATAATATATGGATGAGTAATGTCATGAAATAAGATGATAATATATTGTAGTAGTGATGATAAAATAAGTTGTGATAATGAGAGTTATGTAGTTAATAATGGTAATGATAGTAGGGGTATTTGGGTAGAGTGAATGATTGATTGTTAATATGGTATAGTATAGTTAATAGTAATGGTAATATGATATGTAGTTGAATATTTGAATGGTAGATAATAATATAGGTGATAGGGATAGAGGTAATAATGATAATATAGGTTATATTGTAGGTAGGAATTATAATGAAGTAATGATAGTAAGTATATTAATTAATATGAATATAAGTAATAAGTATATTAATAATTAGAAGAATATAGATTGTAAGAGTAATAGTTAGTGTGAAATATAGTTGAATATTTAGATGGAATAATGAAAGTAATGATGATGATATGGTATTATAAGTAGTATGAATAGTATGGATGATAAGAGTAAATAATTATAGAAGTTGGGAAAGTGAGTATGGTAAAAGAGATGATATAGGATAGTGTTAGATTTATTCTATTTGTTTATTCTATTTGTTTATTTTATTTGTTTATTTTATTTGTTTATAATATATGGTAAGTAATAATATTAATATAAATAAGATAGGTAATAAAAATAAGAGAAATAATGATAGCGTTGGTAATAAGAGTAGTAATATAGATGGGGAAAGTAATAATAATGGTGATAGTAATGATGGTAATAGTAATAATAATAAATGAGGGTAATATGTTGGATTAGAAGGAATATGGTATAGGATAATGATAAAAATATATTAATCGGAGTCGTGATGGGAATAATAAATGTTAAGAATAATGATATTATAAGTAGTAATAGTTATTAATAAAGTGATATAGTTAATAGGAATCGAGGGATGATGGTAAAAGTAATAATATGATTATGTAAATGAGTTGATATGATAATGATAGTAATATAGATGATAATAATGTGTAATATGATGATGATATAGTAATTATTAGAGTATATAGGTTAGATTATAAGGAATATAGTAGAGAATAATATGATTATGGTATGTAAATGTAGATGATTTGTTATGATAATTGTAATAATTTCATGGTGTGAGGAAAAGTAATAATGTTTGTAGAAATAGAAATGGAAAATAATTATAGTAATAATAAATGATGGTAATATAAGAAATAAATAGAGTAATGATAAAAGTATAGTTAATGATATATGTAGTGATAATGATGGGAATATAGCGAATAAAAGTGATTATAGTAATATAGTTAATAGTGGAGGAGATAATGGTAATGATAGTGAAATGTTGAATAGTAATAATAGTAAGTTAAGTGTAATATGATATGATAATTAGTGGGGTAGGTAGTGATAACGATGATAATATAGTAATAATATTAGTAAAATGAATGATATAAATATAGTATATAAGTGTAAAGAATAATAAGAGGAATGATGATGGAAGTATGGTTGAGAATAGTAGTAGTAATTAAGGTAATAATGATAGTATAGTAACATGGATAATAAAGGTTATTGATAAGAAATGGTAAATGTGAGTAGTAATAATATGAAGATTAATAAATTTAAGATAATTAGTGATAGTAATGGGGATGGTTGGGTAGTTATGTGGTGTTTATGAGATAATAAGTGTATATTATGAATAATAGATTGTTAATTTTAATAATTGTTTATTTTGTTTGTTTATTTTATATGGAAATTTGTTTATAGTTTTATATGAAAATTTGTTTATTATATCGTTTAATTAAAGTAGTAATGGAAATTAGTGTATAGTAATCGCAATATAATATAGGAGATAGTATAGTAATAATAAAGTAACAATGATAAAAATAAATAATTTGTATAGATGATTAGTAGTAATAGAGTTAATAAGAGTAGTAATGATATGGGTAATAGTAATAATGATATAAAGGGAGAGTGATAATGATAATGAATATAGTAATAATAATAGAAATATAGGTAATAAGTATGGAGGGTGTAATGGTAATAATATAAGTAGTTGAATGTTTAAGAGTAATAATATGATTATGATATGGTAATTTTGATAATGGTAATGGTAATGATAATGTTAATGATAATGTTAATGATGATATAGGTGATAAGAGTAGTGATATAATATAAGTGATTATGGTAATAAGAATGGTATAAATAATAGTTAGATGATGGTAATTTAGTAATGGTAATATAAAATATAAAAAGTTAAATGGAAATAGAAATAATAATAATAGTAATGATTATAGAAATATAGTAATATAAGAGTAATAATATGGAATATAGTTGAATAAAGTAATATTAGTAATAGTAATGGGGATGGTTGGGTAGTTATGAAGTTTTGATGTAAAAATATGTGTATAGAATGAATTGTAAAGTGATGATTTTGAATAATTGTAAAATTTAATGTTTGTTTATTGAAAAGTATGAATTTAAAATAAATTGTTGATATAAGAGTTAAAAAATTATAGTAAATGTAAAAATGTGATAAATAAATATAAAAAGTGGAAAAGTTAGTATGGTAAAGGGAGATAATATAGTAATTTGTTTATTTTGATGTAGTGTAGTTTAATATAAGGTAAATTGTGTATAATGATGTGTGGAAATGTATGTATTGATATGTTGATTTGTTTATTTTGTTTAGTAATTTGTTTATTTAGATATATTGTAGATTTGTTTATATTAGATTTGAATATATAATTTGTTTATAATGATATATTGTAATTTGTTTATTTTAGAATTGTTTATTTAATTTGTTAATTTGTTTATGATGGTATGTTATATTTGTTTATTTTGATGTAGTAGTTTGTTTATTCGGATAGTTAGTATAATATAAAATTGTTTATAATATTTGTTTATATAATTTGTTTATAATGATATATAGTAATTTGTTTATTTTGTTATAGTATAGTATAATATATGGTAATTTGTTTATTTTATAAAGTAAAGTAAATATTTGTTATAATATATATAGTAATTTGTTTATGATGGTATGTTATATTTGTTTATTTTAATATAATTTATAGTATATATTGGATTTGTTTATTTTATATCTGTTTATGATGTTATGTTATATTTGTTTATTTTGGATTTGTTTATTATATAGTTAATATGAATTATAATAATAATATGATTAATGATAGAATGAGAGTAATATGAAAGTATATTAATAGTTAGTAGTAATGTTAATTTGATAATAATAATGATAATATAGTAATATATGTATTAAAAATTATATTAGAATGTTTAATTGTTAAATATATATGATATTAATTTAGTAATGGTAATATAAAATATAAAAGGTATGAATGATATAATATAAGTAGTAATAATTATAGTAATATGTGAGGGGAATAATGGTTATAGTAAAAGTAAGAGTAGTTAGTGTAATAGGAAATAATGATAGTATTGATAGATATAGGTTAGGTAGATTATAGATATATAGATTATAGAAATATAGGTGGTAGAAATTGTGTAGTAATAGAAGTAATGATAAGAAATATGGTTAATAGGAATAGAATGAAGTAAATAATAAAAATGGATTATTTAGATGTTTGAAAGTTAATAGATATGTTTTGGTGAAGAAGAGAAGTAATAATTTTAATATAAATAAATAAAAGTTGTAATTATTATAGTAATGTAAGAAATATAGTGATAAGAGTAGAGGGAATAATGTTATAATAAATGGTTAAAGTAATGATTTTGTAGTAATAGTAATATAGTGTAATAATGATAATGATAGTATAGTAATAAAGTTAATAAGATAAGTAGTTATAGTGATTGTAATGATAATAATAATGAGAGTATTAATGATCGTAATATGGTTGATGATAGAAATATATGTTGTAAGATTAGTAGTGATATTAATATAGGTGATAAGAATGGAGGAAATAATGATAGGAATTTAGTAATTATGAAGATGATATGGTTAATATGGGTAAAAGGAATAGAGGAAATAATAATAAAATAATGGTAATATTAGTAAATTATAAGGAAAATGGTATTGGATAATAATGTATGTAGTAATAATGGAGTAAATAATGGTAATGAGAGTGTTATGGAATGTTTTAAAGAAATAATATGATGGTATGTAAATGTAGAAGATTTGTTAGGATAATTTTGGTAAGGGTAAAAGTAATGTTAATAGGAATATAGAATGGAGTAATGGTAATAATTATAATATAAGTAGTAGTGATGATGATAATAATAAAGGTAGTAAGTGTGGTAGAAATAATGATTAGATGATGGTAATGTAGTAATGGTAATATAAAATATAGGTAGTAATAATTATAGAAATTGATAAGTGGGAGTAATGATAGATATAGTAATAGTAATTGAATATTTGAGTAGTAATAATAATAATATGGTTAATAAAAATGAAGAAAATAATGGTATGAAGTGTTTAATTGGAATTTTAAAGGTAATAATTAGATAATGTTATGAAAGTATATTTGAATTCGTATGTTAATGGAGATAGTTTAATGGTATGGGGATTGGTAATAATGGTAATGTATATTATAATAAAAAGAAAATATAATAATAATATGATAGTAATATAAGTAATGAGGATGATATTTAGGGATATAAGGAATTAAGTATATGATAATGATAAAGTGGTGGTAATATATGTGATAGTAGTGAAAGTAATGATAGTAGGGATAAGATTAAGAATATAATAATGGTAATATGAAATAGAGTTAAATGTTTAAATGAGTGATAATGGTAAATGAAATAATATAGTAATAGGGAATAATCATAGTATAATAATATGAAGAGTGGTAGTGATAATTAGTAATAGAAATTATAGGAATAGTAAGATATATAATAATAAATGATGGTAATATAGGTTAGGTTATAAGGAATATAGTATATGATAGTGATAATATAGGTGGTAATGGTAATATGAAATAGAGTCGCGAGTTTGAAAGGTATGATAATATAGTAATATGGTTAATAAGAATAGAGGGAATAATGGTAATGATGTGGGAGTAAGAATTATAAGAATATTGGTAGTAATTAAGTTGATAAAAATGGTAATAAGGAGAATAATGGAATGTTTAAATGGTATAATAAAGGTTTAAGGTAATGAAAGATATAGTAATATAATGGTAATAATGGTGTGGTATGAAGTAATAATAAAAGTAATATAGAAAAAAGTAATAGGTAATAAGGTGATAATTTAAAAGTATGAAGTTCAGTAATAATGATAGTGAAATAAATATGAATAATAATTGATGATAATAATAAAATAATGTTAATTGAAGTGTAGTTATGATGATTTGATATAGAGTTAGAAGGTTGGATTGTAATGAAGGTAGGAATGGTAATAATATGGTTTAAGTGGAGTAGTAATGATAATAGTAAAGATAATATGAGTAGTAGTTTTGATAGTAATATAGTTAATAGGAATAGTAGTAAAAATGGTAATAATAATAATGATAGTAATATAGGTGAAAAGAATGGTGGGAGTAATAAATAGATAATGTTAATGATAATAGTAATAATAGAATAGTAGTAATGAATAATTGATAGAATGTTTAAAGTAATAATATGATAAGGTAAAGAGTAATGAAAGTAAAAATAAAAGTATTTTATGATAAGTGATAAAAGATAAATATAAATAATAAAGATTGGTATTAATGATGATAGTATGTTGGATTATAAGGAATATAGTGATAGTATAGTAATAATAATGGATGGATATGTGAGTAATGATTGGGATAGTAATATGTTAAATAAGAGGAAATATTGTAATGATAATAAAATAATAAATGATGATTAGATAATTATAATTTATTAATGGTAATATGAAATATAATTGTAATGATAATGATAAGTATGGTAAAATAGTTATAAAGAGGGAGTAAATAATATAATAAATGTTTAATTGGTTGATATAAAGTGATAGTTGGATTAGGGTATGTAAATGTAAATGATTTGTTATGGTAATTTTTATAATGTTGATGATAGTAAGGAGAATGAGAATATAGTAATGGTATAATGTATAATAGTAAATGATTTTAATAAGAATATAGAGTAATGATGGTAGTATGGTTAATAATAATTGGGTGTTTAAAGGTAATAATATGAAGATGTAGTGTGAATATGGATATAGTGTTATGATAATAGTGATAGTTTATTGGTATGAGGATTGGTAATGATAGTAATGTAAGTAATGATGATATAGTTATATTAAATGAGAGTGATATTTTGAAATATAAGGGATTTAGTATAATATAGTGATATAATGGAGTAAATAATAATAAAGTAATGGAAGTAATGATAGTAGGGATAAGAAGATAATAATGGTAATATGAAATATAAGTAGTAATAATAATAATATGGTTAATAAAAATGGAGTAAATGATGGTAGTAAGAATAATGTGAGTGATAATAAATATGATAATTATAGTATAATAGTAATAATATTGGTGATAATATAATAATTTGAAGAGTGGTAGTGATAATTAATAATAGGAATGGTAATAAGAATATAGTGAGGAAAATTATTAGGTTCTTTAAGTGATAATAAGTGGGTAATGTGAATAGTTAAGTGTTAAAATTGTATAGTTTTAATATAATGTGAAATTTAATGTTTGTTTATTGATAAGTATGATTTTAGAAAAAAATATAGAAATAAAAGATAAGAAGTTATAGTAAATGTTAAAATAAGATAAATAAATATAAAAAGTGGGAATGTGAGTGTGGTAATTTGTTTATTTGGATTTGTATAGATTATAGGTATTTGTTTATTGTATATATGGAAATATAGTGTAGTATAGTTTAGATTTGTATGTAATATGGTAATAGTTATTTAGTGTATGGATATTTGTTTATAAATTTGTTTATAGTAAATGGTATAATAAATAGGTGGTTGTTTAGTTGGATATGTAGTAATTTGTTTATTTGAATATGATAGTATGTTTGTTATAAGTGGTAGAGTTTAATATAGTAGAGTAATATTTGTTTATAAAGTAAGGTAATTTATTTATGTTAATATATATATATTTATTTAAATGAATATAATAATTTGTTTATGTTTAATTTGATTATGATATATGATGATTTGTTTATTTTATGGTAATAATAGTAGTAATGTAGATGATAAAAATGGTTGTTATATAGAGTAATAATAATTATAGTAGAATGATAGTGATATAGAAGTAGTAATGGTAATATGATGGTGTGAAAGATAGATATAATAGTATGATATGGGTAATGGAAAATATTGGAGTTAAGAGTAATATGTAATATAGTTAGAGGTTTAAATGGTATAATAAAGGTTAATAATAATGGTAAATTGTTATAGTTTTAGAAAAGTTAATGATAATTATGATAATAATAATGATAATGGTAATAAGAAATAGAGAATATAAAAAGTAATAAGTGATGGTATTATAAGAGAAGTAAATATTATATAGTTGATAAGAATAATGGTATTATGAAATATAGATAGAAGGAATAATGGTAATAATATGAAAATTAGTAGTAATAATAAGAATATAGTAGGAGGTATTTGGGTGGTTTATGTTGTGTTTATGTGAATAGTAGAGTGTTAAAATGGTAAAGGAAGATTGTAGTAGTTTGTTTATTTTAATGTAGTATAGTTTAATATGTGGTGATATGTTTGTGATAGATGATGTTAATAAAAGTAAAGAGTAAGTAGAAGAGGTAGTTGTTTGTTTTAAGGGTAATATAGATGATAATTATTATAGAAATATGAAAAATGATGGGATGTTTAGATGGTATGATAAAAGTTGGTAGTGATGATGGTAATAGTAATGATTATTATGGGAATAATAATAGAGATTAATATTTTAGATTATAAGGAATGTAGTATTGGGTAATGTTGATAATATAGTTTATAATATTAGTAATAATATGGATGATAAGTATGGAGTAAGTAATGGTAATATGAAATATAGTTGAATGATGATAATATAAGTAATAAATAGAATAATAAGAGTATAGTTAATAATATATGGAGTGATAATGATTTGATTATAGTGAATAAGAATAGTAATGATAATAATTTGGTTAAGAAGATTATATGTAGTAATAATTATAATAATTAGAGAATTGGTAATGAATAGTTAATAATAAAGAGAGTAATAGTTGATATGATGAATAGTAATAATAGTAAGGTAAGTGTATTATGATGAAGATTGGTGGTGATAGATAGTGATAATAGTGATAATATAGTAATATAGTTAATAGAAATATGTAAAGAAATAAATGATAATAGTATAAGTGTAGTAATAATAATGAGAGTAAAAGTTAATATGAAATATATAGTTGAATGTTTGAAGATAAATTATAAATTATGAAAATGATGATATAGTATTATAAGTAGTAATAATTATGGAAATATAGGTTGTTGGAGAAATAATATGAAGATGTTGTGTAAGTATGAATGAATTTTTTTATAATAATAATAATAGAGTAAAGTGGTAATAAGAATGGTGGGAATGTAAGTTTAGTAATAATAAAATAGTAAAATAAGTAGTAGTAATGTAGATGATAAGAGTGGATGGAATAATGGTAATATAAAATATATATGAAATGAATGAAAGGTAAAAAGAAATAATATGTTATGATAATATTATAGTATATAGGTTTTATTATAAGAAATATTAATAATGTTAATAGGAATGGTAATAATTATAGTAATGTGATATATAAGATATAAAATAAGTAATAATAAATGAGAGTTAGGTAATAATATAAGGGTAATATGGGTAAAAATATATATATAATTGGATGTGTATATGGTATAATAAAAGGTTAATAATATAATAATAGTAATAATATAGTTAAGAAAAGTAATAATAAATGGGTAGTAATATAGTAAATAATAGTATATAGTTTAAGTTATAAGGAAAAAGTATAGGATAATGAGATATAATATTAGGTGTATAGATGGTAAAGTAATATAAGTAGTAGTAATTATAGAAATATAAAAATAAGAATAATAATGGAATGTTTAAAGTAATGATAGAAAGAGTAATGGTAATGAAAATAAAATGATAAAAATAATGATATATGATGTTATGGAAGTATAGTAATAGTTAGTAGTAATGTTAATTTGATAAAAATAATGATAATATAGTAAAATAAATAGTAGTAATGATAGTAATATGGTTGATAAGAATGGTGTAAATGATGGTAATGATAATAGTAAGGATAGTAATAATGATGGAAGTATGGTTGATAATAGTTAGTATGAATAGTAGTAATAATGATAGTAAAAATAGTTAGAGTAATAGTAATGTAAGAAAAGATAAGATTGGTAAAATAAGTTAGATGTAAAGGAATATGGTATAATAGTGATAATGGGTATATAAGAGTAGTAGTGGTAATAATAATTATAATGAAAATAGAGTTGTATATGTAGTAATAATTATAGAAATATAAATAATAAAGGTTGGTAGTAGTAATGGTAATAGTAGTAATAATAAATGAAGGTAATATGTTGAATTAGAAGGAAGATAGTATAGAATAATGATGATAATATAGGTTATAATAGTAAGTAATATGAATAATAATAGTGATGATGATAGGGTATAGTGAATAAGAGTAGTAATAAAAATAATAAGAATAATAGAAATATAAGTAGTATTAATTAGAGTTATTAGAGTATTGGTAATGTTGAGAGTAATAGGAATGATAATAATATGATGAATAGTATATGTAGATGTTGAGAAAGTAATAATGGGGTCGATAGGAATTATATGAATAGAAGTAATATAGTATTTATATATGAAATAAAAAATGATAATAATATAAGTATGGTAATATGAATAATAGTAGGATGTTTGAATGGAATAGTAAATTTTAAGAGTAAAGATATGGTGAATAGTAAGAATAGTTAAGTAGAATAGTAATAATAATATAATTAGTAATAATGATAGATATATAGGTGATAAAAGTGAGGGGGATAATGGGTATAATGTTATGATATGAAGTAATAATGATAGATATGGTTATAAATAGGTGGTTTATATTGTGTTTATGTGAAAATAAGTGGTTAATGTTAATAGTAAAGTGTGAATTTGGAAATAAAGTGATAATTTTTAATAATTGTAAAATTTAATGTTTGTTTATTGAAAAGTATGAATTAAGAAAAAAATATAGATATAAAAGTTAAGTAATTAGAGTAAATGTTAAAATGTAATAAATAAATATAAAAAGTAGGAAATATATATTGTAAAGTGAGATAATATAGTAATTTGTTTGTATTAGATTTGTTTATTTTGATATAGTTTAGTTTATAGATTTTTGTTTAAAATATATAGTAATTTGTTTATTTAATATGGTATAGTATAATAAGTAGTAAGTTAGTATGGTATAATGTAGTGAAGGATAGTATATATTTGTATGTAATGGGTAGTAATTGTTAGTTTAGGATTGGTATAGTAAGAATTTGTTTATTTATAATAGTGTAGTTAAGTATGGGTGAGTTTAGAATGATAAAATGTTAAGGTGGGGTAGTTAGGGTTTATGAAATATAAGGTAGGGTTAGGAGAAGTGGTGAATAGGGTTGGATAAAAAAGAGATAGGGTTGGAAGGTAAAATAGGTAGGGTTATTTGAGGGAGAGTAAGTTAGGTTTTATGATAAATGGGTAGGGTTGGGTGAATGTAGGTTAGGGTTAGTGGGTAAAGTAAAATAAAATGATGTTGGTGAGAATATGTTTTATGTGTGTGTGTGTGTGTGTGTGTGTGTGTGGTGTGGGTGTATGGGTGTGGGGTGTGTGTGGGTGTATGGGTGTGGGTGTGGGTGTGGGTGTATGGGTGTATGGGTGTATGGGTGTATGGGTGTATGGTGTGTATGGGTGTGGGTGTGGGTGTGGGTGTATGGGTGTGGGTGTGTGGGTGTGGGTGTATGGGTGTGGGTGTATGGGTGTATGGGTGTATGGGTGTGGGTGTGGGTGTATGGGTGTGGGTGTATGGGTGTATGGGTGTGTGGGTGTATGGGTGTGGGTGTGGGTGTGTGGGTGTGGGTGTATGGGTGTGGGTGTATGGGTGTGTATGGGTGTATGGGTGTGGGTGTGGGTGTATGGGGTGTATGGGTGTATGGGTGTGGGTGTATGGGTGTATGGGTGTGGGTGTGGGTGTATGGGTGTGGGTGTATGGGTGTGTGGGTGTATGGGTGTGGGTGTGGGTGTATGGGTGTGTGTATGGGTGTGGGTGTGGGTGTGGGTGTGGGTGTATGGGTGTATGGGTGTGGGTGTATGGGTGTATGGGTGTGGGTGTGGGTGTGGGTGTGGGTGTGTGGGTGTGGGTGTATGGGTGTGGGTGTGTGGGTGTGGGTGTATGGGTGTGGGTGTGGGTGTGGGTGTGGGTGTATGGGTGTGGGTGTGGTGTGTATGGGTGTATGGGTGTGGGTGTGTGTGGGTGTGTGGGTGTGTGGGTGTGGGTGTGGGTGTGGGTGTGGGTGTGTGTGGGTGTATGGGTGTATGGGTGTGTGGGTGTGGGTGTATGGGTGTGTGTGGGTGTGGGTGTGTGGGTGTGGGTGTATGGGTGTATGGGTGTGTGGGTGTATGGGTGTATGGGTGTATGGGTGTATGGGTGTGGGTGTGTGGGTGTATGGT